>QUSF01000016.1:95776-246132 GCA_003676055.1 Chloebia gouldiae
TATTATATTATATTATATTATATTATATTATATTATATTATATTATATTAATTATATTATATTAATTATATTATATTATATTATATTTATTATATTACATTATATTATATTATATTATATTATATTATATTATATTAATTATATTATATTATATTATATTATATTATATTATATTATATTAATTATATTATATTATATTATATTATATTATATTATATTATATTAATTATATTATATTATATTATATTATATTATATTATATTAATTTATTATATTACATTATGTATATAATATTTAATTACAAGTTAGCCAATATTTGCATTCTATTTGATACAATGCTCTGGATACCTCAGGAGCATGAGTATATTGATTTTCCATCTTCAGAAGAGGTAAGGGCATTATTCCCATTTCTAGCACAAGGAGAACACTGCTAACAGCATGTGTCATATACTTGAGATCAGACAGCCTGATTTGCTGTCCTGTGGCAAAGGAACACAAAGATGCAGATTCAGGGGCTCTGGGAGGTACTGGTACCTGCTGAAGCTAACAAAGAGCTCCGTTTCTTAGGAAAATTTACCTACTCAATGTCTTTTACAGTCTTAAATACAAAGAGCTGGCCTGCAAGAATTCCTGGCAACACCATGTTAGGAACTGCTTATTTGTGGCCTGTGCCAAATTTAGATACCAGGAGACAGATTTTGCATTATTTACTTGACAGTGGTAGAGATATCAAATTACCAAGACACTTTTTGATTACAACACTATTCGGCTACTAGAAAAAGGGCAAATGTTGTCTTAGAAAGAGACATATAAATAGAGAGCAAGAGAAATACAGAAATCACTTTTAAGACAGCTAAGGGCTCCCTACTGCAACAGGGTGTAGCTTTTACCCCAGGGAGGAGCGACCTGCAAATGAGAGCTCTGTCCTACCAGAACACTTGAGTGGTGCTCACATGTGAGCTTGCACAACACAATGGCAAATTATGCACAAAATTTTACCACAGAGCCTTCAAATCAATGAAAGTTACCACCATTACAGCCACTTGTTATAAAGGACTTCAGGAAACTGTGTGGCACCATGTAGAAAATTATAATATGCAGTGATGCAAGTTTGACTTGACTCTTTCCTTGGAAAGAGATGGTATTGATGGCAGTTTCCTTTAATGTATTGGATTTAGATCATATATAACCTTGTCCAGATAACTGAACTTTAATGGTTACACTTTACCTGGTTTAAGCAAAATACAAGGACTGGAATTCAGGTGCCACCTACACCTCAGTAACAAGTATGCACATTTATTGATGCCCAGAAAGTAAATGAGAATCCCTTGCAAGCTTCTTCGCTCACTAACTTCAAAGCAAAAAGTCACATACATTCATTTAGGCCACAATTTTTTTTTTTTTTTGGTGTTCCTACTGCACTGCTGCAGGTCAGCTTTCCATGGCAATAGCTCTAGAGCATGAGAGTTGGAGAATTCAGAGCAAAGAGCGCTCTCAAGTGCTCTGCTCTTTTGATTTCTCACTGTGGCTACAGCTCTAAGAGAGCATTAAAGTCCCAAATTTAATTCTTACACACCTGGGGGGTTTTGGCTAGATTTTCACTTTACTTCTGCCAGAGGAGCCCAGCATGCAGAGATAAACTGAAAGGACAACACAGCAAGGGCTGCAGCAAGCAGCTGCAATGAAAAGTAATGAAATATGGGTTCTGGAGAGGGCAATGCAACACTCAGGGGGACTCTCTGACACCTTATACAATTTAGCCACAGTATAAGAAATTAAAACTGAGCAAAAAAGAAAGAGTAGTAGGAAAGATATTTAGCTGGAAAATTATTCTGACTTGCAAATAGTACTAATATCCTGTTTTAATAGAATTAACAAAAGCTGCTGAATATTTTCCTTATAGTGTACTTTTATATTTTTTTTTATTTCCCAGTCAGAGGATTAAGAGTTAATATGGTATTTTGCACCTCTGACCACTTCCTGACATGTGGTGGTGCTACTGTTTAAAGCAAGTCAGAGAGGCTTCTCTAAAGATCAATCTGACATTCCTTTAAAAAAATGCACAGTCATCTTAGAAACAGTAAAGTACAATCCCCCCAGTCTCATATTAATTTTTTTCTTCTAGTAAAAATAATGTACACATATTCATTGATATATAAATATTTTTTCTTTTATAATAAATTAGTGCATGTGTACAGGATTCCAAAAATGTAAAGAAATTTACCTCTCAGCAGCAGAGAGAAATTTACCTATGCAGCTCAGGACTTATGTAACTACCTTACTTGAGGTTACAGGATAGCTTTTGCTTTTAGCACACCTCTACACACTGGAAAAAAAACAAAAAACAAACCCATTCAGGAATTTAACACTCTTTTGGTTAAAAGTTTTCCCTTACACCCACAGAAGAAAGCTGATAAAATGTTCTGCTGTGCTATTCTAATTCAATTTTTTGCCATTTACTGCAGTTGTATTTTCCATATGGGAATATTTCACTTTGTTGCAAGCTGTGCAGAAAGGAAACTTTTCACGGCATCCCTTTAAAAGCTGATGAGAGCTAACGCTGGCCTCTGTTCAAGGCCACATCTGATGCTCCTGGCAGCATGTGAAGGAAATGACACACATAGTGAAAGAAGGGAGGAGCACAAGTGAAGGCTGGCTTCTGAGACATCACAGAATTATAAAAAGAGTTGTTTTATAAGCCTCCTCTGTAGTAATAATAACAATAGTAATAATAGTAATAGTAATAATAAAAATAACAATAATAAAAATAATTATGGTTGGATCTTTATTGTCAGAAACTGGTGCTGTTAGGGGAATCAGATCAGCTCAGCTCCAGTTTCTAGCAAATTAACTGGCAGAACATGTTTGAGAATGATCAGCTCTGTGGAGCTGACATTCCTTTCTACCAATGACAAAGAGTAGAAAGGTCAGTGGAAAACAGCTCACCTAGAAATAGTGCTTTCACAGGCTTATTGATGTCCATATAACAAGAAATAGGCTTTGCAAACAAATGCAAAACATTCAGTTTTGCATGTCTTCTATTTGAAGCATAAAACAGCTTAGAATTAAAAAAAGGGGGGAAAAGCTTCTGAACAGGCAAGATCCATATGACTGTGGGGTAGTTTTCAAAGGGAAATGAAAATGTCATCACCTGACATTTCTGAAGCTGAGCTTTCAACTCCTGAGACAGAGTGCTGGCAGGAGTGTTAAATAGAAGATCTGGTCACAGACCAGTACATTTTCCATATGTTTCCTTGGGGCAATTAGTGTCACTTTCCCTATGAAGGGGCTCACTGTGCTTACCAGTGAATATGTCAGGTCTGGTCATTCTGAAAATAAACACTACAAAGTCACTGACAGGACCTTTAGGTTGAAAAACGAATCCTTCTAACATCTACAGTCTCAAAAAAATCCGTCAAAAAACCAAGCAATTTTAATTGAATATTCCTTTGAAAGAAAGTTCTCTGCACTCCGCTGTGACATCCCCAGAGAAGAGAGCCAGAATAAATTTAATCAAAAACCTGTCTCAAGGAAACTTTTGGCCTGCCTAATTTATCCCTTCATTTCTTTTTGAACAGCTGGATTCTTGATGCAGGGGCAGAAGGTTTCCTGCAAACACACAGGCCTTAGAGGTTTCCCCTGAGGAACCTGAAAGCACCAACCCAACACTGAGGTGCCCCAGGATGTCAGGAATTGCCCCTTCCTCAGTGCAGCCCCCAGAGAGCCTGAGGACCACACCAGGCTGCCTGGGGGAGCTCTTAGCCAGTGCTGCTACACGGCTTCAGAGGTCTTAAAATTCTCAGCAATCCACAGAACTACTTAAAATGATTTTTGTTTCAAAATCCCTCTATGGCTTATAAAAAATCCATGAAAATACCAAAGGCATCACCTCTGAGAAGTTGTGTGGATGTAAACACTAACAGTGCTAGCGAGGGGAGTTGGAGCTGAAGACCTCTCCCACACAGGAGTGATCAGAAGAAACTCCTTCCCTTTTCACTCCTTCCTCCTGAGATGTAAACAGTGGGGGAAAGAGAGCTATTTCCTCCTTTCAGTCCTGATAGTGATGACTGGGTCGCTCCCCTTTGAGGAGGAGGGAAGCAGCAGTGCAGACAGGTTGGGCTTCCTTCCAAGGGCACCATCCTGGGCCTGTCCTCAGGAAATTGATGGCATCACTTAGACAAGCAGGGACTGGTCCAGCTTTGTCCAGGGGCTGCTGTTGGATATCCAACACATCAAATCACCCTGCAGGCACTGTCAGCACCTGGTGGCCACTGACTGAGGAGAGCGGTGCCAGAAAGTTCCGTGGCTGGCTCTTCCAGGTGGGGAGGGATTCCCGAATAAAAGTCAAAAGAAAAAAATGCTTTAAAAAAGCAGAACAAAAAGGCAAAAAAGCTTAAGCTTTCATTTTAGCAAGTCATCTGCAGGAATGGAATAAAGCCACTCCAATAAATAAATGTAATTTAAACTTTAAAACCATTACTACACATCTGCTGGAAGCTCAGGGATGCTGACCACTTCTGACCAAGAGCTGTGAGTACTGCGTGTCCTTCACACAATTTGTAGAAGTAAGTTGCTGTTCAGGCAGTAGTTTGCTAGATTTTTTTTTTTTTAACTCTGAGCAGCAAGGTCTTAATGCAATAACTGTTTACTACAAATCTCCAAGAGGCAAGATGTTTCTTGGCTTTTATCCAAACTATTTAGTTCACATATATATTAGAAAAAGCTGTCACATCAGCAGCTAAGGTTGATATCAAGAGAGACAATGAGAGGATTAAGAGGTGGAAAGCTTTAGAAGGCAAGCTACTGAATATTTCACAAGAAATGAAGGAGGGAATGCCACTGATGCGAGGGGAAGGTCAGAAAGCTTAAACAACTCAGGGACACTTAAGAAATAATAAAATAGCCCTTAGACCTGCCAGATGTTGCTATGCAGCTTTTAGGATCCTGATATTTCAATCTGATTTTCATGCCAAGGCAAGTGCTTCACTAAATGCACATCAGTAACATCCAGCACTTGCCAAGGTGTTGGATTGCTCTGGGAAATGGTTTTTCCCTCCCCAGAGACTCCTGTAGCTGTGACTGTGTTAGTTTAACCCTTCCTTTCTTTCTTGACCTAATTGGCTGAGAGACAGGTATCTTTTCCTGAGCAGGAGTCTAGGTAAGGCTCTGCTCTTCCTTGTTCGCTCTCTTTCCCTCTTCCTCCCCTGGAATAAACATTTTGGACCACGTTGGGGGTTGGAGCCTCTTTTGGAATCTTTTGCCAATGCCCCTGAAATATTTCCCCCAAAGGCCTCTCAGATCTGGGCTAGTCTAGCAACTCTGGGGGGCTGCGGGGGTAGGATATTTCACCAGGGGAATTTGCAGGGATTTGTCTGCAGCATCGCAGGAAGGATGTGACACTTGAGGGTGCCTTTGAGGGCTGACACGTTGTCATTTCATTGATCATTTTTCATTAACACCTGAATGCTGCTGATGTGGGTGGAGTTTCACATTTCCAACTGCGAGAGTCTGGTCAGATCCAAATGGGAAGAGATTTCACAAAGATGGATTCATCACAGTTACCTTTTCCTATCTCATCCTCTAATGACATATTTTATCAGAGCTCCTCCCTTATGTCTCACCACCATCAAGAGCATGTAGTCTAGGGGAAAAAGTGTACAGTAGAAGAATTTTACAAGGTATTACATTTATTTCTTAGGAAAGGGACAAGGCAGAGGTAAGCCCAGTGCTTTCTGTAATTTGTCAGTGACAAGAGGCAAGGCACAGCAGGAAATGCTCTCAATAGTCTCATTTATGAACTTCAAGACACAGCCTGACAATAGACAACTTGAAGAACACTAGCTTTTTATAAAGCAGAGAGGCATTTAAGTATAACATTATTTATATTGTCCTTTATTTCACAAGTACATCTCAAACGAACTTTGTTTCCCTCCCCTGCCTCCAAAATACCAGGAAGGCATTAAGAGGCTTGGACAATTTTTTCAATCTTTGAGCTCACGGAGCACACTGATGAATTATCACCTTGTCAAAACACTGTTTCTGTTTACCATGTTTTCATGGCACGTTTACTTAATGACTTTCTCGAAATACTCAGTTGTAAGAAATTTATCTCCCACCTCCTGTTTAAATACAGATCCTCTACTGTGAAAGTTAAATAATACTCGCTACTTTCTTTGATCTTGACATGATATTTCAGTCTTGTGTCCAGGCACTTTCGAAGTGCTTGAAATACAAAGAGTAAATTTCTAGATCTTATGACTTAAAAAATAATGTTTTACTTCTCGAAGAAGATTACTTGTTTTTGATTAAAAAGAAAATGGATATAATCTGGGAATTATTTTTGTTGTTTTTTAACTTACATTAAAAATTATTTTAAAATTACTATTTCCCCCTGTACTGCTACCAAGCTATTGTGCTCTCATGTTATGAAGTAACTTCAGCTAGTAACTTGCACATTGTGCAATTTCTTACGTATTCTTGGTAGTTATGTTAAAGAATTAATCTCTCATAATAACAACATGGAAAACAATAAATTGGCACACACAATAAAGGAGTTTTTTTAGAGGTGTATGCTGTTTGGTCACTGGGGACAGGAAAAACATTAGACAGAAGTGCTCCTTTGAGGAACTGTGCTAAAAGGGCAAGTCAACATGAGCTAGCAGCTAACAATGGTGTCTCCTGTAGGTGAGTTGAAATGACTGGTGGGCACTTCTTACTGAAAAAATTGCAAGAGATTATAGATAAACCTTGATTTCTCTGTTCCTGTTTGTTGTGTCTGTGTAGGAAGTTAAGATATGAGGCTCAGAGACTTCAACCTGCTTCTCCACCATGCCAAAGTAGATTATACCTTCCCAGATTTTGTGCTAATAATTACTGTAATTTTAACCAATCAGATAAATAATAATAAAGTTGCAACAGTTACTTTTCCTATAAAATGCAGAGAATGTCTTTGGCATTTTCTTGAGATTGAGCAGCCACAGACACCAGTCATTGCTGAAATAGCAAAGGAAACACAATCATGGAGGTTGTGACACAGTAAAATCATTTTTCTCATTAGGAAACAATGAAAAAAACCCCAAATTGGAAACCCAAAATATTTGAATTATATTACTTCATTGACATCATTACCATTTCCTGTACCACTTTTGTAAGGCATAGTTGATTTTGTCATAGCTTTAACCAACCAGATGTCAGTTGATATTTTCCTCACTATGATGGTCACTTCAGATCCCACAAATATGAAAAACATATCATCCTTAAAACATAATAATGGCTAATTATTGAGTATATCTGCAGTCACTATGGAAGTAATGAGTAGAGATAAAATAAATAAATGTGAATGTTTTTAAGAATTAGAAGTAATTAGCAGTACTAAAAAACTGCCATATTAATGAACAGGAGCAATATCCTCAGTTTTAGATATACTGAGTCAGGTGATTTCTGTGGTGATTCCAACACATAATTCAACGGGTTCTGTTAAGAATTTCTAAACAGCAAAATGCAGACCAAGGCATCTAATCCCCTATATCAAACTACATTTTAACCTGGCTTTTTTTATATTGTGCTCTGTACATCCATTAATAACCCTTTAAATGGTGCTGCAATTACCAGGCCTGTTCTCTACTGAGTTGTAAGGCTAATATATATTTTTTGGATCTAGTACAACACCACCTTCCTTTTGTGATAGTGTGACAGAATGATCTATGAAGAACTGGAGCTATGCAGACTCGTGTTACTGTAATTAGCAAGATCTAACCACATTTCATACCTGTTTAGCTCCGTTTTTAGGGCATCTATCCATGTTTTACCAGCATAATGAGATTTAAACCCAAGTCTTATCTTCCAAGTGCACATAAGGATCAGTTCATCCCACTTTCAGCAACAGTAGGTGACAGGAGGATCGAAGCCAGATTAAGAGATGGAATTCACAGAACAAGGATTTAACTTGACTGTGTTAAATACACCTGTGGCATAAGTCACACCAATAGCAGTTAATTCCTACTGTAGTTTGTGACAGAGCTAAAATGCTCCTCATATTGCTCTAGCTATAGAATTTTTCTTATTTCTCACTGGGACACTAATTTTCCAGTTGTGTGACAGGACTATGAGAATGCAGGCTGTGGTTTGATATATCCTATACATCAAAGTCCTATACATCAAAGTCAATTCTTCTGGCTTCATGTTATTCAGCTTTTAAGAAGTAAGAAAAATTGACCCAATGACAAGCTAAAACATTTGTTTGCTTATAGCTGTTAGAAATTGCTGCACTACGTAAGTAAAAAGGGGGTGACAGCATAAGACACTCCCAACAGCTTTATTGCTTTAGCTGAGGAATGGTATCCACATGCTCTGCCTTCAAGGGATCATGTTAGAGGGAGCAGATTCATCAGGTCCTGCCCTGGCTACATCATCTTGACTTCATAAACACCATCCCAAATCTGTTCAGGGGAAGCAATCTATATTAATTTCCAGAGGGGGGGAGCTTATAAAATTCTGTATTTAAAATTATTTCAATTTGCAGCTACCACAGTTCCTACATCACTGCTGGCAGAAAGGCAAGAAAAACATACAGAAGATTCTGGATATGGCTTTAAGCTACATCAAGAGGATCATGGGGTGTGTGTTTTGTTTTTGCAAGCCAGAATTTTTCCATTGTGCATCAGGAGTGATGGATTAGAATGGCTCCAAGAGCTGTCAGCTAATATCTACACTGCAGCAAGATCAGACAGTAGCAACCTCTCTGGAATGCTGTGACAAGTTCTGGCTGCTGCCATGAGAACTGCAGGTCATGCTTCCATGAGAGGTTTTAAAGTAGAAACCTGAAGTTTAAATAGGAAAAGGAACCCAGACTGCATAATCTTCTGCAGAATAGGAAGAAAGCATCCAGATGATAAAGCACTGGCAGCCTCTTGGAGACTTTGCACACTACTCTACTTTCTTGGGCATTCTGGTGCCATTGCATTTTCTTGTTACACTGGAACAGATGCATTCAGGTGAACTGAGAGCAAGGCCAGTGTCTCAGTTATCAGTGAGGGTGACTAAGTAGTTCACTCAGTTACACCTTGGGACCTCTACTTGAGTTCAATGGTTAAAAAAAAAAATATAGGCAATCTACATACTTGTTGCTCCTCTAATTTCACTCTGCATTGAAGACACTCATTTTCCCATGAAAATAAGGCAGCCAAAAAATACCAAATCAGTCATATTGCAAAGCATAATGAAGTTGATGAAGTTCTAGAAAAATACTGGTTGTACCATATGTACAATGTTCTGCAAAGAATGTTAGAAGTTCAGACATCACAGTCTCAGCAACAAGAAATGTACTTCTTAGGCATTACAGTCAGGTATGAAGGTCATGACTTTGGGAACCAGATGACCATTTAAAGCAGTGATTAGCTTTCTAGTCCACTTATCTGGATGTTGGCATCCTTTCTTGAACTTTGCACCAATTAGAGGAAGGAAACCACAATCAGTAGTTTTGTGTGCTGGTAAATCTACACATGTTAAGACAAGAACTACGATATTTGAGACAGTGGGTGATGCTTGTAGGGGGCTTGAAATGCCTGTGGTCATGGAAAGAACAAGGCTGTAAACTGTTATCTACACCCAGAAAGCCAGAGGGTGTGCAGACTGGTGTGGGAATTCTGCCTCAGACATGGCTGTGCTGCGCTAATAGTGGGGCACAATCTGCTCCTGGAACACGTAAGCTGAGGATACATGCCATTGAAAGGTAAGAGTTTTACAGAGTGAAATTCTGGGAAGAAAAGTCAAGATAAAGCATTCATGCCTTCTCCCACCATGAAGAGAGTTACTTGAGCCTTGGGAGTCATAAATATAAGAGGAACAAAAATGCTCACAAACAAGAGCAGCAGGATGGGACTGGTGGAGCTGTAGCTGTTTGGAAGAAAAAAACTGAACTAAAGCATATGTCCAAGTCAGAAGTTGTAAAGTGCACAGTCCTGCTGTGCTAAATACCTCACCTTGTGCCAGTAGGCTCAATTCAAAACATGACAGATATTTGAAGCAATGGTTAATAAAAGATCTGTTAACTTGCTCACAATTAGACCTCCCTTTGGGTCTCAGCTCAATTCCACTGCACACAGATTTATACAAAGTGCCTTTATGCCATCAGGAAAATAGGAAATAATGAATTTCTGTAAGGGGGGAATATTTACTAAAGGTAGGTCAGCCAGCAGTGATGACTCCAGAGAGGAATCCTCTCCTGCACTCCTTGCCATGGCTGGAACCAGCGTGCTGCCCCAAGTTCCTGTGTGGATACATGCCTTCAGAGCTAGGCTGATTGCAGGTGTCTTTCCAGACTCTCACTGCTCAGAGGCTCTGGGACAGAACATAGAAAACATTGACTGGAATCAATGACTGACCCAAAATCCTGAAAGTCAAGGGGTACATTCTCAAAACTCCTGCCAAGTCTTTTCTACTGAGCTGCAGCAGCACTCACACTGAAAACAGGTAAAACTGTAGCCTTCCTACCCTTCTTCTAAGCAAGAAATAGAATGCAGAATTATGCCAGCCTCTTCACACAACACAAAAGTAACAGAAGAAATGTTGCCCAAGTAATGGTCAAGGGGAGGGTTCAGCAGTGCAACTTGTTCATCTATGGATATTTGAAGTGGTTACAAAACTAAGGTGTTGAGAATCAGTCAAGAAACACTTAAACACTAATCTGCTGCCTCTGATTTCAAGTCCTGAGCTTCAACATGGTGAAGGCCATGGGATACCAGTCACAACAGCAATGGTCATTATTTTCTTTTCCCTCTCCCTAGTCCTTTTTCTTCAGAGAGGCTTTTCTATGTGTTTCATGTTCCTTTAAATATTACCTAGCACTTCTTTTATCTCTACTCTGAAAAGATACCACAGCAACACAACAGGCATTTTCAGATACACAAAACCTGAAGTCAAACACTGGTGTTGGCATATCTACTTAAATCAAAGATATCTTAGAGATGAACAAAGAGAACTGGTAAGTGTTAGACAAGCTAAAACAAATGAGGAATTTCATATTAAATACATCAGAAGATTACATTTTTCAACAGTTACATAGTGGTTTACAAAATCTTATAGATTAGCATTATACTTAGCTGGTGAAATTGAACCAAAAGAGTAAAACTTCCTAGGCAGATGAAAAGCTGGTGCCAAAGAAGAGAAAAAATATGGATTTTCCAGCTCAAGTTGCTCAGCTTTTCATTCCCAACCCAACTAAGATTTCTTACCTGCCTTCTCCTTCCCAATTACTTTCTATGTTACCTGTTTTCAATCAAATTGAAGCAGCAAATAATCTTAAGGATATTCATCAACCCTCTCAAATATTTTACTACCACTCCACCTGTGAAAAATACATAAAATAATAATTCAAGGAGCTGGAGACCTCATTGTATAGCCAGTCACCATCAACTTCCTCAGAATGTTTTTTAAGATGAGTCCTACCTCTTTTAATCCTTTTCTTGCTAAAATGGTTTCATTTGTAATCAGCTAAGTTTTGGGGTTTTACTCTTTTTCCTTAAAGAAAAAGAATTGATACTATTAGGGGAAGAACACAGATCTTTCCTCTGAAATGGTGATTTAATGTCTAAGGTTATGAAATGTAAAAGGAAAAATGGTCTGATCTTTCCCTAGCAAAGTTCTGCTGCTTGAAATCTACATTACACCTTCTTGGTAAGCCTGGTAGCATTGTAGATTGCTTAAAATGTCCCTTCAGACAATCCTACTTTCACTAACCTATAACGTGTTTGTTTGAACTTTTATAATTTGGTCTGAGGTTTTTTTAGGTTGTTTTTTGTTGGTTTTTTTTTTCTTTTTTTTTTTTTAACTAAGTAAGGTATCTGCATCAAGCTGAAGTTTTTTGGAACCACTTTAGTCAATATCTTGATAATTTCTGCAAATAAGATAAGGATGTGTGTGGGGAAGTGTAATTTGCACTGAATATTCTGATGACAACTCTTTTGACTAAGTTTTCTGTGTTTTAAAGTAGGGAATAGAAGTCTGACAGGAGAGGGAGGGCATCAGAAGAGAATGATACAATGATTGATTCCTCCATATGAAAATTTGAGCCTTTGGGCCAAGTTACAAATCTTCCAAAAAATTACAGCCTGCGTATCTGTTAGTGACTAACAGCTGAAATTTTACATTCAATGAAAGAAATGCATGCTTTTCATGTGTTTTTAGTGGTATCCAGATTGCCTATATAATGCCCTCAAAGAAGTGCTGAGAACTCATCTGTCTTCTGAAAATTTTTGTATGTGAGCCAGTAGGGTGTATGCAAGCCCCAAACTGAAAACAGGTCAAACTGTAACCTTCCAAGCAAGAAATAGGGCTTCAGGAAAAAACACTGGCTATTGTGAGCAGAAGTGAGACTTGGCCACAGCAGGACTGGGGTAGGAGGGAGGGAGGGAGAGAACCTCAGAGCTCAACACCCCTTGTGGATATGGGAAACAGGACACCAAAGGAGGAAAGGGAAATCGCTCTGGAAAGCCACTCTCCTCGTAAAAGACCTATAAATTCTTCAATCTAAAGATGCTGGGTTTTTCAGGCGTAATGTCTTTTTATGTGAAATTGCAAAACACACAACGAGAGGGAAGACGTGTTAGGGGAAGAATGCAGAGCTGGGCAGGCTACACAGAGGGAGGGCCAAGAGCAAGGCCTGAATCAGACAAGAAGCAAACATGGCAAGATAGAAGATGAAACAAAGGAAAACTGGAGGAGTGTTCAGGTGCCATGGATCTCTATGTCCTCGGGGACATGCTATCTATAATTTAGCTGCTTCCCAGATCTTGTATCAAAGCCTAATCTGGCTGACTACTGTTCCACTCTACAGCAGAGAAAGCCTTGTGTTCTGAGCTCTGAGCCAAATCCAGGCATTGCAATATACCCACAATGTTTTGTGACCCTACCAGAAGATATTCTGTGCCTCTCAGAGAGGACTTTTCCTATAACAGACTCAAAGCTTAATCTGTAAAGGATATAGCTAAATCATATTCTACAGGTTTTATTTGGAAATCATGGAAGCAAGGCTGTTTTTAGGTTCTAGGAGCCTGGACTTAAGTTACTCAGGATGAGTTGGGATCTATGGCCTCTTTTTTACCACTTTTTTGACTCCTGTTCCTGAAAAAACTTTCTTATCTCTTCCTCTTGCCTCCTAAGATGAAATAAGAGGAGTAAGTGACTTGGATTGTTGTTGCCAGTCCAGCATGCCTCCCTGTGATCTGTTGCTGGCTGCTCTTGTCTCTCCACCTGTGCCAGACTCTCTGAGCAGGCTGCACACTAAAGAAGACATAATTGCAATAAATATAAAATGACACACCAACATGTTTTTCCAGTCATTATATCAGGAACTGTGAGGAAAAAACTTGGGAGGAAAGCTGCAATAGAAATGCAGGCCCGTTTAAGAGAAAAGTGTGGAAGGCTCGAGGTAACAGCCCACAAAGTTTGTGAGGTGAAAGGATAACTTGTATGATTCCCTGGAACTTATTTTGGAGGGATCTACAGTTCTTGAGAGTTCTGTGTCACCTATTAGCAAATATTCCAGTCATTACACTTTTTTTTTAGTCCACAAAAAAGCTGACATCTAACATTTAATATAGTAGTTCAGAGGTGAGGAAACTGGTCATAAGTGTGGATAATTAACATTTGTCATTAATATGACACCAGAATGCAGAACACCTGCCTCCATATTTAATTTGCTAGCTGGGGTGGATGTATTGATTTTCTTTCTTTTTTAGAACAATGCTAAAATAATACTAAATTTGTGACATGACCAACAACAAAGTTAAGGATTACACCGTTAGACCTGCTGTTCAACAGTGTCCCCTCCTCTGCACCTGTGTGTAATAAAAAACTATCAGGCTTTGTAACTACACATTTTAAACCTTTACTCCATGCACTCTCTAGGCTGGATGGTGGATCTGAGGATGAAGTATTACTGCCCATCTGCAGGGAGCCTGGTCCCTGACCTGGAACATCAGCAGGGTCTGGCTGTGTGACGTGAGGACCCCGCAGCCCACGCCCTCCTGTGCTGATGGACCACGGATCAGAGCGTGCCAATGTGTGACAGAGCTCTGCTCTGCTCTCCTGTCGCTGCTGTAGGGGAGCTTGTGAAGATAAAATGCTCTGCAGCACAGCTGCTGCTGCCAACAGGTGAAAAGGCAACAGCTAACTGGGTAGGTGGGGAAGGTAAGGCAGCATGAATTCAGAGTGTCCCACGTTACAGAGTTCTTACACCTGCAGGAGACTACAAGGCACCTTAGGACCTCTGCCTGGCTCAGGACAGAAACCAAATTTCTTCCCTCCTTCCCTGCTTAGTGCTTTTTCAGTGAATTTTGTCATAAGTTAATTTCCTTAACCCAAGCAGTATGCAGCTGAAATATATGGCATACTCTGGAGCTGCTCTCAGAGCCGGTAGACTCACCATTTGTATTCACACCATTTGTAGCCACACCAAACTCTAAACTGCTTGCACCTATCACCAGGATGAGGGGGAAAATAGTCATGCAAAAGACTGCTTGACTGAGGCCTACCTGTTAATGCTCGCAGAACAAGCCCAAAGTGCTATTTTGCATCATAAAACTTATGAGGAATTAAATGCATCCACACAATTATGGCTCATTAGAGGCTCAGCTTGCAAAGTCCAAAGTGTACAAACAGAGGCATATAGGACAAATCTGAGCTAAGCACTGTACCCTGCCCTCTGCCTGAACCAACCCCTTACACGTATCTGGTAAATGATTTATAAACCCAAAGATAACAAAGTATAAAACTGTATCACTCTCTTCACTTTACAAACGAAACCCTTTCTGAATAATTTGCCATGTCTCTGAAAATGTTTCAAATTTTGGTGTCTGCTCTGCTGTTTACAGGTAAGTGCTTGGAATCCTATCTCATGTCATTCCCTTCATGCTTGTTAAATAATCAGCTGGCAAAAAACCCCTGTATTACCACCAGAACAGCACCAATTCACTGGAAATCACTGCAGCAGGGACATACAGGAGAGTGGGTGAGCACAAGATTGCGTGGAAAATTCTGTGAAATATAGTTTGATTCTGCTCCTCGTGACTACTTTTGAGCCTTTTACTGCTTATGTATAAGGAGAAAGGATGCATTTCTGACTGAAAGGCATTCTTACAGGATGTTAAAATGAACTGTTAAAATTGTAAAAAGAATTAAAAATCCTTAACCGTTAAAATTGTAAAAAGAGCTTGATACTGTTTCTACAACATCTTTAAATATTATTCTTATCTCAACATTTATTGTTTGTAGGAAACAATTTCACATGCATTTATAAGGACCCAAAATCTATTTCACAAGTGATTTCTGGAACGCCTGACATGAATTTCTTAAGGAACCTGTTTTAAAGCACCCAGGCTGTCTGGATGCTGATTCCTCACAGCACTTTGTAACCAGGGCATCTACAATCAAGACTCAACCTGTAAAACTTGGACCAGAGGGAAAATGTTTGGGGCAGGGCTACCACATGCTCTTCCCAAAGCAGCACATGCTGGTACAGTCAATGATCAGTGATGCACGTGCTGCAGGATTAATTTGTTTCTCACTAAATTAGAACAAACCAGGCAGGCAGTAAGTGACAGCTGACTTCCCAAATGATTGCCTTCATCGTGACAAGATGGTCTATCCACATGCATGTGTTAAAAGCATTTCTTAGATTTGAATGCCCCAATACACATGCAGTGTATTTACATGCATATAATTACATGATGTGAGTAGCTAAAGCAGAATGAGGGAGACAAGGATTAATTGTGGATTATTGAAAAACGTTTTGTAAATTGGGATCACAGGTATAATCTCTCTCTTGGGTTGAATTTGCTTCCATGCCATATGAAGCTGAGTTGGCTGCAGGGAGGCTCTGTAGGGAAAATAAGGAGATGGAAAGGGACTTTGTCTCTTCTGCAAGTTTGATCTCACCTATAAACCTTTTCCCCTTATTTGCCCTTTCTGATCTGCAGTTGAACTGGTACAATTCCTGGGTTCTTGCCTATCTTCTTGAACTTCACCTCCTTTCCACTGAGGGCCATTTACAGTGCAAGCAGGGTCACCTGAGGCCAAGCTGGGAGCACAGCAGCTTGCAGGCCCTCCTTTTGGAAGACTTTGCTTTCATCTCCTTTATGTCTCTTCTCTTGTTTTCAAAACTCTTTACAAGTTTCTATTCTTCAAAATATGTGAAGAACTACTTATTACTACTTTTTAATGAGCTGTTAAAAATTTCAGTGATCACAATCAGTTTAGTTTTTCATTAATTGCAAATCCTTTCAGCAACAGTGAAGGTGGTGGTAAAATAAAATAGAGACTATAAGGCTCTCATTAGAACCTTATTTTTCTTCATGCCCTCAATTCAGCTGCTATAAATCACTCCTCATAGTAAACCACAGTCACAGTGCTGGGAATTGGCTCTCTGGACATTTGCTTTATCCTCTGGAGAGGGCAGCAGCAAGGGTTGTGGTAGGAGTGTCATGTATTGGCACTGAGATAATTGCTGAAGTCTCTCAGGGGTCTGATGGGGGTGATTTGCCACATATGGATGTAGAAAGGAAATCTCAACAGGACCCACTGAGTGGACCAATTGATTGGTGCTTTTTCTAATACTTTGCTGCAGTGGAAGTATCTCCTTCCCTAGGATTATCCAGGATTTTTGCCAAATTGCCTTGCTATTTACCCATGCCTGAAAATGGTCTGACCCCTGGCATAATTGCACATATTGAATATGTTCAATAGCTAATTCTGCATTAAGTGTCTGTAACTTCTCTGCCTTTGCTGATGAGGGAATGAGGCTGATGTTGTAGCTCTAAGGATTGTTAATGACCTCTCTTGAACCAGAGAGCTCTTTGTGTCCTGCGATATAAAATTAAGAATTGTCAAATAATAAAATCTATTTTTCTTCAAGCTTGAAAAAGAAACAGATAAAGGCAAAATTTCAAAGACTGAGTGATATGGAAAGAGTTGAAGCACTTAATCAGCGACTTTAAATCTTGCTATCAACAGGTATTAGCAAATCTGACTGATTTAATTCTATTCTAAGGCTTGTTACCATCCGAACACTCCAGGATACAAAGCCTATGTACATATAAAGATTTTAAAAAATAATTTGAAAAAAAACAATGTGCAGGTGTTAGACATTAATATAATTACACTTTTCATCTGAAAAAAGGTGATATCTGGGCCAGAGGTGGCCTGCAGAACCCACAAGTCTGTTTTTGCTGCAACCCAGCCGCTTTATGCAGTGTACTGACAGATAACCACATCTCAGTTTCCATGGAATGCCACATAATCTAGAGAAATACTTGAGTGAGGAGAGAAGCAGCTGCTGCCACATTCTTTTCAGCATTTGCACTGTGGTATTCTGAGTCCTCAGACCGAGTCCTGTGGTTTGACTTTGTGAACTCAGATTTAGAAAGTCAGACAGCTGAAACATGGTGAGGAGGTGCTCCATTCTGCTCCTTTCTAGTCTTAGGAAACACACCCGAGCTGCAGACTTGATTTACTTTTTCAAAGTTCCTAACACGTCAGCACCTGCCACCTCAGCAAGGTTGAAGTTTAGCCCTGTCCAAGTTTAGCCTCTGTCCGAGCTGTGTCCTGAAGAGCTGATAAGACTGGCAGCCTTACCTCCACGAGCTGAGATTTTGACCAGAGAGTCACTATAGCAAATAATAAAGAGTTATTAGACCTAAAGGAAAGGAGCCAGAGCAATTGCCAACTTTTGACATTTAAATTAGATGGATATTAACTTCAACAGTATGTTTTTAAGTTGTCAGAAACTTGCAAGTCTTCAGAAACTAGGGAGAAACAGTAGTGTGCACAGAGAGTGTTTGAAATACTACCAAATAATTTACAGGTTTTTTAATAAATATCACAACAAATCAGAGATAAAGCACTTTTCCCTGTGGTAGATGCACACCATGGATAAATTTTTGTCCTAAGCCTAGAGATTGCTCCTTACCACTTATACAATAATGCTGGTCTAGATAAAAACAAGCTTTGGGCTGGAGAGTGCAAGAAGAAGCATATCCTATACTAAGGCAAGTTTGAAGATTTGTCTTCTTATCATTAAACTCTGACATTAGATGTGCAAACTGTGGCCTGCCTACTCTCCCTAGACTACTAAGCACACAATACCTCTTGCTACTTAAATTTTACAAAAGAAAATGTATATCAATTTAAAAGGTCCCTTAGCAGGCAAATGTGTAGAAATTTTATCCCATACTCACCTTTTTGATTGTGTGATGAAGTGGATCACTGCACATTCAGCTGATAGAAAAAGATTTCTTCCTGGGAGGATTTTGTGGCTGCACCTAGCTGAGTTTGTTGCTTTCTAGAAATCTCTCCTTGTAAAGAGAAATATGCTTCCATTCAAGTCTAGGACGAAGAGATTTTTAAAGCACAGTAATTTAAGATGTATCCAGGTTGATTTTCTATTTTGAGTGCAGTTTGCTTGATATACTGTGATATTTTTTATTATTACTTTGACATTCCATGGTATTTTATATGCCTTTATGCCTTTTCATAACCAGACTTTTGTCTTTTTTTTTTTTTATATACTCAATGCTGGATTAAGTGCACATTTGCTTTTCTGACAAAGATGGCAAGCCTGTATCACCATCCCTCCTCAAGTTTAGTCTTAGATCACAGTAATCCAAAATTAGGTGCTCAGAAGGCATGGTAGCAATAATGACTACTAACAGTTTTCCCTCTGGACAATGTCTTGAGGTGCACAGGATAGAAAAAACAATCTCCTCAAGGCAATAATTACATGAGCTAAGCATCTGCTTGCTAAAACCAGCCAATGTTTTTTCTATAATTTGCTTCTCATGTGAGAACACTTGAGTGAATCTTCAGGAGATGATGAAAGGAAACATTCTAACTGGTAACAGCTGATACAACCTTGGCAATAGTTCACCCTCCACGTGCATTCCTTCTATTTTCCCACTGGGACATTTATATCTAAAAGTGCTTTTCAAATCACATATTTATCTAAGAGAGGAAAACAGTATTGAATAAATAAATAAAAAACCAAAAAAACAACCAAAATCCCCAAAAACATACAACATGTCTGGTTGCTCTTAATGGTGAGTTAACTGTTTCAGTACAACTTGAAATGCTTAATCTTTTTGCAGCTCAGCTTTACACACTATAAGCCATTTTATTAACATCATCCACCTGCTCCTAACTCCCTCTAGTCTCACATCAGATGCTCTGAAATTCCAATCTCCTGGTTTGTATGCTAATCTTCTACAAGTTGCCCTCCTTCAGGAATACTCTGTGTTTATAAAGCAAATGTTTCCACAATATTTTGCTAAGCTGTTCAAAAGGAGGGGGAAAATTGCACCCAGTCCAAGAAACTTAAATTGAGGCAAGACATAGTTCATTTGATGGAAACTCTACACTGTATTCAGAGGGGCTACTCAGATGGAAACACCTGCTCTGGTGACCACAGGTCTACACTAGAGCTGAGTGAAGAACTTGCTTTCTCTGAGCTCTGCCAGACCACAAATAAATGTGCAGCCACAGTGAAAGACCAACAGGGCTAATTCTGGGTGTGCTAGAAATGATCTTGCTGGAGTTTTTCCAGAGGTGAATGAAGTTTGCCATGTTCAGAGACTTAGCATGATCTTTACAGCAAGACAAAGAGAGAATGAGACAGACCTGAAGGATTAGGTGATATATAGAGGCACTTACCTGATTTTCTCTTGGTACTTCTGCATTTTTAGAGTGCCCCAGCAGCTGGGAACTAATTCTGCAGAGACAGCTCCAGGGAAATGAAACAGCAGCTAGAAAAGAGTAAGATCTAGGTGTCAGCAGTGACAAGAAAAGCCAAGAGCAGAGCTGGCATACCTGCCTCTCCTCAGAGCAGGCAAGTGCACTTCAGTCAAAGTGAATACTTCGCATAGTTAGAGGTGGCATTGCTCAGTGGCTACAGATGCAGCCAGAGAAGTCTCTGTATTAAAAATTGACATGTTATACCCTGAAGATGCAGATTTCTGTGCCACAGTAGCCAAGACAACACCTCACTGTCCCACCTGTGGAATGACAAGCTCATTTTTAAAGATGCTGGCAGCAGAGGAAAAACCCACAAGAAGCAGAGCTGCTTAATTATCTTCTTTTTTTGCAGCTTATTTCAAATTTGGAGGGCCAGAGCACATACTGGTGATAAAATGTAATGTTTAATGGCCCTTACTAACTATATGTACATTTAAAGAAAACGGAAGACTTTTTAATGAGTCAATTTCTGATCCCAGTTCAGTTATTTCAGTCCAGAAATGTAATCATGAGCTTACAAAATATTTAATAAAAAAAAAATTCCCCAAATTCACTAAAGAGAAATTAACTGCTTATAGATTTTTCTATTGGAAAATAGTAAATTGCCAGAGAAATGTTGAAATTTGGCACAGGCTTAGTTTTCTCTTGTGCAGCTCTAGAATACAAGTATAGCAGCTTGATAGACATATGCATGAAATATATTTTCTTCTTGCCCAGCCTTCCACCAAATATCTGAACTTACTTTTTTTCATGGAGTTGGTAACATTTTTGAAGGTGGTATTCCTTGAAAACTCCCCACCCTAAAATTTCTACCTCCAGTTTTTGATTATGGTAACATGGAATATGAAGAACTGAAGTAGCAAGGAACTACTGGGACTGTGGTTGATTGCTAAGTAGCTTTTCTAAAGTATTATTTGATGTCTATATTAAGACCAAAGATTACAACTACCCTCGCTTTTTTTTTTGTTCATTACTGTATAACCAAACTTTTTCTCATCTTTTTAAGCATTTTTGGCACTGAAAAGAAATAAAGTGAAAGGGAGCAGCAAACACTCTTGTTCACATATCTTCTACCTATATGAATTCAGCAAACATTTTTCTTCTATTTAAAAAATTAAAAAGCAACAATATTGTGGATAATCAGGAAATATTTGATCATGAAACATTTTATGATCAGGAATATGATCAGCGATAATTACAAGTGAATTGCAGCTTGATTCAGCTGAACATTGCACATGGAAGCAAACATTTGATACACCCAGTTAAATTTTCCCCCTAGAAATTCAGGAATCGGGGCACTGGAGAGCTGTGAGTGAGGTGATAGCTTGCCCTGCTGAGCTCCTGCTCCAAGACTTATTAGAAAAGGGTTCAGGTTCTTGGCCCATCTGTTCCAAGTATGTGCAGGTCACCCTCAGGTGTCCATTTAAACCCACCTGACTAGATTGGAGCACAGCTGTTTACAGACACAGCTGTTTACTGGCCTCAGCTGATGGATCTGAGCTCTATCTTAATCAGTGGTTCATTAAAAATCGTGTGATTTGGACTGACATGCTATTTTGGACTCTTTTAGCCCCAAATTAATTTATGTCTCAACATTAATTTATGTCTCAAACACTCGAGACTAAAAAGAAAAGTTTTTTTCTGTACCAGGGCCTTTCATATGAAGCTTGTGACCTCAGAAGCTATCTGAAGCAATGCAATAACAAGATTAGAAGTGCAATATCTTCTGTTCAGAAAGTAATTTCCAAGCATTCAATTTCTATGTTGATACTAATGAGAGTAACTATCACATATAAGCCAGGAGGCTTGGAAACCATAGATAAATTCATAGGTAGGGTTTGTGTTATTTTAAATAACTTTAGGT
Organism: Chloebia gouldiae; assembly: GCA_003676055.1. Taxonomy (NCBI): domain Eukaryota; kingdom Metazoa; phylum Chordata; class Aves; order Passeriformes; family Passeridae; genus Chloebia; species Chloebia gouldiae. Next base: position 117,420 of record QUSF01000016.1, read on the forward strand.
TCTTGGCACACCGAGACTAGAGCAATTTCAGTTTAAGAGGATTTTTGTAACAAATTTTTTCATTAAAAAAAATTAGTGCCTTAATTAGGTTGTAACTTTATTTACTTCGGATTCAACAGCAAAATAATGATTTAGAGCATTTGTTTTGTTAACTTCAGGTCTAAAAAGAAAGTTTCTTTCTGTGAATCTAAGGTAGGGCCACCTTTGATTTTAATTAAATAAACTACAGCTTCAACACCATGTTCTGTGGATATAAGCATATTATTGAAGTGCACATTCTAACATATTTTTCTGATATTACAAACATTCATCAGCTTCTGTTTCGAGTGTCCTTGGAGCACCCTTCCTGACAGAAGAACCAGCGAATCAATTCATGCGGCTCAAACGACACATTCCGTATTCTCCGAGCTACTGGGACTCCAGCAGCAGCCAGAAGACCTGGCCATACACCCTGGCTGAGCAGGTACCTTCTCCCTTCCTCGTGCAGCACCACGTGAGAAAAAGAAAGCATAAGTCTGGAATTAATGTGTAACATAAATCCTTTGGGTCAAGGGAGGAGATTTTTTCTGATTTATCAACATGGGCAAGGCTGCTCAGTAGTCACAGAGAGTATTTATTCGGTATCAAAGCTCAGAATATTCCTTTGTGTCTTGATCTACTTCAGATTAGTGAATCATGGGCAGCTTTGAGGGAAACAGCACAATACTACATGGACTTGGACCCTTTTGCCTTCGATCCTTCGACAGCCGTGTTCGATGGATTTTCCCAGCAGAACATTTCATAGACTCGGAGCCTGTGTGCACCTAAGTAAGTAAAACTGACCCTTACAAAACTGCTGACATTGGTTTATAGCATCATAACCTGACACAGTGAAAAACCCAATTGTACCTTGAAAAATTAAAGATTTGTTTCTACCGTCCAAGTTTAATAGTTATTTAAATGTGGTCATTTTTTTTTGTGGTGGTTTCTTTTTTAAGTATGTTTTGGAGAAACTCATTAAGAGCTTAAAGAATATATATCCTTTTCAAAGTCCACAGAAGCTAAACTGCTTCCTATAGAGTTGATTTAAAAAGCAGACAGAAAGCAATTCCTGAGGAGAAAAATAAAAGATAAAAAACCCCATCTCTTTCAGCAACAAAAGTGTATTCAGTATGGAATAAAACCTCAGCAGAACAAAACAGAGAATGAGACATAGCAGTTGGTAAAAGCTGTATTTATAGATTGGCACAGGGGTATGTGAAATGAAGTGTTGCTAACTGTCTCAGAGAAATTGTTAAGGACTGTGCTAAAATTGGACACATTTTTGGGACAAATTTTTTTCAAATGTAGGGAACAATTACTAAATGATTCAGCTGGACAAGCACAATACACACATTATTCCCGTGGAACACTTTTTCTGTGAAGCTACTGTAGTCCTTAAAAATGGACAGGAGCAGGTAGAACTAAACTCTACAGTTTCAGTGCTTAAAATAGTTACAAAGACAGCAATCTGTCAGTCTGACTGAAACCACTAATTGGAAAATGGGTAAACTTCTAATGTACTTTGATTTGAATATGCTCTGAATTTTATTGATTTAAAAGTACCTTTCTTTTTCAAAATGAGTTTTTAATTTTGAAATGCAGCTTTTGGAAAGATCTTTTATTTTTTACGAGATAGGAATTTGACTTGGTGACTCTCAGATTGAGCTTTCCAGGATAGTTCCATCTGAAAGGTGACACCAGTTTCACTTACACTGAGCAGAAGTAGGAGAGAATAGCTAAAAGCTATAATTTACCTTCCCTCCTGCTGAGGCTTCAGCTGGTGCCCTTGGGCAGCTGGAAGGAAGCACGAGGTTATTAATTCACAATTTCTTCTACAGATATGGGCAGATAGCACCAGTCACTTCTGTCTTATGACAACTTTACCTGAAATTTACAAATTTACATTTACCTAGTTTTCTGGAACAAACCCACTGTCTTTCCCATCAGAAAAATTCCTCACAGAGAAAAGCCCTTTGTCTAATTACTGGTTGTGCATCCATGTGCCTAATGGCTGTGATTGCAGCAGCTGCCAGGCAGACTTCAGGATGAGTTATGCCTCCAGAAAGATAATCCTAATGATTGTCGTATGACAGGATTAAAGCCACTTACATAAACACATTTGCAGGCACTCCCACTGAAATATGGTTATGATTTCAATGCAAGGCTAGTTAACTCAGACTGAAATAAACTCCCAATGCTAATGTGACAGGAATTGACATCTAGAGTTTTTGAGAAGCCATATAGTAATAAAGAAGCATCAAGCTTGAAGTTACAAAGACCATTATGTAAAAGTAGAACAAATCTTTTCAAACTTATTTTTCTTGATTAGAGATCATTCTGAAATGGGAAGCCTATATAACCTATGCAGGAATCTGGTTCAGGGGCTGTACTTCCAGAAGAAAACATATGCAAAAGCTGGCTAATCTGAAGACTGCAACTGTTGACAGGAGCTTTAAATTAATTTTGTGTTTTTTTTTTTACTAAAAGCCATTTTTTCCATCTTTTCTAGCAACAACATCAGATCCTACATGGAGCTACTACAGCAGTCTGGGACTCACCTTCAACAGCAAGCTATTAAATCCTACACATCTTGTATCTGGCCATGTTAAGATATGGCATGTTATGTGTTTGCCATTATGTATTTGATAAGATGACTTTGTTGCATCCCAGTTGGGTCTAAACCCAAAATTAACACACTAATTCTCTGCACAAATACTTCATATTTTACATATATGTAAGTAGAACTGAGATGTAGGTCATGGTACATTGAATAAGAAGTTGAAGAAAACCAACCATGAACTTTTAGCAGGTAGGGTTTAAAAATGCCTAGTGTTTTCAGGTAAAATATTCTTTTGACTAAACAATTGTTTGAAGACATACATTCCTGCTTCTGTGACTGAAAACCACATTGTTATTTCTCAGGATTTTCCTTATACATGAAACATTTTTGAGAGGCGAATAAGAAATGAAAATCAGTCACTTTGGATGGGTGAGAGAAGTACAGCACATTTGATTCTCTGTAGTTCAAGTGCATTTCCATTTTTTCAAGTTCTAGTAGTAGGTGTTGCAGTACATCCATTCATGTCAGTGCTTCTCTTTCCTTATTTAATCTTCTGTACTTGGTCTTGAATGCCAAAACCAAGTGAACTCACAGCTACTACTGTGAGTTGTGTTTTCTTACTTCACAGAAATAGGAAATGGTAGAAACATTCACAGCTCCTTTTCCATAAAGAAAATAGTGGTGACAAATGTACTTTATGTTCTTGAGCTTGTAAGTTTCCTGGTTCTTATTAAGTAATGTACCTTACTTCAGAATATCTTTGAAGAGAGGATGAGGCTTCCATGTTTCTTTTATATGTTATTAATATAATGCTAACAATTAAAAGCTTTTTCAAACTTGGTCAAAATTTCTGCATGAATAAAGATGATCTGTTGAGGAAAACAAAATGTATGGTAACCTAATGGCAGGGTAGGTGAAGGAAGGAAATTTTTGCTTGCTTTTTATCCCCAAAGAGCAGTTTCTGCATGTTGTGCTTTAAGAATTCTTTGTGAATATGGACTGTACACTAACTGGAACAAATTTGAAGATAACGTTGGTTCTTCTAGAAAGAAATCCACATTCTAGCTTTTTGGCAATCTCTACCATGCTTCTAGGTATGAAACTATCCTTAGGCCATTATTAATTTCCCTGCACAGAACAATGGGCCTGAAATTGCCATTATTCATTAGCTGAAGATGAAAATTCATTAAACACTTGAAAGAGATAAATGAGGTGCAAGTTCACTATTTGCCATGTAGGATTTCACATCTTTAGTCACACCACTTAATTATGTACAGTTCATTCAAAGATAAGGGGTGACAAGTGATGTATAGACTAAAGACCTCACTGGTTGAACACAGTCATGGCCTGTCCCTTCTGCCTGCCTTCTCTGCACTGGTCAGCCTTGGATAAGCTAGGGCTGCAGACCCTAAAATTTCCAGCATTTCCAGTATTTTCCTCAGTAGCAACGCAGACATGGCAGAGGTACTGAAACTCTTCGATTTATAGCAAAATGCAGGGCTGTAAGGATAAGCATCACCTTTTATTCCAAGTCGATATGCAGGAAAACTCCAAGGATGCACCTGCTCCAGCTGAGCATCTTGCTGGTCCCAGAGAAGCTGCAGCTCTGCAGGCATTGATGCCCACACCACTTGTGAACCAGTTTCTGAAGTACTGCTCTCTTCTGCCCATCTCCCTAATTGATGTAGTTTCTGTCAAGGCAGGGGTTTGAGACTGTGCTTTAACTCTAGTTTTCATGCCTATGTGTCAAGTTAAACAAAAATGGGGGTAGTTCAGAAGCTGGTTTGCAGACAGACAGTAGCCATCCCTGGAGAGGGGATGACAAAGTCCATCAGTGAGGTGGAGGGCAAAGTGAAGTGCTATCAGCTGCCATCTGCTATCACCTAGTGAGGTAACTGCCCAACCCTTATGAGCATTTTAGGGTTCTCAGAGTCATAAAATTAGGCTAACCACTGTCTATTGCCACGAGGACAGTCTTGCATCAAGCTGGCTTTCAACCAAAACGTCAGACAATGCCAGGGGATGCAATTTGACAGATCTGTTGTACTTAGACATGACTAATTCCTTTAAAGGAGTTGTTCTGAAAGCCAGAGACTCAATACTCAATCTGCAAATCCATAGCTTCAAGCTAATGTCAGTAATTCAGATAATTAGTCTTGCTGAATTAAATGGGAAGAATTGTGCACGCATGAGTAGTGGTGGAGGTTGAGGTGCTTATTTTGTGTTATCAAATATATGCCACTCATGACAATGAGCAAATGTCATAGTATTTGAATATTAAACACCTGCATCTGCATTTATTACTAACTGGGGAAAATATTTACCCTGTGAATTTGCTCCCCCAGTTTATCTTCATATATTGTTTCAGCACTTTAACACAAGTAAAGCTGGACCCCTTTTTGCTGAATTTCCCAACACATCTTTATGTTTCCACCTACAAGTTTTATCTCCTTGCTTTTTCTACACAACACAGATACACATGCAATACCTTAGCAATGACAAAAATCAAATGGTGTTAAACTAAAGAGAATTTCAAGTACATCCGTGTTGGTCATGGGAGTGGAATTACAGGTCTCAGGGGATTTTGCTTCTGGTGCAATGGAGTAGTATTTATTACTGTTTTCTGAGTACTGCAAGTTTTTTGAGGAAAAAACTCTAAGCCACACAAATACCAGAGCTCCCTGAGGCTAGAGAGAACAGAGTTCCTCTGAGAGAGGGGGAACAGGCAGAGAGGAAGAGGAGTCACAGGAAGAGTCAGGTTTGTCTCTGTGTAGATGTTAACTGGATGGATGCACAACGTCCACCAGGCAGTGTGATTTTCCAACTCTTTCTGACTCATGTGAGCATGGTGACTAAAATCAACAGAACAACAGAAATCAGGATTTCCAGGTATGTCATGGCTGATATCTCTCTCCAGCAGCAGCTTTTTGCCAGGCAAGGCTCTTACAGGGTATCCCTCCTATGGGAGTGGCAAGTCATACATGCTGCAAATCCTTCCTCTGAGCACTTGCCTATTTCCCCAGCTTCTTGTATCCCTAATTATCCCAGTCTAAGAAGAATCAAGCTGCCTTTGCAATCTCTCCTGCTCTGTCAAGTTGAATTGAAAACAACCCACAAGTTACAAAATGACTGTGGCTAGACATGAGGGATAAACACATACCTATGGAGACAGCAGGGTTGTAGGAGCCTTGCTGTGTTAGGGAAACAGAGAAGGGATTCACTGTAGTCAGACATGACAGGAGAAGTAAGAAAATCTGTCATTTCAATAATAATTGAAGAAAAAGAGTAATACTCCATGGCTTTCCTTTAATGAGAAAAGTAAGTAATTCTGAACACAGAGAATAGAGAAAGCTGTAGAATCCAATAACCTATATATAACCTACTTTACAAATGTTGAGTATGGGATAAGTACTAAGCTACAGTTTTCTATAAACTCAGCAAGTGAGTATATAGAGGTAATGAGAAAGAACCACTTATTTTATGACCTGAAATCGTTTCTTCAAACAGGACAGTGGCAACTGGTATTCAATGAAAGTTCTACACACTACTTCATCATTGCTGTAGTTCATGCAATTGAACCTGGTCCCTGATAATTTTAATGCATAAACCTTTTGAGTTTGCATCACATTAATGTTATGCCTTGCTTTACATTTGGTCTTCTGTTGTCTTAATTTAAACCAGAACAGCTGAGACAAAATGCTCATCTAATCTACACATGCTGCTGGCTGCCAGCAAGAATGAGCTGTGTTCAAAGCAATTTATGTTGGCTGATTAAGTATATAAACCACCCACCTGAGGCAGATGCATTGCCATAACCACTTAATGTAGAGTGTGAAATAAATTGTTAGTGTTTTGCACCATCCATAGGAAAACATGAGCTCAGTAGTTAAAATATAAACATAGAAAGTTATCCAAAAACCAAGAAGTTCAGCCAGGAAAGAAGAAGTCTTTGTAGGTGGCTATTATGTTAAGTAAACAAACATCAATAATTACTATTCTGCCTCAAACACTGTTGAAGAGATATGAATTTCAAACAATATTACATCAAACCTTCAGAGCCTACTTTCCACCAGCTGCTAAAAAGAGAAGCAATTCCTTCTATGAGAGATGAGTGGTATCAAGCTGGATATCTGTAAAGGTGATCAACGTAAAACAACACAGCAAACATCTGTTCCCTTTGAGCCCAAGCCCAAGTTACATCCCCCTGCAGCACTAGGCAGGCTGAGAGCTGCAGCTGACTGCCTCAGAGACAGAACAAGTACTCATTGAGACTCGTAATGCAAATTTAACCACCAGCTCCCGAGGGCAGCAAGCTTTCCCTCTGCCAATGTCAATCCAGATAGGGACATGGAGGGAAGAAGGGACAGACAGATGAATTTCAGCCCTCTGGGGTCAACTGCTAAAAGCTTCTTTCTCCATGAGGCGTTACGGGATAGTCAGCTTGGAGTGACACTTCCTATTCAGCTCCTTATTCCTGGTCATAGCAGCCACTGCTAAGGTGATTTCATGCCAGTCACTGCCTCCGTGGCAGAACTGAGTAAGTATGTGAAATCCTAGCTGAATAATTCAACTATGTCCTGCTCGTGATTGAAAGCTGCTGTGCAGCGGGGAGCTCGCTCAAGGAAGGCTTAAAAAACATCCTTACAACTGCTGTCAATACTATTATCATAAATCCAAGCTATTGTGACATCTTCAGAATGAAGGTAGGAATATCTAAGGGCAAGAAAACAACCACAGAAAGAAAGTGACTAAAAAGGAAACCATGGATGGCGGTGGTGGCTGCTTAGCACTGAAAAACAACTGATTTGGTAGTTATTTAGAAGAATTAAAAAGATCTTATTTGTAACTTCAAACTGGCTTTAGTTGAACACAGCACTGAGAACTATAAAGTGCTGCTTCCTCTTGGGGTTGAAATATTTAAGGTGCTAGCCTTGCTTTGGAGTTCAGGAAGGAGGCTCACTGCTGAAAGATCTGCCACAAGCTCCTGATGGCCTGGGACCTATACATCCCCACATCAAACTGTGGGCTGGATGCAGGCTGAATTTTCCTATGGTACCTCATAAAGCAACTCCATTATAGCATGGAATTATACATTATACATGTGCTGACTTTTGGTTTTTAATTTAGAGGACTTGCAGTAATAGGAAGTGCCTATTTAAAACATTTAAATAGAGAACTTAAGAGGAACAAAAATTGTAAAAACCCCATGCTTTTACTCAAAAATCGTTTGAAACAATTACCTTTTGCTAAGTGTACAAAGAATTCAATACTATACTTTGTGGATAACAGAAATAATTTTTCTACAAATAAGAAAATAACCTCCCTTTTCATTATTGAGGATTACACAGTTTCCTACTCCTTTATCATTCTCTCTGTCCCAAGCTAAAGTCAATTTTCATTCTCTTAATAATTGCCTGAGGATTACATCTAGCCCAAGTACAACTACAGGTACTGTTAATAACAACCAAAGATTACTCTGTGCCTCACTAAAATGTCCAGGCTACCTTGATCTGTCGAGTCAACTGTATCAGGAGTAGCACATGTAGCAGCAATTACAAAATAAGAGAATTACAAAAAATCCCTTCTCTTGAAATGATAGATTTTTTACTTCAGGCATCCTTGTCTGAAACAAGAAAGGGAAGCTGAAGTATTTTGAGAGAATTGCTCATCAGATGGACCCCTCTTTCCCACAGTAAAAGCTTTGAAGTTATGTTATTAGTGGGAGCAGTGACAACTGAGGACAGGACCTTATTTGACAGAATATTCCTTTTCAGTTCTTAAATAACATGCAAAACCGCATGCTGGAAATGGAGGGGCAGTCACCAATGCATGCTGAAAATTCACTCATACCCTCCTAAAATCAGCTTCTGAAAGAGCTATTAATGAGTTAGTGGAGATTAACATGGAACAAGACTGCACAACCTCCATTGTAGCCAGCTGATTAGAAGAAAGGAGTCTCAGGAGAACCAGGAACAGATAACTGTATTTGTCTCAGAAGCTCACTAAAGAGCCTGGGCAAGACAAGTTTTCTCTGGATCATTTTCAAATTAAACTAATCTGTCTTGAAATCTGATATCTTGAGACTGCTGTTAATATTAGTCCAGAATGGGAACTCTCAGAAAAAATGTTTTGAAATTGTCAGTTCTGGTTCTGAGCAAGGATTGAAAGTAGCTCATCTGTGTCAATAAATTGCTGGCAAAGACTGGATCTGTCCTTTGCATTTGACCCTGGTACAAGTGATAAGTCTTCTTGTACAAGTCCTGCAGCACCAGGGATCCATCAATTTAGAGTTGATCTTGCCACCCCCTAAAATTGGACATCCTGAAACGTGTGTGTTTCAGGCTCACAGAAGATGGCTCACAGGACTGAGGAGGACAGAAGTGAATTCATTACCTTTCTAGTACAAGATCACTCAATGTGCAACAGCCCTACCAATCATTATGTCCAATGCAAATAATGGATTGGGTTTCTGTCTCATTATCTCGTGACAGGATTGTTGTTAACTTGTGACTAAACAACAGTTTTGTAGAAAGTCTCCTCAAGGACAGGCTATATACATATATATATATATATATATATATATGCCTGATTAATTTTCTTTTCCCCACTGCCTAGATTGCATAGCAAGCTAGATGGAATGGACCAGTAAGAGATTGCTGAACTGTGGGCTTTAGAGATCTCCAAGCTTGCATTAATACAAGTAAATATATGCCACAGGTTTTTTTCAAACCCAGAAAAGTTGGCTGTTAAGATGGCATAACAGTTCACAGTGAGAACATGGATTTCCAAAAAAAGGTTGGAAGGGGTCATTGAATTACAAGGTGATAATGAGGCCTGAGGCTTTTCCAGCATGTATGGATGTCCTGCTAATTTGGTATGGTAGTGCCAGACTGTGCCTCCAGAAATAATTAATGACAGCAGTTGTACAAGTACTTCATCAGCAGAAACATTGGAGGGGGATGAATCCATGCAAAGATTGCACAGGTAGAATAGAACAATTGCTAGCACAGACAGATACAATAATATGCTAGCAGTGTCTCCTTTGAGAGTGAAGCTCAGTTTTTCAGTTTCATATCTTATGTGGGCTCAATGTCACTAAAGAATGTTTGAGTAACTTCAAGAAAATAAGAGTTGTGATTTTTTTTTCAGTTGGGTTTATATAGTTATTTTAGTTTCACAGCTTTTATAATTTTTTTAATACTACATTTTTTAGAAATTACAAAATCATATTTTATCTTGAATGCCAAACTGCAATTTTTTTACAGCAGATCCTGTTGTCTTTTCATTGCTTTTAGGAGGAATGAGCACAGGTCCTACTGGGCACTCAGCTTATTGACCAGCAATTAAAATTAAAAAATTAAAACAATTAAAATGTTCAGCTCACAAATATTCATGCATGGTTATACATGTCACTTGAACTCCAGCTGAAAGTTGAAGGAAGAGAGGCTACTTGTATTTTTACTTACTTATGCATAGATAACCATCTGAACTACCTGAATTCCCTTCCATGTTCTAGTAGAGATATTTTTTAGCACTAACCCTCAACCTTGTGGCCTTGGCACACTTACAGAGGACATACTTTCTTTAAGTACATTCAAAGGAGATCAGGTCAGTCAAAAGGATATGAAATTAATTTAAATCTGCAAAATGGCTTATTGAAACAGCTTTATTGAAACTACAGCTACTACCAGTGATTCTGTAGGTTACAGCTTCTGGACAGAGTTTCATTTTGTCTCAAAAAGCTCCAGATTGTTTGAATTAAATTCACTGACTTTTTCTTCCTCTGCATATTACTATCATAATGGTGAAAGAAAGATTCTTCCAAAAAGAGCCTCAGATTTTTAGAGCTATATGGGATGACTGAAGAATTTCTTCTTGCAAGATGACATCAGTCCTGGAAGTCATTCAGCACATCATCAAATAAAGCCCAGTTCTCCATATTAACACTTTCTGTAAAGCCCATAACACCTCTCAAATCAGCCAATAATCAGCCTAAATCAGTTGATTACCATAATGCCTAGTGAGTTAGTAATGAACTGCATGTACTTTTCTGATTTTGCAGTTTGGACAAGTGTTTTAGTCAATTTTTGAGCTGGTATCCACTAGAAACTTTGGCAGATAAACACATTTCACATTCAGAGGTTAATGTTGATATGTCTGGGAGAAGAACAGAGGAAAACGAGCGTGTAACTCCTTGGTAAGTGTAGAAACAAATAACATAGTTAAACCCCAAATATGGGTCACAATTTGCAACAAAAATACTCCCTGAGCTTCTCCTTCAAAAAGTAGAGCAAGTCTTTATTTAGTGGAAACACATCATCCTGAACACATTGGAAAGAAATTTGTCTTGGGAGAGTAAAAACTGAATCAAAAAATAAGCTTGCCTCCTTCCAGGAGAGCAGAGCATCCCTAGGAGTGAGTGAGTTTGGCTGGGAAGAGCTCACGTCTGGCAGATGCAGCCTGGAGCTGGGGCACAAAGAAGCACAGAACAGGCAAGGAGGGGAAGTGTCTGCATGAGGCAGCTGGAAATAGTGAAGTGCAAGCACAGGGTGATCTTTTAGATTTAGTTTCAACAGAACCACAGTAATTTCCTTGCATTTCCTTGGAACTGACTTTTACGAATATTTGTGCCAATGTTTCTGTTTTTGGATGCTGGAGGTGAATCCTTTCATTCAGTGGTTTTGTGGGGCAAGTGATTGTGAGATAACAGCCAAGTGTCCAGGCAGCTCATGCAAAAAGGGGTAATGGGCAGGAGGGCAGCAAGGAGAAATGATGAAATGTGCCACGTGCAGGTGGAGAGGAACGGAGGTCACAGAAAACACTGTGAATCTGATCCTGTTGTCTGGGAATTGGAAACTCATGTGGCCTCAAGATACAGAAGAAACTAAGTAGGAAAAATTAATTAATGAAAAGGATTGGAAAATATTTTTCTTTCCAAAAATAAAGTGTCTGGATTTTGGACTACTATCTTTTTTATCCCTGTGCCTTTAAAACCTTCACACTTTAAAGATCTTGTACACAGAACATTCTTTCTCTGGAAATAAGTTATAATTTTTGTATACTGTTCTTCTAAAAGGCATCTTTTTTACTCCCTCTTGAGACATGGTTTTTCTGTCTTAAGGCTATCATGAGGAAGACCAAGTGATTTAGTCACCCAGCAGAGTATTTACCATTACACAAGCCATGATAACAGGGTGTCACTGTGCTGCTTCCCTCCTTAGGCTGGGTTAATGTAAGGAGGCAAGTGTGCTGAAAAGAGACCACACAGGACACTCCAGCCTTTATCCAAAAAGGGCTCAGGTCATGCTCTGGGATTAAACACATGGCTGTAAATATCTCTCTTCCTGGCAGGAAGAAGCAAGAAGAAATCATAGAATCGCAGGATATCCTGAGCTGGAAGGCATCCGCAAGGATAATCAAGTCCAGCTTCTGGCCCTGCACAAAATAACTCCAAAAATGGGAAGTGGCATCATCCCAAGCTGGACTTGATGGTGGAACCATCAAGTGAGGCTTTGCTTATTTGCAGGCCTGACATGGAGCAGAACCAGGCATCACACCCGCTTGGACAGAGGAGACTGGGGTAGGGTCAAACTGGGGCTTGTGTTTTTGAAACAAGGGGCAGCATGCTTGTCATTACCTGGTGCATGTCACCACTGGCCTGGATGGAGCCAGACTGGGCTCTGGAGAGGCAGTTCAGACACAGCTGGGAGGCCCCACGAGGTCAGAGGAAGTGGAGAACATCCACTCTTCATCTGACCTTGCAGAATTTGTGCAGAGTCCAAAGAAAGCTGTTTTACCAAGGCTTGTAGGTGCCATGGAGGAGGAGACAGCTGTGACTGGGGCATCACTCCTCCTTTCTGCTCCTGGCTTCCCTGCTGTCCCCCCACCCAAAGGGCTCTAAGCACAAGGCAGGAAAGCCTCCCTGAAAGCATCTGAGGCACAGAATTTGAATTCTAGGAGGCTGGAGTTGGGTGGAAGAGGGATCATACACAGCAGATAAGTCTGTTCACAATGAGCTATTGCTCATGTAGTAAAAGTTTTAAACAAATATTATTTTTAAAGGTCATTTTATAACTCTTGCTATTCTCTCTTTGGAAATCTTTGACAACCCCCATTGCTTAGCTCTCAGGAAGCAACTCCAGCTCAAAAATCTCACTTCTTGAAAGAATGGTTGCAGCAAAGAGCGAATTCCCTATTTCTTCTTACACCTCCCACACAGAAGTGTCAGGAAGGTACTGCCAAAACATTTTCTACGATGACTGGCAACTTGCTTGCATGCCAAGAGAAAGGAACTTGTGAGAACATGCAAAAGTGTAATCCTGCAATTCCCTGCCTTGAAAAAAGTTTTCAAAAAATGGTAATTACTTTTAATTGAGTTTGAAGATGAGAACATTATAGTTTTTACTTTAATCTAAAGCAACTCACCCATGTTTGAGTCTTCTAACTAAAGCAGGAGCAAGAGACAGAATGTAGCGTGCACAGGTAAAATTTAATTAGCTAATCCCTGCTCATTTTTCTGTACTGCCATTTGTAATCCCCATGTTGTATTTAGGAAATCGTATTTCCTTCTGTAGTTCAAGTGTTATTATGTACAGTCCCATCATAATTTTGTCAAAAGACCTGTCTGAGGTGAAGAAAGAATCCACAGTGCTAATTGCTCATCAAAAGTCTAGTCAGGTTTACCAGCCTTTTTTAAAAGACACCATAGATCAGTACCAGCATTCTGCAAGAACTATTTTAACTATTTCCTCCAGGTGATAAGCAGATTTCTCACAGACAGAAAAGCAGCTGACATCCCAACCTTCAGAATATTTTTTTTTTAATAAAAGCAAAATATTTTCTATTTCAGACCATAACTGTGCTCTTAAATGATGTGCAGAGATAGTAAAGGTCTGTGCTTCACAAGTGCTGGCAAAGTCAGTGAGTTTTATGTCAACGTCCTTTGTCCAATCTAATTTGATTCTGATGAAAAGGTGTCACTTAGAGATCTCTCTACTTGAAATGAATTTATGGTAAGACATTTGATGGACAGGTGCTTCAAATAGTAATACTTATTTTATACCTGTGCCAGCTTCAGCTGCACTTTTTCTGTAGATAAATAGAATACTGCTGATATCAGTTTGGACAAATATATCAGCCCATACTGTTTTGAAGGGATCAAAGGAAAACAAAAGCCCCACCAAAGTCAAAGAACCTCTTCACCCCACCCTATATTGGTGCTGTTAACAATTGAAACTTCTGACATGTAATGCCCTCAATAAACCGTATTTCCATCCCAGAGAAACTGCAGAGGTTCTTCACGCCTCCTCACACAAAGATAGTCTCAAGCACCATCAGAGGAACACACAGAGAATTAACCTCAAACTATTCACTTTCTAGTCTGTAATCATAGCATTCTGCTTCTTCTGAAAAGTCCAGTCACCTTTGAATTCCCATCTAGCCCTTACATTTTTTTTTTCCCAGCTCTGAGGATCTTTGCAGCAATAGACACAAGTCCAGTGCAGGCTGGAGGAGGCATTTCCCTGAACAGTAACATATCAGGGATATGACTTCAACCACATGTGTTTAGACAGACCTGTGTAATAGAGACACAGGTGAAGAGAGTAAAGAAACTGTGCTGGATGCAGGCTTACCTTTGGCTTTGGAGAAGTTAAGGAGATGCTGAGACACAGCTGAATACCTGTAGAGCATGAGACAAAAGCAGGAAAGAGGCAACAGAGATCAGTCAGCACTTGACTTTGGTTTGCAGTCCCTCCAGCCTTGCCTGATTCCCCTGCAGTGGACACACTGAAGCATGTAAGAAGAGAATTAACCATATGAGTAACATCTTCATCCTGCCCTGTACAAACATCACCTCAAGAGTTAGAGAAAACAGTGGAATTGAGAGCAGCTTGGGATTGAGATGTAATGATTCTACTGGTGATGTATTGATAACTTCAAAAATCAAAACAAGAAGGAAAAAAAATCTCATTGTAAGTCACTGGAAAAAATGTGTTTTTCACATTGACACCACACTACAGAAGGAAAGATGCTGTTGCTGTTTGCTCATTCATGACCTAAGTGAGCATCAGGAGGAAATCAGTCCCACCCAAACCCCATGTCAAATGAGTTTGCACAGGTGTTACCAATTAGGGCAGAATTTGTCCTGTAAAAAATGTCCAATCCTACATGGAGAAAACTGACTAGTTGATTTGGGATGTCACAGAGATGTTTGTAGAGCTGGCTGCAGATAGCCTCAAGGTCTGGGGAATAAGGTATTTATTTTCTTTGTGACCTGAACAGTCCTGCTGTGTGTACTGTGTCTAGCTGGGATGGAGTTAATTTCCTTCCTAGCAGCCCATACAGTGCTGAGGTTTGGATTTGTGACAATATCTCTATTTCAAGTTCTCATTTCACCCTTAGCCCCTACTCCAACCCATTTCCCAGAAGCTGCACACCATGGAGCTCTATCTCCTGCCCATCCTGTCTTAGAGAGGGCTTCTCTTCTCAGTGCTTCAGAGGAGGTGGATGAGCACATCAACCAACAAATTTGTGGCACCCTTTTGTAAACAGTGAGGAGCCATGTGTGGCCATGGGGAATGTGGTGCTGTGCTAACAGACTGGTGTGAATGCTGCTCTCAGAAGCCAATCCCTCTGTCAGGGAAAAAGGCAAAACAAAGGAACTCAGCAAACGAGCATCCAGGATTCTCCAGGTGACAGAAACTCAGAGTAAGTGACACTACTCCACATAAGCTGTGTGTAAGCATAAGGACAGTTACCTCACTGTGAGGAACCCACTGTCTCTAAGTGCTTCATTGCAGAGTGATTTCAGCTCTGGAGAGCATCCCTTGGGGTTTTACAGACACTGGAACTCCCAACCATGGACAGCCCTGCTCATTTTGAGAAGCACTATCTCACATGCCATAAGGGATGATTTCAAATAGTATTTTAGGTGTTTTTCCCATTCCTAGTGCTTATCAAAGAACTAAAAGTTGACCATGAAGGTCTACAGGGGCACTTGATTTACAGAGAAGAGGAAGACAAAGGATGTATAAATCTAGGAGAAAAAGTTTTTAAAGACAGGATGAGACTGTAAAATAAAAGGCTCATATGAAAGATGACAGTAGTTAACATTTCAGTGAAGGAGCTGTGGCTTTAAAAGTTTGAGGTCAGTATGGAGAATATGGCTAATATTTCAAAACTAGCTCATAAAATTTAAAATCATGATGATAATGATAATAAAAAAAACATACTGAAAGAAGGGAATTTTAGGTAAAGACAGTCTTACCAGCAACTATCCAATCTGTTTGACTCATATATCATGGTAAACCATCTAATGTCACTTACATAAACTCTTACATTTGTTACCTCTTTATTTTTAACAGCTGTGCCATTTTCACATTGAACTGCAACTTATTTATAAGACCACAGGCTGCAGCCAGAAAAAGCTGTAGAAAAGCTTTTAAAAACATATATTTGAGCAGAACACATATCATATTAGTTATTTCTGATAAATTCTAAATTATCTTAATTTTTAATATTTTGTTAATAATTTCACTAGAATTAGAAAGTAAAGGTATCTTCAGTTGCATAAATCAAATTTTCCACCATTCTACTGCTGGGTGTGCAATTCCTAACTTTCCCTCGGATAAAGCACTTCCCTTTAGTCAGCAGACAAAAAATAAATCTTACAATTCTCCATATAAAACCCAAAATCTGTTTTACTTTTAAAATTAGGAGAACAATATCTTGCATTTTTTTTCAACTGTATGAATAGTATCTAAGACTCAGAGTTCAAGAGAAAAAACCTGAACAGATGCATCTAAGGGTTCAATTTAGTATTCTCTCACTTTTGTACCAGCATCCTAAAAGGTTGTTTATTCCTCACAGTGCACAGCTGCAGAACCTGAAGGTCATAAACTTGATTTTCATAAAGTACTTCTGTTTTCATGTCCTGAAGCCACAAGTGGACATCCTTACTTGCAATTCTGCACTTATCAGCAGGAGTCATCCCCAATGCAGTTTTTAAGACACTCCTGCCACATTTTGGCATGAATACCACAACCCAATTTTATCAGCTTCCAAAATTGGAAGCCTTCTCATCTTCATTCTGTGTGGCTCATTTCCTGTAGCTGTCCTTTTTTAAAATCAGCCTAACAAAGCTTTACCAAGGCCAGGCAAATGCCAGAAAAATGCAATTTAAGGAACAATACTGCCTTGACCTGCAAAGAAGAGGGAGTGCAATGGATCTTACACAGAAAAATGTAAGACTCTGAGAGCTGTGGAGGTATAATACAAACACTGTACTGTCCTGAATTAAATGAACTCAAGATAATTCAAGGACAAAAACTTGTTTGCAGCCACTATAGATATTTGAAATCTTCTCAGCAGTGCTTTAAAAACCTCATTACGAGCTGAAATGGGCATTTCTTGTGGTGCTACAGCAAATCCTGAATTTCTTCATTGTTTCATTTTGTGTGTTCTGAATACAGAGATGGGCCCTCCTAGAGATAAAACTCAGAACAGTGTAGCATAAATGATATCCATAAATAATTATTTGCTTAGCTTATCCACTAAAAATATCACTCCTGCTTGAAATATATAAATCTGGATATCACTCCAAACCAGGAACATTACACGTAAGGTTTTGGTGAGTTCTGTAGCATTACAAGAAAGCTGTTGCTACTTCAAATTCAGTGTTAGAACTTGATACTTAATTTTTTTAGAGTTGATGGGTAAACTAGAATATATCTTCTTCTTTCATCCCTTATCACAGCTACAAATATCCCACTTAGAAGCAAAGTTATGCTTTGAAATAAATTGCTGGGCTTCATGTCATGGATCTTAAAAAAAACCCAGAAAACCTAACCCACGAAAGTACCTTTAAATAATTGAAAGTACTGTTTTTGCATTACAAAACGACCTTGTCTCACATTTTATAAACAGCAGGATTATCCTAAAACAAAAAAAGATACTAATGTTCTGTCTGCCATGCGTGCATTCAGAACTTGCTATTAGGGATGTGCTCCAGGAGGGATTTTTTTCTGTTTCCTCTGGCTGTATTGCTGAAGGGAGGGCTGTCAGCCAGCTGAGCAAAACTGCTGTGACTTGGGAGCCCAGTGGAAGAGAATGGGCCCTGTAGAAGATTGGCTTTTGCATATAAGTTTCAACTAATCTTCTAAAAGGGACAGAATATTCTGTGGCAATCATTGGAAATTGAGTGACATTATTAACACAAATGTTCTGCAAAGATAAAGGACAGACCTGCTTATCTCTCCATAGAAATTAAAAAGCTGTAATAAAATAATATTGAAATAAATTTCAATGCTTTGTGTGATGGAGTTCCTCACAGGAAAGTCTTTTTTGCAGCTTCAAGTTGATACTCATTTTTGAAAGTAAATGCCATGATAATTTTCAATAATATGGGTAGTGCACATTTCTATGCTGCATTAACTGTACATTTACAACTCCAAAGAAGACATGCACAAAGAGGAAAAATACAGGACATATCATCTGCAGCTGGAGACAAATGAAAACAGTGGCTATCACCCCCACAGCATTTTCATTAGCTATAACTATTCTTATCCAGCATTTGTATGCATTAAATAATCATCATGCTTCCCTAGCTCTCCTCCTTCCCTGGAGAGGTCCATGGATCTAACTGACACTCTTGTAGGATTTACCATTTCTACAGAATACTAAACAGAGATCTAAATAATTTCTTTCCCCTGGCATCCTAATTAGGACAGTATGAAGTTCTGTGCTCTCAAGTCCTGAAGTCAGTGAAGAAATTGAACAAAGTCTGCTGCATTCACATCAACAATTACTCTTTTTTGCCCCCATATAACTTTTTCACTCCATGTCAGTTAGTGCAAAATCCTGCCATAACCAAATTTGTGCAAAGATTTCCATAATCAGAGTGGAATATTTTTTATTGCTAACACATAGCTGTTTGGATACCCAGTCTTCTTCTTCTAGGACACTCCTGTTGCAAGAAAGCCTTGAATCTTTAATTTTGCATGGCTGATTCATGATTGGAGCTGTGGCAGGGAACAGAAAAAGGCATTAGGATACTTAAGGAGGGGGAAGAAAATATAATCTCAATGCCAGCAAGAACAAGCTGCTGATACAACTGATTTTAAATCTTCCTCCTAGGTGGGAGACTAACAGAAAACAGCTGAGATTTTCACTTTGAAGAGTGGTATTGAACTGTAAAGAATATTATGAGAGTCGAAAAATAATGCAGATTGTAATTTGCTGATATGGAAATATGCAATAACAGCAATTAAATTAATGTGTGTCCCTACTGAAACAGCTGATTTTTTCCCTTGCTTGCAAAATAGTATCTATCCAAAGACACTAGTTATGGAGAAAAAGGGACATTTTAAAGAAAATTATACTTAACCAGGGATCATTTACAGAATAGTCTATTACCCCATTTCCTACTGTGAATCCATTCACTCACACAAAGTTTGCCATCCTCAGGTTTAATTTAGAAATTAATGCCAACACCATTCCCTGTGAACCAAATCTCTCCTTTGGATTAAGCTGAAAAGAAAGAATACTAAATTAAAAACTCAAATTTTTCTATGAAATTTATTTATGACCTTCTAGTGAGCTCCACTCACAAAAGACATCAGAATAGTTCAAAATGTTGAGAACACAACTATGAAGTTTCATCCATGTGGTTTTGACACAGTTCTTTAATATAACCCAGTTTTGGAACTGTGACACAGAAAAACTCCTCAATTGCTAAACAGGTTTTTCAAATCAAAATAACTTTGCACTGACATGTAAGCAGTGGTAGGATCATGAGGAAAGGGCAGCTGAAATTTTCTAACAAACAAGAATTTTTATATTCTCAAATGTTTGTAAGCTGGGGGAGAGTTTTTAATTCATATGAGCCTAAAACTTTGTACAGCTTTTCAGTTTGATAGGGCCACTAAGAGGAATAGAGATTATGTGTACACACAGCTAAAAATAGTCTGCATGCAGGTACCTGGGCCAATCACTAGCAATACACAGCCTACAGTGTAAGGCTCCTCTCCACCACACTTCAGTTCTGCTGATTTTCCAGGCTACATCTAATATTTTGCCTGTCTCTCTTTCAAGTGAAAATTCCATTATGGGTTGATAATCATCAATAGCACTACTACTGGAAAAAAAAAAAAAAGAAAGAAAAAAGGAGGTTTTAAAAACAATTCTAATCAGCAATTTATAATAATTTAAAAATTGAGATGATTCTGACCAGCCCTAATTATAGTGACAGTATAAGAAATATTTATAGTGAAAATAAAATATCCTCTGGGAAACAGAAGATAGGAAGATCAATCTGCATATGGAAATAGCAGATTATGGTTTGGGTTTCTTGGCTTTTATAGACCTCACATGGACTTTCTGGATCATAAAATCCATTAATCCCTTCAAACACTTCCTGTTGATAAGTTGATTATATAATGTGGACTCTCTAATTTTTGTGGTAATAATTATTATTAAGGTATTGTAGTATTTACAGCCAGCTTTCATGTATTTTACTATCTTTTTTTGTGATCACCTGCAGGATACGTGGTTCTTCAGGATCCTGCCTTTTTGTTTTTTAACTACTCAAATATTTTCTGCTAGTCTTCATGGATTTCTTCAATTATTATTACAGAATAATAACTCTCTCCAGCAGAGAGTTCAGCTGTAACATTAACTTCTTTTTTGGGTTTCAGTTTTGTACTAGGTAATCAATCTGTCACCCCACTGCACTTCCTTCACCTCCACAGTCTCAGTTTCCAGATCCAGGTGCACAGTCCTGACTGTGACCATTTTGGGTCTCTGAAGAAGAGACAGAACAGCTCCAGTAGGGCTTTTCCCATCAGGGGAGCCCCCAGGGGAAGCCCAGGATGGTTCCAGGGAAGCCACACCCAGGCATGCCTGTGGAAGCACTATCCATCTCATCAGGTCCATGCAGAGATTGGAGGCTCATTGACAAAAGCAAACGGAAAGCTCTTTGTCCCATCATCAAACCCTCTATAGAAAAGTGGGAAAGAGCTCAAAACTCAGATAAAATACTAGACCCTGCTTTATCACTGGGTAGAAGATACAACTCAGTTCTTAACTGAGGTCACTTTTGTTGTGGCTGCATTTTTTTTGCCCAGCTGAGCAGCTGTGTAGTGCTTAATTTCCAGCTGGATTTGAACCACAACAATTGTGCAGAGAAGTCTACATTGCATTATAAGATAAATGGATTCTTGAGTTTCTACTGCCGTTCACCTGCCATAATTCAGATTGTTGCCTGCAGTGCACCTTTGCAAAATCTAATTGGGGTAAGGATTTAATCATAATCGACCATAGCAAATGCATGTTGCTTCTCCCAACACTCCATCTCCATGCAGTCTCACTGCAGTTCCTCCTCAAGGTAATTAAGTAATATATATACATAAAACCAGAATCTGCAGTGAAAAAAATTGCTAATATTGTGTGGGGGTTTTTTTTGTATTTCAGAGTAGCCTTGCACTCTTTAAATATTTACCCAGGGGTCCATTTTACCTGCTGACAGTGTTCTTCCCTACATCCTCTGCATTAAAAGACTAATCACATTAGATGCAATGTGTGCACTGCCTTCTATTTTGCCATTATTCTCTTTAGCAGATGACAGTGAACAATAGCTAAGACATCCTCAAAAGCTTCCTTCCATTAAGTGCTGATCTCATTTTTTTCATAGAGGAGTGTATTTTTGATAAATAAGAAACAAAAGTAACATAAATTGAATATGGATCATATGATTCCCTGATATGATCAAACCCAGTATATTTAAAAGGCAACGATGAGGGCATTATCAGATTTGATTTCGAGATGGAGGAGCAACTTCCATCTGTGTACCTCAGGGTTATGCACTCAGGTCCCTGTGCTCAGAAGGGCACAGAAATACATGCACTAATGTGGATGTACTGGAACACGAGCACATCTGCTGCCCTGCTGGATGTGTGGTTCTCACCCTCTTTGAAAGTCATCATGGTGCACCTCAGAGCTGCTGCCTGACTTCAGCACCCTGGCTTGTGCTTGGCTTCTCATGTGGATTCCCACTCAAGCCCTTTGGGAGCCTTGGAGGGTAAGATTTGAACAGAATCATCCAGCAGTGGCTTCAAGGGCAAGCAGAACCTCTAGGCACCAATGGAACAAGGTTTACTCCTAGTCTGATAAAAGACTGACAAATGGCACACAAGGATTAAAAAAGAAAAACCAAGAGGAAACTAAAAGTGAGTCTAACAGAAAACACATGGATTATTTTCAGACTATTAAACTTGACAAAATAAAGTATTTGTGTCCTGAGTGCTCTGTGTTTGGAACCCAGGAAAAATATAATTAAAAAATAAGGGATAATGACACTGAGCAAAATTGCTCTCTTTTGGGCTCACATTGTACAAAATAGCCTTACTGCTCCAACTGCATTTCAAAGATTCAAGGTTTCCCTTTCCAGAATATCTGGAAGGGAATATTCCCTTCCCAGAATATCTGGGACAGGTGTTTTGGTTTAGGAAACATGTCATCATTGCCAATTTTAATTAAAACGCATTTTGCTTGCAAACCCCATTAGCAAGAGAAAGGAGGTAAATTCTCAGAGAATAGGTTTGTGATGGAAAACTAAAATAAAGGGATTTTGGAAGAACAGGAAAGATGAAGACAATTCATGAGGAGTACTCCAAGCATAGCACATGAGATACCTTCTTGAGATTAATGAATTTGTTGTACATGCCTATAATTATTTCCATTCACATGGAACAGGTCCAGCTGCTTTCAGCATCCACAAATGAGAAGCAGAAGGAAGCAGAAGAGAAGACAACCATATTTTGCTATATCTAACAGTTAAAATCACTGGATAGCAAATAAATTATGCTAAGCACAATTAAACACAGAATTAACAGTAATCGTTTGTAACATAACACAACAAGACAGCCGAGATGAATGAGAAATTGCTTTTATTGCATCATATTCAGAAACTGAATGATACATTGCCAAGATACATGTTTACAGAAATGTGAACCTGAGGTCAAATATCTGGTGGGCTCCTAGTGGAACATATATTAATCTATGCCTTGTTTGTGGCTGTTTCTAATCCCTTCTCCTACTTTTGTGTGTGAGGAAAACTCCTACTCTTGTCATAGCTACTATTTTAGCATTACAAGGGACAGGAATGCTTGTTCAAATCCAGGCTCATGCAGCTGACATTTGGTTATTAGTGAGTGGATTAGACATGCCCTGTGCCAGGTGAGAGATGGCACAGCAGCTGCCACTCCACTTTAAATCCCTGTGATCTTCAGAATGCTGCTGCTGACAACAGAACAAGGCAAACTCAGCTAGGCTGTGACTGCACATTACTTCAGGGGCAGATGGAAGCCTAGTCCACGCTGGCTCCAGTGCAAATGGCTGTTCCAAAACCATGTCCTGATTAGAGCAGATGATGGGCTAGGCTGATATATCCAAGGCTTGGATCCCTGAGTCTTGAAAGCTTGAGCTAACCATGGCAGCAGCACAGGCACTCAGCTTTGGTCAGCCTGAAGTGCAAGTACAGAGAACACACACAAGGCTAAGAGGTGCCATTTAGACTTTCTCACAGTTACAGCTGTCTTGGGGTTCTAAGGTTTGTAGCATCCCATGAACTCTCTCTCCTCAGCCAATTCCCAAGCACATTGCCCTGGAAAGACTTACCATAGATTTCATTCCTCCTGGGGGAAAAGAGAAGGCTCCCCCATGGACTCCTGTCTCACTGATCCCTGTATTTTTCAAGCTACCCTGGTTTCTCCTTCCCCTGTTCCCTCACTGGTTGGATACCCCTGGTGGCTGCGCCCTCTCCCCTCAAAACCAATCCCCTTTGCCCTGCCCTTAGCTCCCTGCCCTACCCCTTCCCCTTTTGAAGCTGTCTGCAGCAGCAGTTTGCCCTTTTTCATGCCTGGGTTCCCTTCAGCCACCACACGTGGTATACTTTGCTGGAATACAATCCTGCAGAAGGAGCCTTCTGCCTCTCTTGCTGAGCCAGCTGTGCTGGGTGCTGTGTGTGCTTCTGACTGCATTGCCTGAATGTTAACCCAACCTGCTGCTCTACAGGAGAGGTTTGTTGGGAACAAATAGGCAGCAGCACCCACTATCCAACTCTTGCATTTTTAAGGGTTCAGGTACATGAATTTGTTAAAAAAAAAATCTCCTTCATCTGTTGCTATAACAACTCAAGGTTTTCTATTCAGCAACAGCCTTGGCCCTGCCTTATGTCTTGTTATTTCTTTTATTGCTCTGTGCTGTCATTCAAAGATATTTCCAATGACCATGGTGAAACAGCAAACTATCACCTTTTATTGGACTATTACAACTGAGCCATGAAAGAGAACCATAGCATGCCCCAGCACCCTTGGAAAAATTTGGCCCAGACTTATATTGTGGGGATAATTGCCCAAAAATACGACAGAGCTGGATTACTGCTGCAAAGTCCTAGGAGCTGAGGAGTGCTCTTGGGAGCTACAACAAGCAGACATCAAGTCTGTGCACCTAACATGCCAGAAAGATAATGTAAACCTCTAAAGTCAATGTGTTTAAAAGCTAGGGCTGTAATACTTCTGCTTTGCCTTCCTAAGTTGCAGCCATGCCTGCTCAATGCAAGAAAAAAACCAGCCAGCTTTCAGCACAAAGCTCTTGGACATTATCCTCTGAGTTAGGAGGAGAAGGGGAATCTGGAACCACTGACAACCATAGCAGGATAACTCCTGGCAGTTTGTGGGGTGTTCCTTTGAGACATGCAGAGGAACCAGCTTCCAGCTTTCCTGCTTCACTGAATCTCCACCAAGGAGCTGCTATTCCCATAGCAGACAGAAGGACTCAGGCTCTGTCTTCCAGCAGTGTTTTACCTCCTGTATCAGAGACTCAGAAATGGGCTCTCTCTATCAAAGCACAGCTATGCCACAGGCTTTCCATCATCTTTGAATGATGGGCCAAGTACAACATTTGGTTCATTGCTCCTGATATGAAAAGACAGGAAGAACATTCTCATAGTAGATGAGTGAATGAAACAGCAGCTCTGAAGGAGAGGAGACAGGCAGGACCACAGTGAAATTGTTTCCTTGAGAATGAGAGAGCAACACTTGCCTATAGATTTCACTGGAAAATCTGGTTCAAAATAAGGAAGCCTAAATCTATTTGGTTTTTCCCTGCTCTTTTTTCTCCTAAAGAGTACCTGACAGGTGGAGACTTAGCCAAGAGAACAGAGTCCCTACATTAATTGTTAATGGAGACAAATGCCAGGTGTAGATGTCAACTGCAATTTTTCATTCCTTGCTGATAGCACAAGGTTCCACAGAGTAATGCCAAAATGTTAAGGTAGAAAATTCACTCATGGCTCCCCCAGTCCTTTTGTGACTTTTTAAATAGCTTTTTGTTTTCAAAAAGCAATTTCACTCTTGTACTTCCATTACTCCGGGTAGCTTTATCACAGTTGATCTTCATTAAAACTGAAGACACTATAATAGAAGGCACAAATTTAGAGTAAAGGTAATTGTTTTGTACTCTGATCCATTGCTCGTGCCAGCATGCAAAGTAATGTTGTGCACTCACACATGCTGTGTAGTGTTAGATACTGACACAAACAGCAGTGGATTTCCCAGTTTGTTTTGATTTAGGAATTACAGTGAAATAATCTGTTAGAAGCATTTGTCTACAAATACAGACAAATACAGAAAAAGACAAGCAAGATTTCAATTCACAGACAGGAGGACCTGGAAATCTTTCAGGGTTTAGCATGAAGATGAGACTTATTTAATTTTGTTGACCTTTTGAAGAGTATGACTTTTAGGAATGATCCTTTTGTTTTTGTTCTGTGAATTAATATGATTTCAGTTTTGTGGAGTGAAGGGGAACTAAAGTCACAGGCATTTCTGCCTCAAACATCCAATGGTGTTGCACTTAGAAGCTCTGCAATGCATAAATATGAATTGTTTGCTGCTATAATCCAATTCTGTCTGTTGACCAATCTCCAAATTAAGGGAAGACAGAGCAATTTAAGTGCACCAAAGTTCTCTCAATAGCTTTCTTTTGGCACTATAATTATTCCTACCCCAAAACCTCAGCTATGACTTCCCTCAGCTGTAAGATTGCCTGTCTGAAATCCAGTGAGTATCATTCCAAAGCTGATTTATAGAGTATCTGTTCTAAATCCACAACCATGTGCTCATTTAGTGGGTATAATTTGGCTGGAGTATATCTGTCCATTTAGTATTTGATAATAAAATGACTGAGGCAATTCACAGTGACATGTGCTTGCTGGGAGGCTGTGAGAGCTGGGGAGCCAGGGAAAGGTATTTTGTTCTTAATAAGTTTAATAGAGGCAGTTATGTTCAGAAGATAGCACCAAAAGTTGCTTTAGTCTTTCTAAAGGGGGTAAATGTTCAGTAATTGTTTCCTGGAAAAAGGGCTACATTCTTTCTTTATTGCATTGGTGTAGATTTAATGGGGAAGGAGAGGCAGTTCTGAATATATGTGGAAACCAAGATTTAAATATACATAGAGACTCCAAGGAAATTTGTTCAAAGTCTAATGGAATTGACTTGGAACCTTCTGCATCTAATGATGCTCATGAGCACACAGGGAAATAATGCATTCCTGAGAACTTGAGCCAAAAATCTCCCAATGTGAGCAGGTTGGCTAATAGAGAAGAGGATGTTTTCTTTTTGGTTAACAGATTAACAGAACAGCTTCCTTTTTACTACATTCAGTATTTTAAATTATGCCCTCTCTTCTGAACATTGTAAAAATACTCATCCATCTGGACTTGATCTGGCTTAAGGACAATTCCTGGGGTTTTGTTTAACAGCAAGACACTCCTTGTAGCATTGTGATGATATTTTAGATGGGAATATCTGAACAGCAGCAAGAAAACCCTTTCTTGAGATCTTCCAAGGGAGATCTAACTGTGGCTCCCATAACCTTCTACAGGCTGTTCTTTGCACAGATATTACCATATTCTTTTTGAGGGCGGAAAGAAGGACAAATAATGAGAATTCTGGTAGAGATTGATCTAGCAAGGGTTATTATTAACAGATCACGTGCAGTGACTAAGGAGAAGAAATGTCAGGAAAGTGTTGATTCTTCATGCAGTTTTGCTTTTTGTAATATAACTGGGCCTGTAACCTAATATGTTAGCTCTTTCAGCCCTATTTACCCTTGGAAACTTCAGTCAGGCAAGGAATACTATAACTATGGATGCGATAGGCAATATTAAGATACAAAGTTTGGCAGAAGACTTATCACAGTTGTGTACCAAACAGAAAAGGCTCATGTCAAGAAGGCACACAGTAAAAAAGCAAACTAAAACACTCGTGTTTTAGTAAATCATCTCAGCTTCTGAGAAGCAATTACTCCCACCTACAGATCTGGTTTTAAAGTCCAGTCACTTAGAATGATCTGCTTATAAAACTTCTGCATAAGAAAAAGGAGGGAAAAGAGAGATAAGCTTGGATTACAGCTTCATAGAGCAAAAAAGAACTAAGATCTTCAAAACCATTGTCTCAATTTTGTAAAAATACATATTTATAAAACTAATTAAGCAATGAGGCAAGCCAGGATTTTATACCAGCATTTTGCCTTTCACTCACACGTTTTCAGTTTATCTCAAATTGCAGTTGTCTATGTCAAAAGATTAATTTAACTCTAGCACTGGTGTAATAGATTGAGCTGACCAAATCAAACTCACAGTAAAAATACAGTTATGTGTGCATGGTTGATGAGTAAGGACAGTTCAGTAGCCAATCTGAATAATAATATTTTCATCCTTCCTGCAGACAGCTCATTGTCTCCAAAGTATCACAGATTTTAAATTTTCTGCTTTGTTCATCAGAATTCTGAGTGGTTACCAAGTATCACCCAAGAATTATAGATACAGTCCATAAATGGCAGGTCAATTAAGAAGGCAACATGAATTTCTGAAAAATGCTGGAGAACAAGGGTAGCAGAGAATGCATTACAAAGAAATTGCAAAAGTGACTTGATTTTTGAAACAGAAAATCAGAACAGAGGATGAGAATTAGGAAAGTGCAGAAAAATGAAGATAGAGCTATAATGCCCTCAGTGAATACTTACCTCCTACTGGAGCTGAAAAACCTGTCAAATTCAGAAAAGAAAAAGAAAATTGAAAGCCATGAGAAAATATGCAAGTCAGTAGCATCATCTAAAACTTAAGCATCCTCTGATTTTGTGCAGGCAGAGAGGATTTGTTAGGCAACTGTGGAAGTACCATAAAAAAAAAATCAAACCAGCACAGGACTGTGAAGAAACTTGAAACAGATAGCACAGATGGATTTAGAAATCACTTGCTGCAGATGACAGCTGCAGCAGAAGTGGTACATTGGCTGTAGAAATCAGCCACTGCCCTCCCACCACAGAGGTATCTATTGTTTCTTTCAATTTTTACATCATTGGTACCAAAAGAGGCAAAATAATTCACTTACTGGGTTCAGACTGGGCCAAAGAAAATGCTAACTCAAATAATTTGAGCTGAGTGAAGTTCTTCTGCTAAATAAGGTCTTCTGAAACATGCACTTTTAAGCAAACCAAAACATTGCCTGAGATTAACTAAATCCCAAGGAATATTTTTGAAACAAGACAACTGGGGGCAAAAAACCCCACCTTAAATAAAAGTGTTCATTTAAAAATTATTGTTTTGAATCAAATGTTATGACTGGCAATTTTGTGTTTAGAAATCAGATTTTTCAGTTTAGTGGCTGAGGTCAAATAATATTTTCAAAAAATAGGAAAAATAATATTAACAATAGAATTTTACTGCAGAGAAAAATACTTGGTTTCTAGTAAAACAATATATTTGGACTTGATTTATTAATTCAGCCTTACCTTTTTTTTTTTTTTTAACTTGCAACCCAGATTTAGTTGTGAATTACAGTGATTTAAAATAACAAATCTAATTGGAATGAATTTCAGAGCCATAGCTCTGGTGTTGGTTGCTCTGAGGGAGCAAAGGCAGCGTTCCAGCAGTTTCCCCTGGGAAAACTCTACAAGCAGGATAAAGAAATCTGCTTTTCTACCTGTGCAGAACAGAGGTGCAGGGATAACCCTTGGTGTTCAGCTTTGCCCCCTGCACCTTCTTTAGCACAATAAAGGGACCAGGGGCTTCAGAGATGACCGAGTTCCACCCTGGCTCCAACAGTGAGTAACTTCCTGATGCACAGGGAGCTCTCTTGCTGTGCACTGCCCAACACGTAAGTAGGATTAAACAAAACAAAAAGCTGTTTCACCTTCCCTATCCTGTAGCATCAAGAGTGGTCCAAAGTCACAGATCAAGACTGGTAAAAATCTGTGGACAGAGGCTGGGCCACCTCAGAATTACTGGTTTGACATTTTTCACTTTTCTGTCTATAGAATGGAAATAAAACCAATAGAGTTTTATCAAAGTAAATATGCAGTATTGATTTCAAGGCACTCAAAGCACTGTAATAACCTCTTCAGGCACAATAATAACAACAGCCTCTATAATAACCATGTGAATAAATATAAAGCTACCACGTTGGCTAGAGTAGGTCTTTTCTGCTAAATAAAAGGAATTATTTTAATATGGGCATAACTAATGCACTGTTGAATTATTAACCTGCATAAGTGTGCCAAAGTGATTAGTTCCTTATTAAGGTTTCCATCTTTGCAAAACTGTAATAAAATATTTCAATAAAATAATTTTGTACTTTCAATCTAACTCATTAAAGAATAGGTAATAACAGTAGTTATGCAGTAATGAAAGAATAATCAGGTATGCTCAAAAAATCTGGAAAAAAGGAACAAAAAATGCTCCAGGTGTGACATTTTTATCACAATCACAGTTTCCCAAGGAAGAGAACAGTAACAGCCTAATTGAAAATGTTTGCAAACCTATATTGGAAGTATCTCTACCAGCTTCTGTTAAACTATCTATGCTCAATAATCCTATTCAATTAATGGATCCCAGACTCTTATTTATGAATATAAAGTTTAACTAAATTACTGTATTTCTAGAAAAAGGCAGACTAAGAATTGTATATTGCTGCAATAAATAAAAATAATAACAAGATCAGAACATCCCAGCCCATGCAACACCTTTGAGATGGTTTAATTAAACTGGATCAAACTGGGATTAATTTGTTCTCTGTCATCATCTCAGGTAGGAATTCTGAAGAAAGACAATATGTCAGATCTAACTGTGCTTTATTTAATGTGAAAATGACAATAGATTCTCTAGGGATCACCAGAGAACTAAACCAACTTCCCACATGGCAGAGACAGAACTGCAGTGAGAGATCAACCCTTGGAGCTCCACGCATCCTCTGAAGCACCCCACGGTGGCTGCTTTAAAGAGAAGGTGTTAAAGGTGAGCACACCTTCTTGAATAATAGCACAGACCAGGAAGATTCTTAAGGAAATGGAAATAAGAAATAAATGAGTTGGCATCCCACGTTCCTGACAGCTAATTCCTGAATGAGTGTTGGTGAATCCAGATCTTCCACTAACTGGCACCTGTGGCAGCACAGTTCTCTCCCTCTCAGGATTTTTCATAGAGGTGCACAGAGAGAAATGAAAGAGAAAACAATTTCTATTTCTGCTCCTTGTTTTTCCCATGTGGAATGTGTTTGGAGAATTCTTTAAGTGGCGTGAGTGCTTGATTGGATTCTGGTGAGGATTGTTTGAGCCTGATGGCCAATCCAACCCACCTGGAGCTGGACTCCCAAGAGAGGGTGATGAGTTGTGTCAGAGATTTAGTTAGAACAAGTAGGGTTGTAGTTTTTAGTATCTTCCTTTATATAGTATATTAATGTATTTTAGCATAAAATAGGGTTTTTCAGCCTGGAGAAGCGAAGAATCCAGAGAAACCTTATAGCATCTTCCACTACCTAAAGGGATGTCCAGCAAGTGAGCTGGAGAGGGACATTTTGCTAAGACAGGTTGTGCCAGGACAAGTGGGGAAGAGATTCTTTACTGTGAGGGTGGTGAGGCTCTGACACAGGATGAGTGAGGCTCTGGCACAGGTGGTGAGGCTCTTTGCTCAGAGAAGATGTGGACAATCCCATCCCTGGAATTGTTCAAGGCCAGGTTGGATAGGGCTCAGAGCAACCTAAACTAGTGAGCAACCTGAGAAACTCTGAGCAATCAGAGCATCTCCCTGACCATGGCATTTCTCCAGGCCTAAGGAATCAAGATTAGTGAAAGAGATGCAGAAAGAGCAGGGAACCTCACAGAATGAGAAGATGCCAGGTTGCATGGCTGCAACTGCAGCATCAGTCCAGGGGGTCAAGAAGTCCTAATTCTAATAAAAATATTATTTCCAGAGTGGGGACAGCACACCAGGGCAAATCTCATGTCTGGGGCAGCAGTGTGTGCTCTAGGGCTCCCCTTCCCATTTTTGATGCACTGTCACAGTGAAGGAGGTTGACTTCAGTTTTAACAACAACATGGAATTTCAGAAACGAGTCAATAAAAACTTAGTGTAGACTTGAGGATTTGAACAGAGCAGCAGTAGCACTTAGGTACAGCTATCTTGCAGATGAAAAGGAGATGTCAATAGACTTAGCCAGAGTAAATCCCTTTTAACAAGATACATTACACTATCTGCTAGAGTGCAGACAAAAGCAAACATACATCTGACCTGAAGGATCCTTTCCAATCTCAAAAGTTCATCCTCTGGGACTCAGCATGACACACTCAAAGGACTAGAAGTGCTGAATAAAATATTTCTGAGATTCAGCTGTGTAAAGATTCTTGACACAGGTTTAATATCCCCATTTTATATAAAGAGCACTTTTCACAACCATACCACCTTTGATCTCATAGTCCTGATCTTTAAAGATCTCCAAAATGCCTTCCAAAGGAGAGCCTAGAACTAACAGTTTGAACTTCTAGTCACCAGAAAAGAGAGATTGAACAGAGATATTGATTTCATGGCATATTATAATTTCCTTTCCCTTCCACTAACCTTTCCATGTTCCACAGACTAGGAATTATTTTTCCTTTCTTTCCCTTAGCAAGGTAACTGCCTTATCAACTCTGCACATGCTAATGACATTTTATTTCAGAGGTGGTTTCCTTGGTATGTACCTGAGCAATTGCTTTCATTTTGTGCTTAGCTTTGAAGTCTGCTAACTTTTTTTCATACCTGAGGAAGGCTGTTGTGCCTGAAAAGAAATCTTTAAATAAAAGATGCACATGCACACCTCTGGTTCTACCTGCTGTCTTTAGGAAACTGTTGCTAAAAAACCACAGCCACATCTCCTTTATAAATATTTCTGAAGTTGGCAGGTTAAGAGAATACAGCAAATAAAGCACACCAGGTTAAGAAAAATATGGAGACATGATGAGACTCTATTCAACTAAACAGCAAAGTGGATTGTCATGTGGAATCATACATAATCAATACAGAAAACACTAATAGTCTGTGTCTAAACCCTGTGGCTGTTCCACCTGTTGATTCACAAAAGCAAAGGTCATCTCTAGGTTCTGTGTCACACCACACATTTTTTGGTTGTCTTGGAAGCCTGGGGGCAGCTGAAAAGGCACTCAGTGTTAAGAAAATTCAATCTAACCTAGGAAAGCTGCATGTAGGGAGGGACTCTGTCAGACTCCTCCTTGCTTGGACAGGAAAAAAGCCAAAAATTATTCTGAACAAATGCTAGCTGAGGACAAAGTGCCCAAGATGGGAGCTTGCACTCTCAAACTGAGAGTACCACAAAGACAGCCATGGCATAAAGGATTGGCACTTCCAGTAGGACCTGGATGTTAGGCTACACATTCCCCTCTTTGCTGACCTAACAGGATCAAAAAAATTATGAAAGCAAATGAGACAATAAAAATAAATACAGAAATTTACATTACCTGGTAGAATGTGGACAAAAGCAAACATTAATCTGACCTAAAAATCCTTTCCAATATCAAAAGTGGGGCTTAGAGCTTGTGAGATATTTTCATTTATTTTTTTTTAAGAACACATATTTATTTTTCCTCTTAGTAATTCTTTCAGTTAAACAGTAATGAAAAATTATTCCCTTAAACTTCATTAATAGGACTAATGGCTTTCACTACAACCACGAGGAACTTCTGCTGTATTTTTTTATCTTTCAAAACAAGTGAAAAATAACACAAATGGAAAATAAAAGAATAATATATAACAATCCCATGAACTTTGTTTTGATGGACTGTTGGAGCCAGAATAGCTGCTAGTAAAGTCCAAAAAGAAGTAAAAAGGGTTTTTGCATGGTCCATGACAGATGTTTTATTCAGATGCTGGTCAGATGCTGCATGTCCAAGGCACATGTGGAAGGTCCAGGTTTCTCTCTGCCAGGGGCCCCGGGGGTGACCCTGCTCTTGGGGCAGTACAAAAATAAGGGACAATCAAGGAATAGGGAGGGAGTGCTCCAGGGACATAGGAACAGACATAGGAACAGGGGAAGGATCCAATGGGGTCAAACAGCTTCGAGGGAAGCTTCTTGTGTCTCACTAACCTAAGGGATGCTTCCCAGGGTTCCCACAGCATCCTTTCAGACATTTCATCCTTTCATTCATGCTACAATTTACTGCATGAAAAATAACACACGTCTCATTGTACATTATGACATGGTTATGATAAAATAAAGCTTTGAGCCAACCTTGATAATATTCAAAACATTAAAGTTTCCAGTGGAAAGATACTTCCTGTTTTAAATTTGTTAGATGTTTTGAGTCCATCCTTTGCTGCAAGTATTATTTTTGCTGTGCCATGTTTTTTGTATCCTTCAGGAGTTATTCACAGAAAGTGAACACCAGAAGCTGTGTATGTGATAAATTACAATTTAGGAATTCAGGAATCCAGCTTTTAGATTACCTGGCCAGCACAGGCAAATGGGAAATGTCAAAGTGTGAAAGTGTTTAGCACTGTGTTTTGATATCAGATAAATATTTATTTTTAAAGACAGCAGTTACGTGTAAACATTATTTACATTTTTAAAGAATTTTTTGAAATCCATAGACTTAAAAAATAATTACATCCCATGACTATAAGCTATTGTTTTTTTGATTAGTAAAAAAATAAATAGATACTGCATATAAAGTAATTTTTAAAAATTATGTTACTTTTGTACCCCTAAAAAGAGTCAGTGGAGGGACTAATTAGCAGAGTTATTCACCATCCTATCAGAGAACAATATAAGAGAATAAGGAAATGGAAGAAAAGATATTGTACTGATCAGAATCAATCTACCAATGATTTGAGAAGGGGCCACTTTCAAACAAAGAACTAAAGAGAGTTTTGATAATCCATGGCTATGAATCCATATCACAGAACATCATCAGCTCATGGACTCCACAAGAAAATAATTAAAATTATTATCTTTCCTCCTCATCACTCATGGTGTAAATAAAAAGCCAGGTGATTTATTAATATGAGTGCAATGTTGATTTGAAGTGAAGCAAAGCCTTTCCTCTGCTGTTGCCTTGCTG
The DNA here is from genome assembly GCA_003676055.1 of Chloebia gouldiae. Classification (NCBI taxonomy): domain Eukaryota; kingdom Metazoa; phylum Chordata; class Aves; order Passeriformes; family Passeridae; genus Chloebia; species Chloebia gouldiae. Next base: position 151,447 of record QUSF01000016.1, read on the forward strand.
CTAGAGGCAGTGATCAAGAGGATGGTTTGCATGACACCTGCCTGTCCTCTGTGTCACCTGAGATTAGCTCCCCACAAGCCAATGCAGGGTTTGGGAGTTTAGGAGAAAACTACAAATATCACAATTTGTAATGGAATGTTATTCATTGGGAAAAAAGCCAAAACAACAACCCACTAAATTCAGTTCTAAGGCTTATTAAGGAGATTTATCAAGGGTTTTCTGTGCCCTGAAAAGATCCTAAAATTTTAAGAGCATCTGGGAAATCAGTTGGAAGCACAACTTATTTAAACATCGAGGCACAATTAGAAGTGACTGCAAGTCTGCACACCAGCACATGCCTACTTCCATGTGTCTGGGCATCCATCAAAATTACGGTGTGTAACTTATTTGTTATCTGTCACACATTTTACCCCACTGATTAATCTATTTATCATTCATTACATGAAGGAATCAAACTGAGGGGAATAATCTCTTTACTTAGCACACTAGGTGTCAGGAGAAAAAAAACCCTTGTCTGCCCATCCATTAGTAGTGTAGGAGTGAGATGCATAATTGATCTGACTTTTTTTTCACATTGTTGAAAAATAGAAAATAACCCTGCTGCCATCAGCACACTACTCAACTTCTCAGATTTTAATGACAGACACTGATACAGCTGCCACCTTTCTTGCTCATGGTGGCCTAAGGGAGCTCAAATTTTAAAGCAAAATGAGTCCAAAGCTCAGGGTGGCACAGGCAGGAAGGCTGGTCACGCCCATGCAAACCAAGATGGAAACCTTGGCATACCACCACCAAAAACACTGGATAATTGATACAACAGGCTCACTGCTCATAAACTGAATGTAACACTCTTGCTTTCTGCTGACAGCTCCGTGAAAAAAATATTTCCTCAGTGGGGAGTGATCAGATTCAGCTGAATTCTTTAATTTCTCACAAGGAAATCAAACACTTCTTTCATCTCCTGGCTTAGTGGGTGCCCACGTAGGGCGTGTGTAGATGAGAGAAGAGGAACAGCTCTGGAAAGTGGTTCACCATCCTTACACCAACAGCTCCACCAGGCAGGGCCAGGCAAATACGCTGGCTGGACAGATTTAAATGCATGGAATTCTGCTTTCTGCCTTGCTGGTATTCACTGCCTCCCCAGCACAGAGAGAGCAGGGGCCTGTGCCAAACCATGCTTGGACATTAAAGCGATTGCAGGGGCATACAACTGTGTTTCAACATCAAGCTGCCACCACTAACACACCCCCAGCCTCGCTGTCCAAAAGGGAAGAGATTCAGTTTAGCATCAGCAGGTTTCCTTTCAGAAAACCCTTTGTTAATATCTCTCATCTTCCATAAAAGAACCCTGTGCTTCCAGAGCAGGGTGCAGTATGAGCACTAAAACAAACATCAAGGCCTTGTCTGCCACTGAGGTGCAGGGATAGGATCTTGGCTACCATCTGTAAAAACGCTAAACTCTCAAAGTTTGCTTCTTTTTTTTCCAGAAGCAGAAGCTTAAACCAATAGATCATTATCTGGTCTCAGAAACTAACTATTTTAAATGTGTTTTCTTTCCCTAAGAGCTTTTCTAGGACTGGGAGAGCAACAAAGGAATATCTGTAGTGTGCTTTTATTTCAGCCTCATCTCTGACCCTGCAAACTGTAGAAAAATCTTGGATAGATGCTGCTAGCCTTCCCTAAAACATAAATGAAAATTGCTTCACTTCCTTGGCATTACACAGGAAAAAATTACCTCACATACACCTTGGTCCCTCAGAAGGCTGCTGGGATTTGCTTGCAATGAGAAGGAATATTTGTAATATTTGTGCCCACTTTTACCATAGTTTATAAGCATTCATATAACATGTGAGAACAACTGACACAAATCCAGGGAGGTGGTAAGGTGGCACAGCTGTTAGGGGGACTAAAAGGGACATATGGCTGCCTAGACCCAGAAGCAATTGTTTAATTTCATGAAAATAAAAGGAAGCATCATTGGTCCAGCCACACAAAACATGTCAGAATTACAACATTACATATCCAGTAACTTTAAGCACAAAGGAACATGTTTTTCTAATATGTGTGTGCATACACATGTATATGCTTGCCTCTATGAATGTGTATATATACACACACACATAGACACACAAATGTACACATAGGCTTGAGGACAGAAAAAGGGGGAAACAAAGGGGGCTAGCAGTGTTCATATATGAGGGAAAAGAAAAATTATGAGATTTAAGAAAAATTTGCTGGAATGGTGGGAAGATTGAAATGAATGGCTCACCCATACTATGCAATGAGAAGGAAGAGTCTTGGTGTTTGACCTCTTAGAGCATCCTGATTACTTCTAACTGCTTGCCACAGTGAGGAGGTTATTTTTCCAGTGAATCAGCTCTGCAACTTCACCCCCACAGACCTTTGGCTTGTCATGCTACGAGCCTTCCCCTGGCTCTTGAAACATGTCAAAGAAACACATTCCAGCTTCTGGGATGCCCAGATTCATCTGCTGACACCCTGATGGGTTTGTTTGGAATTCTAATTTATTCAAATCTATTGTTTTGAAGAAAATAGGGGGCCCTAGTGCTTATTAGGCTTCATTTCGAGACGCTTAAAAATGCAAAACAAGTTAATCTCAGCGAAACAAAGGGGTTATGCTGAAATAGTTACACACAAACTAAAAAAAAAAAAAAAAAGGCAGGGAAGCACAAATTACCAGTCTATCCTTAATTCCTGTCTGCTACCAAGGCTTAGAGAGCTGTGGCATGTTGGAGGCAGCTGAGACTGGCGCCGCAGAGGCAGCTGTGAGATACAGACCTCCATATCAGACTGGAGTCAGGCTAAAGGGACCTTTTCTCCAGCATCATCTGAGTATGACCAGAATATCAACACATATAAAACAATTTTCAAGCACATTCCCCTTACTGTTTAATTTTAAGGGAATATAACACCAATTGTGATGAGCCTGTGAATATGTAAACAGAAATGTTTCTCAGGCCTGTCTGAGGATTGCACAAAAACTTGACATGCTGATTTCTCACGCTACAATGGAGAGACAACTGAGCTGGAATTTGTCTATTTTTCCTTGTCCCTGGCACCATGACTTTCGTTGTTGCATTTTTCATAGCCTGATTACAATTTATAAATATGTCAAGGAAACCACTATCATTAAGATGCTGTGTTGCCACGAAGACCACACACTTTAAAATAAACCAACAATTCATATTACTAAGTTGGCACATGGTATCTCTATTTTCCAGTGCAACATTGCAGGCTGGGGCCCACTGTACTTAACACTTATCTGTTTAATTTGAATCAGATTAATAAATTTAAAACATTTGAGGTTTAAATTTGTAACTGATTAAAGTAAAATTAAGAAATGGATGAGCTTTATCCCAGATGAGAAAAATCCCACTGGAAAACAAAACAAATAATTCCTTAAAATTGCAATTACAATGTGCAGAATGAACAAATCATAGCTGATTTTGAGCTGAAAGGTTGTATTGCACATCAAAAAAGCTAGAATTCAGTATTTGGGTTTGATAAAAAGGAAAAGAAAAAAGGAATAGATGAATTTCATACTAAAGGGAACTGTTTTGTTCAATGTAAATTGACTCAAATCTGAATTTCTCCTTAATGGGCAAAAAGGAAATAAGTATCAACCAAAATTTGTCTTCATCCATGGAAGAAAATCATAGTCAATATATATCTACACGGTGCATCCAGAATATCCAGTATATATAGTCAATCATACTATATATATACCCTGGAAAAAAATTTGAAAGCAATTTCTTCGTTGCTTAGAATAGTTGTTACCAGAACCATTAAAAAACTTCAAGAGCTATAGACTTGGAATTACTGAAATGCTACTAGAAACCTCCATGCTGCACCACTTTATATATAAAGAAAAAAGAAAAAAATAGCCAAAAAATTACCAGTAAAAAAAAAAAATCCTACTGATAAGGAGACCTGGTTGCAAGAATATAGAGGAAATGAATATTTAAAGAAAGGAAAAATTGGAGAAGTGGCTAAGTCATGTGAGCAATGCACAGTAATTTAAAAACTCAGTGAAATCTCAACAGGCAAAATAATTAAGAACAATAAAATGGAATTTTTAATAAGGAGCGCCTGACTAAGGATTAAATACATTTAAAGGTAGATAGCTATGATGAATGACACCAGAGAAAATTTAAAATGCTCACTAGATATTTACATTCTATAAAGAGAATTATAAAATGAGAATTCATCAATTTTATGCAATACAAAACATTGTAAAATAGTTTAAAGAGGCCAAGATTTTAATCTGCCAAGATTAAACATGGGCATAAGTAATCAACAAGTCTGAGCAACTTACTTGCACCCCACAATGCCTAAAATTACTTAGCTGAAGGGTTCTCCAATTCATTAACATTTATAAATGATTTATATTATAATCAATCATGGAAAACTGGAACAATTCCAATAGATGGGAGCGCAGCCAAGAAAAAGAAAATTCTGGGGCTGGAAAACCCTGCAACACTCAGTGTCAAAAACTCATCTCAGTTTGTTGAAGATCAGAAATGTTGATCATTGTGCAAAAACTACCTGACAGTCTGCAGATTTTTATTCTGGAACCATTTCTAGCAAGAATAAAAAAAACAATGGAATAGCTAAAAACAATGGAGTAGCAATGGAATAGCTAACATGGGCTAAAGGATGTTCTCAGCATGAAGATGTCTAGATGTTGTTTTTTTTTTCTGAGCCAAGTTTTTTACTGCATCTCCTTAGGCTGGGAGTCTTTGCAGTCAAATCCTGCTGCTAGGGGGCAGGTCCTGACCTCTGATTTTGTGGAAAAGGCTCCCAGAGTTTTCAAAGGCCTTTGAAACTGGCTGTTGTGACAGTGGGTTCAAGAATGCAGTCATCTATGCAAACAAACCATCACCAGGAGGATGAAAGAAGGGTTCAACCCGTGGAGATTAAATGAGTGTTTGCAGATTTTTGTGATATCTCTGAGAATGAATGGAAAATCTGAAAATTAATTAAAAGCATAGCTTCACAGCTGAGACCTTGAACGTGGCATTTCATCTGGAGCTAATGTTTATGAGCAGTTACATTCTCCCTACCTTGACAAAAGGCTGTAGATTCACAATTAATAATTGTGCTGCTATTAATCTTTGGATGAAGTGGAACATAGTCATTAAACAGAGACAGCCTTTTACAAATAGATGGATGCAGATGAGTACAGAATCTTTTCACTGGATGAAAGGGGAAAATTGGGAAGAAATGTTTTTAAAGGCTTGGTAATAAAATGATCCTATTCTGGTCACAAATAAACACTTGAGTCTCCCCTGAAAGTCTCTCAGAGTCGGCTGCAGCATAGCCAAGACTGTTCCTTACCCAATCCTTCTGAAGCCGTTTGCTTTTCAGTTACATCAGATCAGAGCTCACAGTCACAATTTCAGTAGTCCCCATCTGAAAGCTCAAGCTCTGTCCTCTGAGATTTGTATGAGCAGCTCGTGAGCTGCAGCATTTTCTTCTTGCTGCTTTTTGAGGCTGCTGGTACAGAGATATGGGCAGTAGCACGTGTGGTCTGGAACTAAATCAACAGAAAAATCCATTTGGGATTTTAGGTCTTCCCTTACACTGCTCTTGGTCCAGAGCTGAGGCAGCCTCAAGAAACCATCTCAGTTCCCACTACCAAGACCAATTTCCCAGAGACCCTCCACCTAGATTATATCCTTTTGCTATAATTTCCCATTTTCTGCAACTATCAAAAACAGAGGCTTCAGCTTCACCCACAGTTTGTTCTGGAAGCCCATGGAACAGCTAAAGGCTGATACCAACCCAGCACAAGCAAGTCCATTAAATGGTGCAATGGGAAATGAAGTTAAAAATATTTATCAATCACTTTCTGGAAGATCACAGAGTAATGGAAAATTTTCATGAGTTTGACAGGCATTGCTTTTGCAAGGCAATTTATTACCTAGGAATGTGTGCTTTCACTGAAGAAATCATTCTTGCTTTTTAATGACTTCAGCATTAGGCACAGAATTTTGATATCAGCATATTTACTACATTGGCAAAGATAGGATCTTCAGATTCCTGATGCTTTAATAGCTTCCATGCTTCAGAGCCTAGAAAGTCCTAATGTTCCCTGATAGTACCAGGAGAAAATCTTTTACCACCATGTGTAAAATGTCTTAGTCATTCCCCAGAGAACATCACAGGTTATCCAAGAAATATTTAATGAGAAAATGATTGAGGAACCTACATCAAGGCCACTAGAAAATGAAATTTTTGTTTTGATTGATTTTGTTGGGTAATACAAATGAGCCCCTAGTCTATGATAGGAATGTTTTATTGACTCCCCTGCTCTTGAAGCAGCTCGACAGGAATTAGAGAACAATGTAATTGTGGCTACAGCATTATCATCTCTTCAGAGGAAGCCTATCTCTTTTTGTTCACGCCTTATCTGTGTTGCCTGGGCTGTAACCATTTCTCACTGCTATGGTTAATTTGATAACAGTTGGTAAGGATTACAATATGCCTCTACAGAGGATTCAAGCAAATTATCCTTCCCAATCCTTCCGTGGATAGATTATAACACTTCAACAAGCTGGTTTTCAACACTTTAACAGAAGGGCTTTTTCCCCTCTTATTTCAAAAAGCTTGTGAGCTGAAAAAAGTGCTTCTGCTTTTACATACTTATTCCTTTAGCATACACTTTATAGGCGGTTAGTAGTTATTAGACTGCATTTTGTAATTTAGATCTTTAAAAAGACATCTGCAGAGAACTAATACAGTAAGGGTGTATAATTTTTCATCTCATTTGTTAATATATAATAGAAAATTATTCTGAAATTGATAGAGATTATCCCCAGCTTAATTGTTAGAAGCAAATGATCATTGCACACTAAAATACAAGGTGTATCAAGTCAAGTAGTATGCCCACAGTTTGCAAGGCCAGAGAAAATCACATTATCTGTGAAGAAGTAATTGATTGTTTTTACTGACTGACCTTCTAAAAAGATTCAACTTTCACTTGCATATAGTCATACAATGACCCTAAATTTTTAAATTCCTATCCTGACTGGTCTCTGTCAATCAAAGTAGCAAGTAGAAGACAACGAGAAGGGAAAAGGCAAGTTGGAAACAACAGAAAGCTAGTCAGTAAATCATAAATCAGTTCTCTGAGGAAAACTGAGTAAACACAACTAATTTCTTGTATTTAACTTCCTGACACCTGCACATAAATCATCCTAATAGGAGAGGAGAAAAGGGAAAATATCTGCTGTTAAGGACTCAAAATTCAGATGGTGCATATCTTGTGAGATTTTAGTTTGCTCTAGATTCCTTCTGTGGGCAAAGCACACACTAACTGCTGGAGAGCATCTTCCAGCTAGGTTTCACCTGACAGGAGTTCATCTCATGCGCTGTCACACCACTTGGCAAGGAGAAACAAAGCCTAGGATGACAGGGTAGGGAGGGATGATAAAGTCATTCAGCTCAAAGAGGTGATCAGGAACACCTGATTCAGACTAAATGTGGATGTTGAGTGTGTTGCCATACAGGGACACAACGTCCAGTGTAGCAGAACAAGGACAATGGTGCACTTAGTCACCCGTGCTCCATGGCCATGATTTCTGCAGTGATGGTGACAGTAGTGTCTGTCCTGCATGTTTTATCTTTGCTTCCAGCCTGCTGGCACAGGGGCATTAGCACTGCACAGCCTTTCTCTTCCAAGAAAGTGGAGCAGGGGATGCACCAAATTCTCACTTTTTCTTTCTGCCTTTCTATCAAATGCCCACGCTGGATTTGTGTAGGCACAGCACAGCTGCTGGCTGGGAGAGCCAGCTGAGCTCTTGAAGGGAGCTGCCATCTGCAAAGAAGTCCTGTACTTGAAGGGTACAAGAAAAAAAATTAACTGGCTTCTACTTTCTGCAGAAGTGAGCAGAGATTCCTCCCCTGGCTAAGAACATGATGCTCTGTAGTGCTGTAGCCTGAGAGAGAGGCAGGAGTGTCACGGTCACAGCAGATTGCTGTGCCACTCTCCATCACTGGGGACACTCAGGCTTCTCTGAGCAAGACTTAGACAACTCCTGAGAAAAAAAAAATACAAAACGATTTGGCTTCTATTGAACAAGGTGACTTTCTTACCTAGAAGAGGAACATTTTTTTTTTCACCTGGACTAATCTGAAGCAAGTACAATATTTATCTAAGGTAAATTACAAACCACCTGAGCCAGTCAGTACAGCTCATGTCTGCAGAGCACATTCTCTAAAGCATTCAAGTAACTAGGATGTAGCCACAAGTTCCAGGGAAGTAAAATTTAATGTAGAATAATTCAAAATCCATTATCAGTTTTCCTTGCTGTGCATACCTTCATCTGAGAAGGAGGTGAGAGGAGGGCTTAAAAGCCATTTTATTAGCATAGAGTGCCTTCTTATGCACACCTTTCTCTCTGAGCTTTCCTCATGCTCATAAGATGCCACAGTCACACAAGTTTTACCCAGACTTCTAACAGAATTCATCCTGAATAGCAGATGTCTGGATTAGTATTCCTTGAATTTGCACTCTGATGAACCTGCTGTCTCCTCCTTTTAAAGTCTCTGTGAGTCTGGAGTAACTGAGGTGTCTACCCTGGTTTGAGTTATAACATCCTTCTTATGAGATAGAAGCCAAAGAAATCAGGGAAGAGCAGACTTTCAGGATGGGCAGTGAACTCTGGGTCTTTAAATTACAGCCCATGTAGCAAAAAATGTAGAGGAAAAAAAGAAAGATACAGTAAACAGAAAGTAGCTATCAAAAATATATGTATTCCAAGTATCTGTTATATTTCCCAATTTTGGTCACCCAGGTTATAATGGTTTCCTTCAGCAATAGCTACTATAAATAGCTAAACACGTTGGCAAATTTCCATGTGATCAAAATGCAATCATCTGTTCAGTGTAGCCACCTGGTTGAAAATGGCTGCTATGTTTGAAAGTAGCAGTTTTATTCAGCTGTCTACAACAAGCAGATATAGTGGGCACTACAGCTAATGTTGTTTTTTCATAGTTTAAAAGTTGTTACCTCACCAATTTATCACATAAGTTTACAGTTCACCAATCTTGATGCAGATATAAAAACTGTAACTGATCATCTACTTAATAAAATTAATGAAATTACTTTCACACCAATCTTGACACTGCTTTAGCTTTAAAATCCAATGTGAAACTCCATATATGATCTCTTTGCACATTAATTTCATTTTTGTATATGATGAAAAAAAAATATATCTCAAAGCTTTTGGAGGGAAGAATCTTCAGGATTGATTACAGTTCTCATGAAAGACTGTAGCAATGAATCTGGAAGCTGAAAATCCTTTTCCCACATTTATTCCAAAAATTAGGTGCCCTGTAGGGGAATGAGAGCACCAGCTCCCTGTGCACAGCCTTCACAATATTTTCCCAGTATCTTTCCCATGAACTGGAGTGCCACATCTAGGCATGGGAAAGTAGCTGGCTCAATCTCCCTGCACATTCCTGCCCTCTTTGCTTGTAAAGGCAATGATGGGGATTGTCACATGGACACCTGTAGGGCTAAGACCTCAGATTATTCCACAGATTGCCAAACAGCTGCCTAAAATATCCCTTCTGTCCTCCATTTCTTTTTCTCACTCATTCCCCTAGAAATTTACACAGAAGAAATAGTCTAGAAGAGCTTTGAATCTTAAGAAACAAGAAGCAGAACCACATTTCCCTAAGTAAACCAATATACAAACACAAGATTTTCCTTTCTGGTTGGGACAGCATATAGAGAAAGCCACTTTATTGGGTAAGGGCTGAAGGAAAAATAGCACTAAATATGCCATTCCCAAACAGCATACTTGGTGTATCACAATGGTGATGTTGCTAAGGACAAAGAATGTTCAGTGAAATCTAAGACAGCTGATACTGTCCATACACTTTAAACCTAAAAGATTCTCCCTTGCAAGAGGATGCTTTGCAGCTGTATTTCATCCATCTTCCCTGGGACCCTGCAGAGATCTCTGTCCTCAGTGGCCACACCAATGTGCCCCAGTACTCAGAGTCCAGCATGTCCTGAGTTGAGGCTGGGAGAAAGCACAAAGCAGCAATTAATCCCTGCAAACTGTACAGAAGGGGATGTTGAGTCAGTTCATCAGGCCCATGAAAGAAATTCGATCTGTCTGAGGAAATCTGCTGCAGAAAGCAGATTTCACAGGAGAGAGTCACACTCGGATGGGCACATTGCTCTGAACTGGAGAGCATCTGGCACACCATCAAGCTACACTTACATTACTAATGAGCTAAACGAAAGTTTTAAGTAGCACATATGTGCCTTTTGGAAGGACCAGGAATGTGACAACTGAAGACAAGTCACAGGACATTTAACTACCATAGACAGATGCTCAAACTGCAGCTAGAACCAGAGGAAAACTGAAAAACTTCAAGCACAGAGACTATTCAGATCAAAATTGTGAGCATGATGGAGAGCTTGGCCTGTTAATGTAAAGATAGAAAAATAATGCATTGCAGCACTTAAAGGAGAGGAAGAAGGCTGAGTAACTGAGCTTTTTGTCATTATATTGTGCCCATGCTTGAAATTTTGCCCATCTTTAAGACCAAATGTAACTCTCCTTATCCACTGCTACATAATTTTGCCCATGGGTACAAATACTGGACAGTTTCATTGCAATAACTAAGTCTTTATTGTGGTTTAACTAGGCCTCACACAGCTGCTTTCTCACTGAGAGAATGGGAAGAATAAAAGTTAAAAAGTAAAGGTTTGAGGGAAAGACAGTTTAGTAGGCAAAACAAAAGCTGTACACACAAGGAAAGCAAACCAAGGAATTTGCTCATCACTTTCCATGGGCAGGCAGTAGTTCAGACATCTCCAGGAAAGCTGGGCTCCATCAGGATGATGGATCAGATGACTCAGGAAAACAAGCAGCAGCATCCCACCTTCCTCCTTCTTGCCCCAGCTTTATATGCAGAGCATGATGCCCTGTGGTGTGTGAATGTCACTACAGGACACGTGAAAGCACAACACGAGCAGCTGCTATTGCAAGGTGAAAAAGAGGAAGTTTTATTTCTGACTGCAACATTTATACTTTTCCAAAGGTGACAGTGGGTTGGAGAGTGAATGTGCCACCTCTCCAATGACATTGGACAAACTACCAGTACATCGAATTTCTCTGCTTCTATGGAGGAATGCAAAACAATGGATTGTTTACAGAAAGTTGTGTGAGAATGTAAACTCAGAAAGCTTCAGAAAATCTTAAGAATCAGGGCAACAGTGTGATAACCCAGGGTCAGCTGTCCTCACAGCTCTGTTCTGGCTCCCATCTCTGTCCCCTCCCAGCTCCTTGTGCCCCCCAGCCCAGCTGCTGGCAGGGGGGTGACGGAAACAGAAAAGGCCTTGATGCTGTGCAAGCCCTTCTCAGCAACCCTGAAAACTTCTCACTGTTATCAGCACAGATCTGAAACACAGAACCACAGGAGCCACCAGGCAGAAAATTAACTCTATCCCAGCCAAAATCTACACGGGCTGCAGTCTCCTGAGTCTTTTACACAGAAGAACTGATGCTTATGCTGCTTTTCAGAAATGGAGAGATGGCACAGCCTTTGGGCAGCTCTGAAGCTCTTAGCAATTATGCATCTCTCTCAGATTCTGAGGAAAAAATACCTCTGGATTTCTTTTCTCATTTGTTACAAAAATTTTAACACCTTTCTTTTTTTTTCTGGTGTCTTTCACATTTACTTCCACTACCGTGTAAAAAATAGCCACAAAACCAGGTGGACTGGGATCACTACTGAATTAGGAAGACTCTGGCTCAAGGGAGATCAGTGTACCACATGAGGTAATAAGAAAGCCTCATATCAGTTCAATTAACATCAATAATAATAATAATATAAAACCACACTCCAATTAAAATAGCTTGTAACTAGATGTAGTCATGCAAAACACATGGAAAACCATTGAAAAAATGGTGCAGGTAATGTGTTCCAGGATATTACCAAAGGAGTGAAAAATATTTTCTCACTGCTTACATTATTTTAAATACAACATAATTCTTAAAGCAAAGTTTTGGATGGAAAGAATCTCTGTCTGTAACCTGTATTTGTATTTATGCTCTATTTAGGAGAATAGCTCAAAACTGGCTCTTAATTTGAAGATATCCCACCCTTGCTTTTGTTGATTTGTGTTCATTTTGCCACTGGTTAATAACAGCTAAATAAATATAATAATAAAAGCTCCCTGCCTAATACTTAATTTTGAGCTTGTCTCATTGAGTTTCCAGCTATTAGTTCTTGTTGTGTATTTCTCTGCTAATTTAGGAGCACTTTTGTATTCATTTGTTCTTCCAATGAAACATTTATATACAAATCAAGTAATTTCTCCATCTGTTCTAGTATAAAGAACAACTTGATCTGCAAGTATCTCATTATACAGCTTTTTCTCTTCCTCTTCAGTAATTATTATTGCTTTCTTCACTCTGAAATTTTTAATATCCTTTTTAAAACTGTGAAATGGAAACCATTTCCAGGTCCTAACTTGTACTCACACATAAAATTATGTTACTGTTTCCATACATTCTTCTTTCCCTACTCCAAAGCATATGCCACCTTTCCTGTCATTGTAGGGACTGTCACACTGATCCAATGCCCCCTATAATCTCTTTTTCAGAGTCACTACTTTTCTCTCCCCCTATTTTTTATGTTGGTCTATGTTTCTAGACAGATTATCTGATTTCTTCACATATTAAAATACATTTAATTTAAATGAGCTCTGTTGTTTAGTATTCTTGATCTCTCTGAAGAACTGCTTCTACAGTCTGGCAGAGCACATCTCCAATACACTTGCAAATGTTAGGAGCAGGAATTTAACATTGACTGCTGAATATGTAGTGAATTCAGTGCTGACCTATGCATAAGAGTATTTTCCTTCACTAACTTCACACAAAATTGTATTATTCAAAACCTTTCAGTTATTTTTTAAATGTAATATTTCTTGAAAACAGGAAGGACATTTGCTGCTCCCATGGCAAGACTGGAGGAGACCATTCTAGCTGTCTCTCTTTACCTTCCTTTATGGTGTTATGTATGCTGTTCTTACTTTCCAGACATTTTTATCTAAGGAAATCTCTCCTCTTGTGCCAAAGTGGGATATGGATGAAGCTCAGTGTAAGTCCCTCTCTTCTCCCATGCAGCAGCATGGGCTTGTGACATCTCATTTGGGTCTCCAAGGTCCACCTGCCTCCAGGTATAATGACAGGGCTTCACAGTCCCACTCAGTCCTTTCTTTATGTCTAAGCCAGATTCCTGGAAACTGTCCTCACTTCTTTACCTAGTTTGTGTAGCTGAAGAGGAAGGAACTGGGGATTTATGAGAAAACCATATGGCCATCCTGGTCATCAAAAACAGAATCATGGTCTGCCTTTCTGGGAGTGTGGACACCCTCCCAGGGCAGAGCAGAAGTGGGTCATTGTGGTCTGCCATGAAACCACCACCCATGGAGCTCTGCTACAAAAGAAAACATCCACACACACACTGTGCCCAAGGCTTGCTGTATCCAACAGCCAAAAAGTGCTGCTTAATCACAGCTGAACAGCTGTGGAAATAAACCTGATCAGTTGCAACTTCATCTGTGGAGAAAGTCATCTTAAACCAGGCTCAGGTCTGTCTTCCAGTGAGATCTTCCAATAACATAAAGTGCAAGTATGTTGAAAGGCTCTCTCTAATTTTCAGAGCCAAATCATAGTGATCCCATCCAGCCTGTCACCAGCATATGACAAACACCAGGAAGGGGAGAGATGCCTTTCCTGCCAGCAGTCTCCTGCTCCCAGGACATTCTCAGAGGGCTGTTAGTGCCAGTGAAAATTAATGGAGTTACAGCCATACCTAATCCATCAACCTTGGATATCATAAGCTGTACCTAGGAATCCTCCACCTGAGCTACAAGAACAAACCAAACTCATGTAAATGTACACAGCTGCTTTTTAATAGATGGATATACCCATGAGAGGGAGATTCTAGTAAGCTCCCAGAATAGCCCTATCTCTGGATTTGGGAAACATGCCCAGTCCCCAATCTTTTAAGCACTCACTTTATTATCTGTCAGCTATCCAGTTAGTCTTGTACAACATGGGGTTAAACACCATGTTAATGGTATGGCTACACAAACATTTTTCTGGCAGCAAAGCTGGATCAAGAAGTTCCTCTGCTGCTTGGTCTAGCTTTTGCTTAAGCATTTCTTCACTGTACCTGTGTGACTCTCTGAGGTGCTGCGCTCTTGGTGAGACTGCTGAAGTTACCAGAGTAAAAAAAGAAACCAGAAAAACTTCCTACATTGCAGTCTCTTCCTCTCCAGGAAGGAAAAATGTGTCTGGAGATCACACAGAATAGAACTATGAATTTGTAAAAGCTTTTCCAAGTATTAAAACAGAAGAGGGCAGAAAGTACTTGAACTGACTTTGCCATTCTCACCAAGAGCTCACACTTGTGACTACTCATAGAGAAACGTGCATCAAGAGAAGAAACCCTTCACCCACGGTGTTAAAGCACTCATGAGCCCTGCCAGAAACAGCCTAGAAGACACCATGCATTCAAACTGTAACAAAGTGCAACTTAACATTCAAGGCAATTCAGTTTGAGATTTAGCTTAAGGTTTTCTCAGCAAAAAGGGAGACAATTGTAGTTACAGGATGGTAGCATAACTGAATTTTTAGGGCAACAGTCTGGGTGAGAGAAGAGCTGCAAGACACCCCTGGCTCTGCTGAGACAAGGAACAGCAGACCCTGAGACCATCGAGTGTGGTGTGTCTTGGCTTCACTGCACCAGAACTCCTGCTTGAAAAGTCTCTTTTAGAAGTCAAACCACCTTAACCCAAGAGAAAAAAGTGAAAGGAAAAGGGAAAGTGAACTGAATTAACAATCCTTGAACTCAGAATAAATACAGAATAAGGTAGTTTTCATTCTGTTTGCAGCAAGGCTGGAAAGTTGGTGCTGGCTCTTTTCATTTCATGCAGTCTCATCAAAATTCCCTGCTTCATTCATCAAGTGAGGTCAAAGATTTGTGACCTCACTGCTCTGCAACTTGCTGGAAATTTGTGTAATATTCAGCCCAAATTAATTCATAACTGATTTATCCTCATAACAACACTACCCTTATTCTTAAAATGTCACTTGTCCCACATTGCTCCATGTACCCCATATTTTGCAGTCATGATTTTGCTGGATAAACAAGTCAACTTGTTTAATTTTTCATTTAAAAAGAAAATGCCTTTCCACATAACTTCTCCAATAGTCTTTCCTCTCCTGCTGTAACTAGAGTTCAGCTTCCTTGTGCCTGAATGACTAGCGTTGCACACAGTGTTTCATATATTATTTCACTGTTGCCCTAGAGAATAAATAAATTCTAAATATTAATTTAGATGTATGCATTTAATTAGCACTTTTATTATGTACAACAAGAAACTTAAAACTTATCAAGGTCATTCTTACAGCTCATACCTCAGTATTTTGGCACAAATCTGGTAAAATTATGACTTGATAATGTTTTCCCTCATGCTGTGTTCTGTGGCAACATGATTTGAATTGAAGACAAATGCAAACATTTCTCTCTATACATTGTTATGTCAGGATTAAATAACTCATACAACATACCTTAAATAATATAATCAACAAATAAATAATATGCTTTTTAGTCTCAATAATGTTTTCTAAATATCCTATTCAAGGATATAAAGATTGTATAAAGATTGTATATATATGTATATATTGTATAAAGTTTGTATCTGTTTTCCAGAAACCAAAATCTATGCAAAAAACCATAGAGGTTGTGGAATGTACCATTTAGCAGTCCTTAAACTGTACTCAATCTTATCTCTAAACTTAGCCATTATTTCTCAAAATTTTTACTAGGCTCTCCAATTTCTGATGCTTTTTTTTTTATTTATTTATTAAATTCATTAAATGGGTCAACTGTTTCTATTCTAAATTTTGTTAAGTAGCTCCAGCATGGTACCAACTGTTGTGCAAAGCTTAGTGGCCAGAGTGTATTTATTTATCTGTTTTGTTTCTGGACTGTTATGAATGTAACCTGCACCTGTCACCTGAGCAAAAATCTTATAGACTCTGCAATGGAACAGGGCTTTGATATGAGTAATGGTGGAGATGTGTGTTTGTTGATTTTTCTTACATTTTGTTGTGGGTTTTTTTACAGTAAGACCTCATGTGGCACAGTGAGGCTTTTTATGGCACATGGATGTGTATCTTCAGCTCAGGTAGTAACTTGTGAAAAAGCAGGTCCCAGCTGAAGAGAGAAGGAAAGTGCTATTCTGATTTGTATCAGTATGAACCTAGAATGACTACTGAAGAAGTACATGGATATAAAAAAAACAGCTACTGGTTTTGAAGGACATTCATTCCATTCCTGTGTGACTCAATGGTCACCTTTTGAAATTTAAGATGCTGAATCTCAGGGCTGACATTTTAAAATTGTCAGAGCAACTTTTGTCCACAACCTCAATATTTAACAGGTTTTAGTTGTCAAAATTACCACCCCATCACTACGTAGAAGTTTTTCTCCCCCAAACAGAGGAAATGGAGGCAGCCTATAAGCAAGGTAGGAAAAGGTCTTGGAGTCTTGTCTACCATAGAACCACCTCCTCAGAATGAAAGCTGTCATACTGCATATATGTAAACAAAATTATAGCATAAGCTACTTTTTTAACTTCAAAGTCTCAGTAATTGTCTGAACACAGGTGGGCCACTTGAATTGCTTGTAGGATCAGATATCTTTAGTCACCTAAATCAGGGAAAGAGAAGTAAAAAGGTATGTTCTTACAAGCTGTTCTGTGGGGATATATTTGCATTCATTTGTCTTCCTACAGCTCTGAGTTCATTCATTTATACAGTATAGTTGAGTAAGACTTGGCAGTTAAAAAAAATCCTGATTAAAATTAATATCACAACTTAAAAAAAGTCTTTTTGTTGTTGCATCTCCCATCTTCATGGACCAGTTCTACTCTGCTGGAAAGGCAACAAGGATGCTCTTTCATAATGATCTACCTAAACAAGACACTAAAATTCAGCTCTGTGGCCATTCTGAATAAGAAAAAACTACAGCTTTTGTTTGTTTGTTGGTTTGGGTTTTCTTTTTCTTTTTTTCTTTTTCTTTTTTTTTTTTTTTTTAACCACAGCATCAAAATGAACCATGTAAAATAGCAGGGACTTAATGTCTGATGTTATTTACTAACTTGGTCTCATTTCAATATGTATATAGTTTGCATGAAACAGAGGTGCAGACAACAGGAGCTCTATATCCACAGGCTTTCTTTTCTGTGTAATAGTTAGCTCTGTTTAGAGTATCTGAACTACAAAACTCAATTTATACCCCTCTCTTGGTTTGTGGCTGGCTTGAAGCTTTAGGGCCCAGTTTTGGTGGCCTTCCAGACATTCAACTCTCTCACAAGTCAAAGCAAAGTTTGATATTAGAATTGAGATAAAATGTTGGATGTTTGCCTAGCTTATTACACTTCAAAGAGTGGCACTTCAGCTAAGGGAGCAGAGAAGATATTCCTACTTCAAACACAGCAGTCATCTTCTGTTTAGTAGATCAGAAATTTCACATCAATACAAGAAAGTTTGAACCACTGTTAGTAAAAAGGAAATGGCACCATTGTATGCCCAAATATCTTAAGTTTCTAACATGCTTAGAAAATGTAGTCAGTAGTAGGTAAACACAAATACTATATTTCCTCCAAAAAATAAGTGTAGTTGCCATACAGATATGTGTACATATCTGTATTTGAAAGAAAGCTTTTTAAAAAAACATTAAAGTTACACCCCTCCCCTACTTGTAAGCAGGACAAAGATTGTGTAAACTGCTCCCTGCACCATCAATTGTGCATGAGGAACAGGAATGCTGCTGACAGCAGTTGCTATTCTTTTGATTCACCAGATACATGCCTTGCATTCCTGTGGCAGCTGACACCACAATTAATCCTTGTAGGGCTAAAAGGGGGTGGGGAAGGAGGGAGTTCTTCTGGAGAATACTTGGTTTCCATGGATTGCTAGGATAAGCCTTGTTTCTTCTCTGGAAGTGCTGTCAGTGTTTGGAATCATGATGCCTTTATGGTCTAATGCCATTCATCCATATCTTGTGTCTTTTAGTAAAGACTTCTGCGAGGGGAAAACTTAATGAGCTTCGACCTTGTTTTCTGAAACTTCCTGCCAATAAAAATGGGGGTGGGGGGGAAGGAGGGAAACAAGTTTTCTCAGAGTCAAGTAATTGTACATGAATGAAATGTCTACTGAAATTTGGGAAAGTTTTGCCAAGTAAGATTTTTGGCTTTTAACACTTTCCTTCTCTGTAAATTATTTATGGCTAAGGATAGTGCAGAAAACGTGAGAGTTTATTAAATGCTTGATTTTTGTACAAAGGTCTACATGGCAGCAGAATTTATGTAAATAAACAACCAGTGTAAGAAAACTAAAAGAGCTTGACATGTATTTAACTCTTTAAAAAAATCCAGCTCAGTGGTCACAACAGTTTCATAATCTCCAATATCCATAAGTAGTTAAGGGTTCTGCCTGGTCTCCAGTACAAAGTTTTGAAAATATGCCCATAACCAAAGTGTTTTATAGACTTTAAATGAGGATATAAGCATATATATATATATATATATATATATTTAGACAAATCATGCTCTAGTGACTATTGACCTAACTTCAGATATTTCTATTGCATCATGATGAACGGACAGTTTGTGCTTTGATTGTGCTTTGAGGTCAACATCTTTTCCATTTATTAGAGTTTGAACAGAAATAGGTGATGCAGAGCTGCCAAGACTGATGTTTCCTCTGCAGGATACAAAATTTTTGCCCTTTTCAGAAGCCAAAAGGGAAGACAGTGAAATCTGTTGGTTTCCCTCCAGGTCAGAGCTCAAAATGCATTGGGAGTTTAATGATTTGTGTGCATTATGGAACAGCTTTTTGACAGATATGTTTTAAATAAAAGTCATGGTCTACTTCCCTGAGTCATTGATTATCCAAATCCAGATTTTGCAAGGGCTTTCATACGGCATTCCAAACAAATCTTTCACTCCTTTTCCTCTTATGCCTGTATTTCTCATGCTATCTTATTCAAGACTGATGTTTGCTATGAGAACAGTCAGAGGGTAACTTTCTGTCCAAGAAAAGAAAGAAACCATTTCAGTAGAATCCTTATCCTTCCTCACAAACCCAGACCTTGATGTCTATAACAAAGCTAATAAATAATTTGATCCTCTGTTTTTTATGTTTCATATTTTAAAGGCTGGAGGATAAACTAGGACAAAACCAGCATGTATTTCCCTTCCTTCTCATTTATACCCTTCCTACTGACCATGAAATTAAAGAGTTATGTTTAAAATATAACATGCAGGTTTTATTACTTTTCATGTGAATTCTTACTTGATATATGATATTTATATCCTAGGCTCTCTTTAAAAGAGTATGTTTATCTATACACAACTCAAATAAAGGAGTACCCAGTGAAAACTAGCTTTTGCATGCTTTCCCCTCACCCTTCAATATTTATATGTGAAGCAAGTGTTACTATAGAATCAGTATGACCAAAAAGCAGAGCTGCAGGGTACATGTGCACAATTTACCAGCAGACTGGCGTTGCACTGCATTGGCAGTGTGCTCCACCACTCACTTTTTTCTTTCAGGGACCATCTTCCACTAAGATTTCCTTCTGCCTGAGCATCTCAAAGTGTTGCACAGGGATGAAGCCAGTCAGTGCTCTCTTCCCTCCTTAATTTAAACGTGCTGCTCATTGAAAGAAGGTTCAAAGAGCTGCCTAAGTAAGTAAGATTAAAAAGATTTTCAGAAAGACGGGTGTAGAAATTTCAGAGCACAATGACCTGCTCAGCAAACCTGTGGCAGACCTGCATCCCCCTGCTCCAGCAGCCTGTATGAGCAGGTTGCACAGACAGAGCAGGAGGAATGTCACCTGAGGAAGAAAACACTTTGTGGCTGAAGCCCTGGGAGCTGCCCCGAGGCTTCGGGCAGGCTGATTCCAGATGTTGGGATCACTAGAGGGAGCACACACACCGCTGCCTCCCGGCACCAGCACCGCCACCTGCCCAAGGAGCCCGCCTCGCATTGTCAAGTGTCCTCAACCGCTGAAAGCAAAATGAAAATAATAAATAATCCTAATGAATAGACATAAAAATCACCATTTCAATTTCCTTGGGAGGGCTTTCTTTCAAAGAAATTTGAGTTTAGAACCAAGCCTCATTGTTCTGATGGGAAAAATACAATACTAATAAAAAGATGAATTTGTTAATGAGTAAATCCCATCTCGCTTTCCAGAAATGCAAAGGTAATTTTTCCAACCATTTCTATTTTCAACATTTGCACTGGGATAATAAAATAATCTCGTCACCATATGATCTGAGGGAAAAAAAGAGAAACAAGGGAATCTTGACAGACTGTAAAATGAAGACTTGATTCTCCCCCTTCGTTCATCAGTGTGTTTTCCTAACCCTGTGTTGCTCAGCGTTTCTGGTGTAAACAGTTGCCTGGCCAAATGATTCAATACCATTGCCAGTTTCTGCTGAGCAGCAGCAACTCTTCTGGAAACAACAGCTGCAAGTTCAGGCTGAAGTTATAGAAAGAGGAGACTGTGCTATGGAACAGCCATTTTCTGCTGTTCCTTGTACCCACCTTTCCAAAACAGACCAGTGATGGGTTTTCAGGTGTTTTTTTTTTTTTTTTTCAGAGAGGTATGCAAATATGCTGTTGATTTGTTTAAAACCCAAAGAGCTAGTGCATTCAACTTAATATATTCTCATCTAGGAGCTTTGTATAATTACCACACAAGTCACCTCAGCCTGATAGTGATAGCCATTTTCTGTGGTCATAAACACCCTTTGAAGGGTGAGATGCACATCAGTTCCTTCAGACTGAATATTTGCACTTCCACTCCCTCCATTTCCTCCACCGGGCTCCAGATGCTCTCCCTGCTAGTGTCTGCATCTGAAACAACTGCTTAACCTCCCAGTCTCTGCTTCTGGTTTCTCTCCTACCCTCTTCTCTCCACCTCTTCACGCTCCCCCTCTCTTTTTTTCCTTTATAAATAGTTTTGCAAGAAAATTGAGAATGTCCTTCTGTGCCCAGCTGCAATCCCCCTGGTGAAGTGACTCTGGATTCTCCCCTGGCTCTGCATTCTTCACAGGCTGTTTGCTTTTGCTACCTGTTTCACTGGCACTAGGCTTCAGGCACTCCTGCATGAAGGAACTTCTCTCCTAATCCTTATGTCGTGTGTATCCCACTCTTAATTCAAAGCAGTGTGAAGAGAGGTCTCCTCAGGAGAAAGGCCAAAGTCACACTTAGCCAATCTTGCAAGCAGATACACAGAAAGAATTACTGACCATTTCAGAAATGTCAGGAGGTTAATAGCAATCAGCTCTATTTATGGAGGCGTGTAAGAAGAAAACACATATTTTGAGTGTGTTGCTGGGAAAGAAGGGAGAGAAGAAGAAAAGACTGCATAGGACTAAAACTTATCCCTTTGTCCTAAAGGGCCATAGAAAAATACCAAGGCAGTCACTGCTGCCTGCAAATCCCAGTAACTTGGCAGTGTAAAACCAATGTTGCCAAAGAGACAACCTTTAAAAAGAAACTACTGTAGCCCTCTCTAGTGGGGTGCACCATTCCAGCCCTGTCAGATTGCTGTAGGTCATGAGCTGAACATATTGAGGGTTTATTTCTCTAATAAAGGGAGTAAGTCCCTTTTCCTGCATCTGGATTAAAGTGATCTTTCAGCAGCTGCCAGAAAATCCTCACTTGGTGGTGGAAATTGGGAATCTTTTTCCTCTGCTTCTCATGAGACATTTTTCCAAACAAATGCAGATAACCAATTTTTAAAAATACAAAATAAAGCCTAGTCAGTACAAAAAAAGAAAGGAAATGTTTTTCAATACTGATGACAGTTTTCTCTATGTGCATTTTCTCACTCTTTTTTACTCTGGGTCTTTGACATTTTGAAATTGTCTTTAGTGCCAAACCTTCATTCTAAACAGATCAATTCAAACTGAGAGTGAGGTAAGAATCAATATGGCTTGGGAAGAATTAAACTCATGTCTCTCTTGAGTCTTTGAAGGCTCTTAAAATGCCAAATATTTTTTCCATTAAGTGTATCATAGTCAACCTATTAAGTAGGTGGAAGATGCTTCTTAATTTTTTTTAAGCATTGCTCTGAATTAGGGAAAGATTAATCTTTAAACAGCATTGGCTGCTACAGGATCCTGACCAGCTACCCACACAGATATGTCACAGGTATTTGGGAGACATCTTTATTCAAGGAATTTTCATTATTCCTCTTCTAGTGTTGCACACTCTGAGGCCTGACAGATGAGAGACCTTTTTGTGGCAAAGATCTCACTTCAACTCTTAATGCACAGAAAAAAAAAAAAAGACATTGTTAATCATGACAGAAGCAAATCTTTATACAGAGTGAAGCAGAGTTGCTCAAGTTGCCGTGAAATTCTTTGCCTGCTGCAATTCCCGTCAGTTTTGGTAAAACTCCAGAAATATTTGTTTCAAGCACATCAGCTACTGTGTTGGCTATGTTGTTTGCTGAGACACTTTTTTGGTGATTCCCTTTCAGAATATGACAGTTTGTTACAAGCCAAGAAGAGAGCATTGGAAATCAGCATGATTTTGGGGCAGAATTGGACAAGAAAGCCTAAGATTACAGCACACAATTTAGTTTTCATGAAAAGATGGTCTAAATAGCTATATGGTTGTATTTAAGACTCCATTTGAGGAAAGATAATATAGTAGGAAACCAGTTTGTATGATAGAACCAAACTTTGAATCAAAATAATTTTGAATCAGTAATTGAATGGGAGACACCAAAAGAATAAGTGAAGGATTTATTTTTTAAAAAATAACCAGTATAAGCCACAATTAATCCACCACATTCCAATTCATGCAGAATTCCTTTCACAGCAATGGAATCATTTAATACTCCTACCCTCTGTAAGTACTCCCAGGCATATTGGGACTATCCAGCCTCATCTCTGCATGTTGTTCCAGGATTCTGCTTTTATCCAAGAAGAAGAAGGACCTCAGCAAGAAACTTTCACTGCACCAAACATTTGCAGCAGCTCCAGTTGAGTCAAAGTAAAAATGCACAAAGCATTCGATAAGCAGGACCCACAACAGTTAAAACTCTTGTGTTGACCCCTCTCCTCACCTGAAGATGGATATTGACCTTCCCATTCCAGCATGATGGCAAACACCACAAGCACCACCTTGGCTGAGAGGAAAGATGGATCACATTAGGAGGGAGAGGAGAACCACCTTAGGAAGTTATTTTACTCTCCATTAATAAAAGGTCTAGATAATCTACCAGATGAGCACACTTTGGGCCACTGACATGCCTTTAATTACAGCTCTCATAATTGGAGTTACTGCTTTACTCAAAGGGCAAATGCTTGATCTGGTTTGCTTGAAAAAAGGAGAGTCCCATTAAAATTTAATCTCTAATAGCAGGCTTTATTTTGATAAGGAGTTTTTTTTTCCAGATTGATTTTATGCAGTGCTGATATGTTTTTAGTAAGGGAATGGCTCTTTCCATGGTTAATGTAGATGTGATGGGTGTAGAAAAGGTGTCACTTCTGTTACCATCTAAATCTGGATACAGGCAGCTGTACATTGCTGCCTGCCTCAGCCTCTCTTGCATTCAAGATGTTTTTTCTGGTAGTGTTTGGACTCTTTTTGCACAGTGTACGTTGCTTGGCTAGGGGCTTTGTTAAATTCATAACAAACTACCACATTCAAGTCACTTCCACAACATTTTTCTGAGTCAGAGAGAGACATTGCTTTCACATCCAACCACCTCAAGTGATTTCCAATCTCATTCTACAGTTTCTGTCTCTCTGCTGGAGTTTCTTTTGCCAAAGACATCAACATTAGATTAAAAGAAGCAGCAAGGAAAATATCTTGTTGCAGAGAAGCATTCTAAGCTAGCTAAATGCTAGCTATAGGAAGGAGGGGGATGTAGAGTTGGTAAAAAAATTTGTCATAAATAGGCTTCTTCAAAACAAAGCTTTCAAAGCCAAAGGACCCTATGCCCATGCATATTTTTTCACTGAAAATACATATAACAGATTTTCCAGTCCTAAAGTGAAAACTGATTAAGACCCTAACAATGTAAAAGTGAAAAGAAACTAAATTGTGGAAAAAATAACTGAAAGTAATAAAGATTATTGTAATATAACTTTTTCTTGATCCAGCCACATCCTTTCCTTTCTTCGGAATGCAACATTCACACAGTCTGTTTAGGAATAATGTCAAAGATCTGAAGTCTGCCTTTCCCTCTGGTTAAGTAGCCACTCTTGAGTGTCTATATCCACTTGTTCCTTCAGCAAAGCAGATTAGCCCCAGTTCTGAAGTAAAGCACCATAAGGCCAAAGATCATTCAGCTTCTGTGATCCACCTGGGGACTTTCCACCTGCCTCAGCCACGGGCAAGGGATAAATCCTGGTTACACACTGACCTGAACTACCCCACCAGCCACAATCATTACTGATCACTGCAATAGAGACACTTTAGAACTACAGGGAAGACAGAAAAACTCTTCTCTAAGTGCAAGTGTATCTCATTGAATCCAATTACACATTTAATAGAATGCCTGTTCACAAAATAAAGCTCTTGAGAGACTTTTATGGCAAACAGGAATCTAAAAAAAGACAAAAATCCTAAAAGAAAACTGAGCAGAAGAAAAAAAAAAAAAAAACAACCCAAAAGTTGAAACAATGTTATTCAAAAACTCTGAATTTTTACCTCCTTGAAAATTCAGTTTAACATACTTTGGTTCAAATTAAAATTTTCTATGTGCTAGACCAGAAAATATAAGACATTTAAATTTTTCATTTATCTGTCAGATTTTAATAAGACACTGGAGACTGTAATGACAAATTGTGATGTAAACTCAATATTTTTAGGCAAATAGGTGTATAAAGGACTTTTCTGCATAATGCTTAAAAATACGAAAGTCTCTTTTCTCATATCTATCAGTATAGTGTTATGTACTGAACACCCAAGAACAGCCTAAACTAACTCATGCCTAAGCTAATCTGAATGTGTTCTGGCCTACCCAATTCCAAAAATTCTGCTTTACAAATACCTCTAGTGAGTCCAGTAACAGTTAACAGAGGTCATGGATTTCCTCTGTGAATCTGGGCAAACTGCTGAAGATTTTCTGTATGTTCATTCCCCATTTGTGTAAAGGGAACAAGAATTTTTTTGCTTAGTGCATGTGTCCTGGGACTATACAAGTTAAAGGATGAAGCGTTCGTGCAACTCCAGCAGAAAACATTATGCCAGCAAAACAAAGAAAAATCAAATCTGAAATTTATCACAGATCTATGACTAGCTTAATATTCAGGCAAGGGCTGGAAGCCATGAGCCATGCACCACATTTTCTAATTTGGTTTTTTTTTTTTTTGAGACTAGGGAAATGAATTTCGTGGTTGACAGGAGCTTACCCAGACAGTGCAGGCTCCTCAGCCATGGCCCCTTGTGATCTTTAGTAAAAGTAATAATTGTGATGGCAGTCACACACCATCAGGTCACATCAATATTTAGATACTAGAAAAGGAATTTTAGGATTATTTTTCAGCAGCAAATACCCTACTCACATTCAGAACTTCCCCAGGAACATTTTCTTTATTATTTGTCTAGTGACAGTAACAGTGACTCTGGATAATCATAAAAACAGATGACAAATACTGCCCCAGTAGAAATATCTACAGTGAAAGTACATAAAGGAGATAATTTGGTCCCAACCAGGCTGGCCATTTCCAGTGTGCCAGATTTTACAGTGCCAGTCTTTTCTGGAGTGCTCTGTCACTGATCCTTTTCTCACTTCCATGCACCGTCTCCTGGTTTTCTTCACCTCTGCTGATGCTACTTAACTTACCTGTCCTGCAGTCATGCATTTACCCCTCCTCAGCTGTCCCTTGTTGCCAGGACTTTTTCTTCATTAATCACCAGAAAATCAGTCCATGAGGGACATCAATCATGTGTGCAGCTGTAGGGTTTTTCCATAAAATACGAAGACTAATTTGGCAGGCACACATTTTCACCAATTGTCTTAGTAAATCACTGCCATCCCACTTCCCTCCTTTGTCACTTACCTTTGGCATTTTACTTTGTCAGCTCCACTTGCAGCCATGTCTGTTTAAGCTGTGAGCTCTTCAGAAATAAGAGACTTGTTTTTCTGGGCAGCCAGACACTTACTAAGTGTAAGGTTCTCTAAAATAATGAAGATTTTTCTCAAGTCTGCCTTGATACATTGGTGAATTCAAAGCAGTTCCAAATAGACAGGTGGACATTGATTCTCCTAGCAAGAAGGTCAAGGAGTGAAAAGGCCTTAAATAGTGCCTATTTTGATACATTTGAGAACAGTCAGCATGAAATTGGTTCCATTTTCTTTTAAAGTTTTTTTTTTAAGAAAAGCACCTAACAGCAGCTAAACTCAGTTCCCACAAAAGTCAAAAGCTTTACCATTGATATTAAACTGCACAAATGTCAAGTCCTTTCCAAAGTTCTCTCCCACACCTGGTCATACTCAATCCATATATATGTATCTTAATGACTGCATGTCACCTAGCATTACTAATAAAAGCAAAATAAAGTCATAGAAGATATGAATATTTTTCACCTAATTTTTAGGATATTTATTAGCCATGCAGTCCAGTAAGTATTGCAGTATTTCTCTTGCAGTGCAAAATAAAACAAATAAATAATGTAAACATAAAGGAAACATTAAAACATAAAATAAATTTAAAAAGCAAATATATATTTTTAACTTCTGAAATACCAACTCTACATGTACAGGCAGTGGCATTGCAGGAGTGATGCATCAGATAATAAAAGTCACCTAACTTTTGAAGTGAAACATCATTTGAGGTGCAGAGTGCTTCAGATTCATTACTCTGTTTTGGGCAACAAGTAAATAAATGGATCCTCCCAAGAGAAGTTGTTATATCTCCCAATAGAGGGATGCAATTTTTACCAGGCCAATACACTGCTTACACAGCACTCCTGCATATTGAAATACAGGAATTGAAATATTGAAATTCAAGGGAAAAGGGTGAGAGACCCTTGTCTGGCAGAGTTTAAAACAAGATGATGGGGGTGGGAGGAGAAAATTGATTCCAGGTGGTGCTGGCATCCTGTAGTCAAACGGGTCTTGCCAAATTGAAAAGGTCTGCCTTTCCAGGAGCATCTTAAATTGCAGGGCACTTTACAAGATCCCTCAAACTATGTATCCAAATGTTTTTGAAAATGTGAAGTGTCAGCAGAAGAAGGCAGGCAGGGTGCAGGAATTGCACCTGGCAATTGACAGGTAGGTAGAAAACACAGGGTGGAGGAAGACATTTTTCTCACCATAAAACCCACTGAAAACCAATAACACAACATCCCCTCAAATGTCAGCTCTGCAGGACAGGGTTGTTTTTGCTTTCCAGCAAGTGTCAATGCAGCATTTAAAAAGGTAGTTGATGATTGTTTTCCCTTTCCTTAGCATAAGCTTTCAGACAGCTGTGATCTAACACTGTGTTGTGCCTCCTGTGAAGAGGCAGACAGCCTTTGACAGTACCTGCTGGGAGAACATGACATACTCTCCAGTAATCTTTTCTAACAGGGAGAAAATGACCTTTTGTGTAAAAGGCTTTCCCAGACTTATGCCTCAGTTTACCCAGTAGGACAAATACGATATCCAGAAGAAATCTAAAAACAGTTCAAACTAAGAAAGGACACCAGCTTAGATCCCTTCTCACTTGGCAAGAGTCACAGCAGGAAGGCTGCAGAAGCTTTTGGTGAAGGCTCAGTGAGATACTTCAACTGTAACCTGTTAAATTCCTTAGTGCAAATAAGTGTGATAGTGCAAAGCCACAGGGTCCAGCACTCTTGTCAGCTTGCAACATAAACTTCCCAACTATTTTTAAGACATGAGTGAAGATATTCTGTCAAGAATTAACTGCAGTTTCAAGGGCTGTGTTTGATAGGAAAGAGTTCACTAAAAAAACAGCTGCGCCAGCCTCACTCAGAAACAGATGAAAATTAGACTGACCTTTCTGCTGCTTCACCAGATCATTCTATTGCATGGAGGCATCAATCAAGAACTGGGATTTTATGAAAAGCAGGAATACTCAAGCAAGTCATACGATCAAGCTGCAATATATAATCATCAAAATTTTCCAAGACTTTTGTTTTTCTGGGGCAGCAAGTGCTGAGGCAGGAGGAGGTTGCCCATCTACTCCCCCAGTGACTGAATGACACAGTAATGCTCTGCTCTCTGACAGAGCTGGCAGGATTTGCTAAGCAGCAGGATTTGCTAATGCAGGTCCAGGTGCTGCTGGCCCTGCAGGTAAGCTGCTCCCTGCCCCTTCCACTCACTCCCTTACCTGCTGCTGGCTGCCCTTCATGCTCTGCTCCTCCTTCCTCTGCTAGCCAATATGACCAGTTATTTCTTTCATCCTTTCATCCCCTTGCTTTTTTTCTTTCAGAAATATAAATTAAAACTAACTATTGTATTTCAGGTCTGCTCAATGCTTAATTTAAAATGTCTCTCTCTTCCTCTCAATTTCTCAGTCTCTGGACTCCCTTGTTCTCAGGTCACAGTCTCCAGGCTTTTGGAAGGCATTGCTTTTAAGTTAGATTTTTTGCATGATTTCTAACTAGCCATCCTGGCCTGACCCACAACTCCAATGGGTCAATAGGCCCCAGGGCACAGTAGTTCATCATTAGATCTCATCTTTTCACTCTTTTCATCCTGGCCTTCCTAATATTTAATTTCAACTCAAACAGGTCAGACTTCCTTTTTTAGGGTATCATTATTTTTCACTGCAACAGAGTATTTTTTCACTTTCAAAAGCATCTCTGGGCAGTCAGAAGAGCCACAGACCATAATAGTGTGTAAAAATGATTCTGGCTGTGGAGTACAGCACTTTACAGCCTACAGCCACACGTGGCTGTGCATGGGAAGAAAAATGGGAACAAGGGGACAATGGCTTTGAACATGCAATTGGCAGAAGTTTAATGGGGCATAAAGTTAAAAGACAGTTCAGTTTCTGCTTTTCTTTATCTCTTTATTATAATGTCCCTTAATTGCTTCACTTCCTGAAAGTCTTAAGACAGACTGGTGTCCCAGGGAAACATGGCAGTGAAGGGAGACAAAGGCTTTGTTAGCCAAAACCAGAATGCATTCCTTCAGATCCCCAAAAGCAGTTCCTGCTTTGCTGGGCAAGAAGTAGCCAAGGAAAGTTTCATAGCTGTCCTTACTAGTGAAGAAGAAATCAAAAGCAAATTAAAAAGAAATAAAAAGAGACTTAATTTTAGGAATTGTTAACTTCTAATTTATGTAGAGGTGATAAGGCATTTTATGGGAGGCTGAGAATTATCACCATTGATAAAAACTACCAACCTCTTCTCTTTTTTCCTGTTTCTCCCAAATTAGGAACCTACAAACACTTCAGCTTCCTCAGAATCTTTGGCATCATTCAGGTGTGGTATTCACAAGTCCTGACACTAGGCTGTGATGGAGAAATATCACATACATTGTACACACTTGGCAGTATCAGAACTGAGTACAGATTAATTTTATCCATTGATAACACTTTATATTATTGCAGGTTCTAATGCTCCCAGATACTAAGGGAATGTAAATCTGACCTCTCAAATTATTGCCTTATGTGTGGAGACTGAGCTTTGCAGTCTGGTTCTGGGGTACACTTTCATAGTCAGTAAGGGACTTTGACTTCACAATTAGAAAATGGAAGTTTAATAACCTGCTAGCCCAAAAAAGAAAATAATTTAAACATTAACAATATATTTTTTAAAAAAAAACCTAACCCTTCCTTTTTTTTTTTTCAAAAACAGATTTTTCCACATTTATGCATAGTTAGCCACAAAAAGGCTTGGGCCAAAGCCTTTGTCCTGTACTCTTCCTTCTTTTCACCCTCCTGATGCTGATGGGCCAAACCATGAGGTCTTTGCTGGCTCCTCTTCACTAGAGCTCTCCTGTTTTAAGGTGTTACTGCTGCTTTTTAGCATCCCATATCCCCAAAACTGAACTGAGAAAACCCCAGAGCATTCCTCAGCCACCCAGGTCCATCTCCTCCTCTGCCACCAGACCTGTGACACTGACATGCCAAGCTCTGGTCACAGACCCTGGCACAGGCTGGTGCCACACACCTGCAGACGCCCATCCTTCCCACTACTGCAGATGCTTTGGCTCTACACAGCTCCCCTTGGCTCGAGGCAAAGATCCAAACTCTGCCCTATTTGCCAGCTGGCTGGCACACATTATCTTCAGGGTTTTAATTAGTTGTTAGCTATAAGTGTGCAATCCATTCCCAGGGTAATCACCCAGTGGCAAATATCTTGCCTAGGGAGCTCCTTTCCTACTGAACTCATGGTAAAGATGCCAATAAACACAATAAACACTTGAATTTGGAGAGTCCTGGTCTTGACCTAAGAACAACTGAATTTCACTCAGACTATATCAAAGGGAAGTGAAGCAACATGAGACCACAAGTAGAAAATAATAAAAAAAAAAAGAGAAATGCATGACTTTTTCACATTTTCAATCCAGTTGCAACCCTTAACACATTTACTTTTATAATGCTTACTGTGTAGTTGAAGTATAAAGGATACAGTTCTTTTGATGCTTTTATTCATATGCCATTTGTGCTAAAACACTAGGCAGTTGGGGTTTTGTTGTTTCTCACAGAGATCAGTTTTTCAATTCTTTTTAGTGGCAAAATTTCCATTTGTTTGATCATTTGTATTTTAATATAAAAGAACTATGTTAATTCCACATGAGTTTACTTGTTTTACACCTTTCCATTCTAAACTCAATGAATTTGTCTTCTTGCTTCAGCCACACTCAGACTTTCTGTTTCACTGTGAGATCATATATCACAGCTGAAGGAGTAATTTTAAACTGACATTTGCCTTTTGTAATCCTGTGTGGAATTGCCTGGATAGCTAAACTTTGTTCAGCCTGTAACTGAAGCAGGAAGATGCAGATGTCAACAAAGGGGTGACTCAGTCTCAGATGGCTCCAGAGTTACATCAGGAGCAGGAGAGGTTTTCCCTGAATGACATGTTGGCTTGGGTGCACTACAAAGCAACAGAAGGACCAGCATCGTGGCTTATACCCTGTCATATTGCAAAACCCTGGCTCTGATAATATCAGTTTAATGATGACACATTATTTGCCTAAAGCACAACTTTTCATTGACACTTACTAAATTTCAAACAATCCCTTGTCTGCATACCTTAGGTGTGATATTTAAAACTGATGAGGACTTCAAAGACCAGCTGACAGAGTCATGCTGACATGAATTGTCTCTGAGCCTTAGCAACAGTAAGGCACGCTGAGAACTCACTTTCTAAGCATCTCACATTTGGTGTCTGGAAAATGTGGAAGCCTCTATCAGAGAATTCCTTAGTTACCCGTGTCTGAAAGGGGAGTGGTTGCAGGCATGGCATGGGACTGCTGCTTCAGGAAAAGGCACAAAGGGACCACTCAGGCACTTGCATGGAAAGCCACACTGCACAGAGAGTACCTGTTTTCTTAATCTTAATAACAGCCAACCAAATGGTGCAAACAGCAGAGAAGTTATTTGCACTCTGGGTCTCTACAGCAGGTCTGCAGAAAGAAAGGACTTTGAGGTATGACCTATTAAAGCACTGACAGCTTTTAAGGTGAGGTGGAAAGTTCAGCCTCCGCAGATGACAATTGTCCTTTGTCACCTGAGAGCTCATAAGGATAATTTATTACTCTCAGCCAAAAATTTAAGCTGAACTGGAATCATGTCACCAGAAAGACTGCACAGTTCTGCTTTAATAGTTACTGTCTTGATACTTGGGTGAGAGACTAATAATATGACATGGTGTACAGGAGCCCTCTCCAATTTATCCACTTGACTTCTCACACCTTTTCTTCCCATCTAAATCTTGTAACATTCTTAATCAAAGGTCACAGGAGACACTGATATGCAGGCAAACTTTATATATGGCAAGGCAAGGTTATCACATCTGATAAATCCAGGCTTTCTCTAACAGTTCAGACTCTCTCAAAGAGAGAAACTGAACTTGGGGTAATTCCCATTTTCAAGCAAATTCTTATAGCTACATGCATTCATACTCCTATATTTTAATATATTTATATCTACACCTACTGTACATATTTGTATAAATTTATGCATATACATTTTAAAATACCATATATGCACATTTTAATTCAGTAGGTTCTAGGAAAACTACAGCTACTCCCCAGTTAATTTTTTTCCAATAACTCAAAAACCAGTCTTGGGAAGCAAAAGAATAAAATTAATGCTTCCCATTTGCAATCCAAATGAATACAATGCCTCCATCTTACATTGCAAAACTGAATAATTCATTTTCAAAACAAAAACCTTTTCAAGTGTGTTTTGAAGTGTTCGTGGGAAAGACATCATATTTCATTCTGCCCTAGCTTTTGCTGTCTTGCTCAATATGACAAAAGTCACCAGCGGAAGAAGAGGAATAAACTGTTGTCTCCTGGAAGATAAATCCTCTCACATCATTGCTGTGAGCCATCTGCCATGCATTTTTAAGCATCTTGCCCCTAACATCAGTATGAAGTGGCTGCAGGGAGCACTCAGCATCCCAGGCAGTTACCAACCAATTGGACAGATTGCTGGAAAACACCACTCTAAGAGCACCTTGCTGGGGTTAATCCAGTAGGAATGACTATGCATTTGGAAAAAAAAGGGTCATCAAGTGGTGTGGCTTTTACAATGGCACCGACTATGGCCTTCAATTACGTTTAGCATGTGAATATGTTACATTTACTACCTGAGGATTTGAAAATAATTTTAGCTTTAAAGGAAGTATTTAGCTGATGGATGGAATAAGGCATACAAAAGGGGAAAAAATCCCTCCAGTTGGCCTGCCTGGCTCTGGTAGATGGGCAGAAAGGGAATAAGACACATTGGGATTATTTCCTACACACCCATATATATATATATACATATATATACATATATATACATATATACATATATACAAATATATATATATATATATATATATATATATAACCTCCTTCAGCCTCCACTGCTCTGTTCCTTGGAAAGAGCCAAATGATGGCCCCAAAAGTTGGGGATGCTCTTAATGGCATTACCACTGTAATAAAATTGGGCTGGTACTAAAATAAATCACTGCTACTTACAATTGGTGAAACAAAACTCTGTCAAGCTGAAACAGATAAATAATGGGAAAAATAAGCCTTTTCAGATCAAAATTTTGACAATATCATGTCAACAAGAAAAATACTAGAAAATTTAAGAATATGTATTAATCTTTTGAGTCTTTGTATCTTCTCTGCTTGTGCCATCACACTTTATCATGGACAGTCACTGTAATGCAGTCATGGTCATTTAAGCTTTTGTGGGTTTTTTTGGGTTTTTTTTTGGTTTTTTTTTGTTAGACTTCCTGCTGTATTTGTAGCAGAGAAGCCAATCTGTTTTTTTTCTGTGTAACACTATTTCAGCTTGTGTCTCTGAAGCTTTCCTGCTGTCTCTTTTCCTCCTACATTTATTATGCCACCTTCCCTTCCACCCCTTACTTTTGGGCTTGTTCTGGTTTGAATTACAAAGAAATGATAAATGCTATTGAGAGTTTTTACAAAAATGTTTCTTTTTCTACTCTGAGGTATTGACCTCATTGTGGCTGAAGGCTCTTTTCAGATCTAAATGGTGCATTTTTTCTAATTTGACCTTCTGTCTCACATGTGTCCTTTAGTAACATGATTTTAGAGCAGAAAAGACATCAAGATCCACTGTGGGATGTGGAAAAGACCATAACCTTACAAAGTGAGTCTTTCTATTGCCTTTGACTATGTGTGACTTTGGGGATGCTTCTTCTTTCACAGGAACACTGAATGATGCACGGGGTCTCACATTATGTGAAGAAGCATTTCTCAGTAACAAATATGAATTTGACCCCTCTTTCTCAAAGTAAATGACAAAATTCCAGCTGATATTGGCCACAATAGCAGCAGAATAACATTTTGACACTTACACATAGAGAGGTATGTATAGAGACAGGAAATACAGTCATATGGAGAAGCACATAAAGCATGTTATAAAGCCCTGGCATAGTAATAACTGAGCTGCTGAGTTTATTTGTGCCATGTCAAAGAAAATGACCATTTCATAAATACATGCAAAGGTTCATGCAGGGGGACATTTGATCCTGGGAAGCTATCTCAGACACAATGGATTCATTTCCTTCTTTCCATACTTGCCCTGGTTTCCTGGGGAAAAAAAGAGAAAAAAGAGAAAAAAGAGTGTTTTACTTTGAAGGATAGCCCGTCCATGCTATAATCTATGTCACTGATAAACCATTTGCCTTGTGAGTATAAGGGAGTTTTCACTCTCCTCTAGCACTAGAACCTGTTTTCTAGGGCAGCTGCCACTGCTTCAGGAGGCAGTTAACACAACTTTTTCTATTTAAAACTTACTGGTTTACTCTTTAAAAATCCCATGCTCAAAAAAGTTGAATAATGTAGTTTAAGTTTAGCTCTGGTTCAATTTTCTTGAAATCAAAATCTCTGTCCTCCATACAATATCAACAAAAAACCCCACAATTTAAATACTGAATAAGCATAATTCTTAAAATTTTCTGAAAGCCCAGCAGAGTTATTAGTTATTAGAGTTATTAGTTATTAATAATCAGTTATTAAACTGACCACATAGCAGCTGATTTCTGGAAGGCCTGGGGAAATAAGGCCTTTTCAGCATCACAGCAATCAAATTATCCAAGCTTTCTGCAAATACTAGCTTTGCCCCAAGATGACAATGACCTGGTTGACTCTGTTCCATCCTAAAGCACTGGTATAGCCATGCTGAAAAAACCTACCTTTTTGGCCTAGAAATAAGAGAAATTGTCAATGTACAACAGGCTTAGCAGTTCCCTCCCCTTTGACAAGGAAGAAGGCTTATTGGTTGGGGCCTGAAAGACTAAAAACCATGAAAAAAATGTGCTGCTTTCAGTCAAGTTCATAGCACCTGAGTGCCTGGAAATGGGAATCTGTGGGTGAAAAAGCACTCTGAAGTTTCTTTTTAGCTGCCATTTTTTGTTGCTGCTGGGAGATGATAGAGCTGATATGGTTAGGGGCAGTGTTTTCAGCCAGCAGATCTTTGATTCAAGCAAGTCACAAATCATGACACCAATACTGGCCTATATTCAATAACTGGTGTGAAATCTGCAGTTCAGATTACTGTTTCTTGCCATGTACAAATTCTCTGGGGTGGAGGGTGAGGGAAAGAAGCAAAAGAAAGGGAGAGAAGATGAAGAAACAAAAGGCTTAATTTTATCACAGGCTTAATCTTGCTGTAGCAAACACCAAAATCTCCATATTTCCATTACCTGTGGCTGCCATTCAAAGCAAAATTCACCATAACATTTCCTGTATTCAAAGGTCACCACTGGCTGAGCTACACAGTGAAGTTACAGCAAGCCAAACTCTGTTACCTCATCTTAAGATTGGTAAAATAAGTGCTTTGAAATGAAAAAGATGAAGATTTAAGCACAAGCATATTTCTAGGTCCTGGACAAGATGAGATGAACTGTGTATGTGTGTGTGAGAGAGAGAACACCTTTCTCCATCCCTAGTTGCTTCCTGATCTGCTGAATGTTTATTCAAATACTGTAAATACTTACACCCTTTGTTTTGGATGCAGAGACCGTCATTCAAAACCTCATTAAGCAGCCAGTAGACATCTCCATCTCAGGGAACAAGTCATGGCATCAAGAAAATCTGATAACTTGTCAAAGAAAAAGTGTACAATGCAAGAACAGTGGCCTTCTTTGCTTCTCTGTGACAGAGCAGCACTCATTATGTGCTCCCCCTTCTTTGACACACACGCCTCTGTAGTTGTGAAGGGAAGGGGTGACCTGAGGCAGAAGGCAACACCTGAGAAACAAACCAGATAAGGGAGACAAGACATGGTAACGTGAGCAGAGCAGTGTGGATGTACAAGCATTCTAAAGAGCCAGCAGTGAGCCCTGAATTTGAAGGCAGAGCTGGCAGGGCTGATGAGCACACACTCGATACCTGCTCTCAAACAGAGAGATGGTGGCAATCAATCAGAGTCCCTTGGAACAATTAATGTGAGAGGTGGAAACACAATAGAAAAGGGAAAATAATATGGGGCAACCAAAAAACTCAGGTGCTCTGGCAATGAACACTACTGTGGTATGATTTCCAATGTAAATAACGGTTTATATTGAAAAGGAAAAAAAAAGATTTTAAGATTTTATCCATGCTAGCAACTTTTGCATGCGTCTTCTGTTTACATGTGGTTATATAAATATGAGTGTAAGCATAAATGCATTCATTAACATATGAATGCCCCAAATAACATAAAATTGAGGTAGACAAAAGCTCTCTTCCAAAACCAAAAGCATAAACTTCTTGCAGCCCACAGAGTAAAATCCAGAGGGGAAAAAAGGAGATAGAGATGAGGAAACCAGTATGCTGTGCATAGCACTTGTGTGATACCAGGCCTGCGTGTCTGTGGCTGGGACTCACAGCAATGTTTCAAAATGTGTGTGTCAAACAGCTCAGACAAAATCTCTGCACGTGGTGGTTGGGGCAGACAGAGGAGCTGAGCCAGCAGCAGCCTCATTGTGTTGTAGGCCAAGCCAATTCAACAATATTCCCAGAGTGGCAAAGGCCCTCAAATCTTTATAACTCTTTGATAATTGCTTCCCTGAATTGACTCACTGTAGGCAAACAGCAGTTTCTTGTGCTGTTTTTGTTCCTGGTGTTCTCCAATAAATTTATTGAACTTCATCTGAGTGAGATAAAAACTCCTTTTGAAATGCATTTTAAAAAAAAATCTGATTAACCTCTCTTCTACTTCAGGGTCATAAATAACTCTGATGCTCAGAGAAGGCTGCAACCTTCAAGACCATTCACTCAGCAAGGAGATGACTCCCACCTTCTGGATATGCAAACCTGGATGCCTAAGCATGCAATATCCTCTCTTTCTTCCATTTAATTTAATGCCTCTGATAATATTTTCACATAATAGGCTAAACTAGTTACAGTGAAATGAGATGTTGACATTTTTTTTATTTGTAATAAAGTTTGTCTTGATTGGAAACATGAAGATAAAAGAAGTTCCTTGAAGCAGAACTCTGTTAATCAGTAAATTTTCCTGATTCAACATAACCAAGGTCTCTGTTTATTAGTTCATCAGCTAGGTTATGAAGCCACTGTTTGCAAAATCTGTGATTAGTCCCATTAGCAAGGCAAAATCCTATCAATACAACTGAGGCAGCTGGGGAAAACCAGACAAACTTGGAGCCTTATATTCTTCTATAACAATGCTTTCATACATCAGAAACTAATTAGGAATGTACCATTCCTCCAGAACTTGTATCTGACTTTTTACAGCTTCACCACTAAACCCTGTCTAAGCCATAACAGAAGTGCAAAGGTGACAAGATGTGGTGATCTTGCTCAGAAGTGTCAGAGAGTTTTCAGAGCTGTTCTAACCAAAATTTACTACTGAAAAGATGCTCTAGAAGTCATAATTCAAGTTTGCCTCCCCGACAGGGGAGCAAAGGTTAAAATAAATAATTGGAGAAATTAAACATCCTCAGAAAGTGGAGGAAAGAGGCAGAATGACAACCAGTTAAAGCATGGCCAGACATCTATACACTGCTGATAAACAAATTCTGTCTTGTTTGCCTCACCCAGACTCAAAAACTCAGATGAGATAAATACTGGAAGCCAAAGCAGGGCCCATTGTCTGTTTCTTAATGTTTTCTTTATGATGATTATAGACTTGGAACCCAGTAAATTTGAACCTGCTAACCACAACTCCCATAATTTCATCACAAATTACTTAACAATGCTTTTTTTTGAGGAGATTTAACTACAAGCTGCTCTTGAGATGTGATAACACTCTTTTTGCAGACACAAACACTTATTAAACAGAAGACTATTTCATTTATTTTTGGTAGGGTTAATTTTCTGCTGGTTTAACTCTTTGAATTACCTATCCAAGGGCCAGCCCATCACTGGTGCCAGCACAAGGGAGGGAATGTGAGGGTCTGGTGGAGCTGGGAATGTTTATTTCTTCAGAACTCAGTGGCCCTCAGTGCAAGGGCACCATCACACCCCTCTTGGGCTCACCAGACCCAAAACAGGCATCACCTCACCCTGGATCCAGGGGAGCTGAAGTTATCTTTAAGGTGGCAATGCTGTTTTGTGGAGCCAAACTTCTGCTGCCTCTCTGTAAGTCAGGGAACTGAATATATTTGGAATGCAAACCAAGACTCAATTTTTTTAAAAAATTACTAATGGGAACTGCTTGTGACTTGAAGGTCAGTGCATTGCTGGTATGGTTTTGCAGTTAGGCACCTAAAATGTGAAGGGAGCTAGGAAATACAGCTTTGGCAAGAGTGAGCTCATGATTTCAGATTGCTCCTTACTACCAAAATATACACTTGCCTCACATTTGCAGTGAAAGGGTTAATATAATTGTTGCCATTATCTGGTTGAAGGCTTTTTTTTTTTTTTTTTTTTTTTTTTTTACAGGGCCTAGCTAAGCTGGATCACTTTCTCATTTATATTAGAACTCCCAAAAGTGTCTCCTGGACACACACTGGAAAGTTATTAATAAAAGTGTTTATTGTTTTAGCCCTGAGTGTCCAAATCCAACTTTATGCCCTGTACTGAGTGCTCCTCTGAATGATTCAAGGGAAATTAATGTTATTTATCCTGAGGCTGAGAAGCAACAGGAGAATTAGCATGCTTGTCACTGTGCTCAAATCCCTGCAAAAGTTGACAATTATATTTGCAAGTATAATTCCAGACTGTCCAGGGAGATGACAGACAAGCAGGTGCAGACTTGCCTGAAAAGGAAGCTGCTTTAAGGCTGCACATGTAACACAAACAGAAGGAATCTCCCCATTTCCTTGGAAAGATTTTAAGGACATGATTTAATGTATTGTTTGACACAAACCTGAGTAAATTAAAGAAGAGAGGTAACAGAAGGCAAGTGAAATATTAGCCTGTACATTCTTTCCAAGCCTTCTGCGAGCCAAGCAGGAATAGCCTTGTTGTCTCCTCTGGAAAACTGGGGAGCTGAACATTCACATTAGAAAGCAATGAAAGAAGGGCACTTACTATAATTATTCAGGGAAAACACTTATGGTACTGGAATTCACCAGCAAGGAACAGCTTTTGTAGCTGGCTAAAAGCAGGAGGGAAGCTTGACAGAGGCCGTTTTGGCAGAAAAACTGGATGTTATGTTCAGTGTATTCTGAACAAGTACTTGGCACACAAAGGGGACTCAGTTGAAAGTATTCAAGAAGCAACAAGCTGTGAAATGTGTGTTTAGTTTAGCAGATTGGCAACAGTGGCTTCAGTCAAAGAAAGGACCACCTAGCTTCTCCTGTTTGGAGGGCTTACCTACTACAGTTTGTCACAGATTATATACTGTTCACATAGCTGGTTTTTTTTTTTTTTTCCCTGTAATCTGTCCATTAATATTGGCAGGGTTGATTTTCCAGTGGAACATTTATATTAGTCAGAAATTAAATAACTTGGTAAACCTCATTATTCAAATTGTCACTGCAGAACATGCTACATTTCTGCTTAGTCATGTGTCTAGAATTGCTTTTTATCCCTGGCAGAGTCAAGGCTGTGGCCATGGAGGTTACTAGCACTGCTGAGGATCTGGGAGCCAAACAGAAAGAAGGTTTTACACCCCAAGTTTATGTTTTGCTTCCCCTGCCTCGAAAAAAATCTCTATTGAGAATATTCACAGCAAACGTTTGAGAAAATTAGACCAACAATAAATAAAACAAGTCTTTCTTATTTAACAGCATGCTTTAAAAAAAAGCATAGTGCTGTACGAATTTTTATTTTTTGTTTCTGTAACAGAGGCAAATATTTTTCTACAAAAATTTATTCTCATTTTCTCCAATGTTATGATTAGATGAATTTCTAGAGTTATCTATTGATTCTGAATTATTAACTAGGCTACAAGAACTAGTTACATCTGCACTTTAGAGGTAGATATGCTTCTTCAGGATAATATATAACATTTGTCTACTGACAAGCGAGAATTTTATATTTAAAATTTAAAATAATTGAAATACAAATTTTGGGTGTACTGTAATAAACTTGTAAATAGATTTATTATTTTAAATGACACTTTATTTCCAAAGAGGTTGGGTTTTTTTCCCACCAGTTGAGGAGAAAAAATATTTCATGAAATATAAAATATAACACAAAGCTGCACAAGCTTGAGTTGTTCATTTGATTGCATTTTAAATTCCTATTCACACAAGGTTTCTACAATTTGTTTTTACTGTCGTGATCTTAGTTCTGTCTTCTCTACTCCCCCACAAAGCTTGAAAATATTAGCATAAAATCTGATATTTAAAACCAAAAACCCCTGAAATGTCATCGAGATCCTTCATATTTGCTCTTTTTTTTTGTGGCCACGTAACTTCTTCAATTCCAAAGACATCTCTGGGGCCACTTGATTTAAACATATGCCATAATTTCTCACTTCACTACAAGACCCTGACATGTGACTCTAAGAAAAACACCTACTATTAATAAAGATGTGATGTTATCATGATTTAACAATGATCAATTAAATCCAGGCCTGAATTCTAATGAATTTCAAGTGACAGGCAGCTCTGTTTAATGCTGAGATACTGACTCAGCAGTGCTCAGCAATAGGAATCTGACATTTGGATTGGTTTGCCATTCTTTCATACATCCCCAAATTTAACATCCAAATCTGTTTTGGCTTCCTTTGATAAATCTCTGATTTTTTAGTGTGTTTATAACACTGTTATAAACTTACAGACCTGCCCTACTACTACATGCTTAGCACAGTTTATTCCATCCTTGCACGCTAGAAGTTATTTATTAATTCGTTCCTTATTTGTGAAGCTGATTACTACAAGTGCTTATATACGATGACCAACAAGAAAACCAAACCAGGCACTATTAAAAATCAGTGCTGTTTGCAGGTTTCTAACTGGTGTAAAATAGAGCAACAGGCAGCATCTTGTCACTTAAAATACAATATATTAAGCACAAGATTAGAGCAAACCCCACAAAATATTCAGCACAGTGCATCTTCCCAGGAATTCACTAGACTCCAGTACTATTGTCATGACATCTTATGAAATCGGTTTATTTAGCACTCACAGCAGATTAAGTGAGGAGAGAAACTGCAGAAGTAGCCCATTTACAAAAGCCCCTTTCACTCCACTGAGCAGAAGCTCAGCTCCTTTATTTGAAACAAAATACAGTACTCAACCAAAAAGCAAACCCAGACTCAGCTACCTCAAGCAGCTGAAGCATTAGTGAAAATTGTTATGTTAAAGTCCTCCAGGAGCTGGGCCAAGGGCCAAACTCACCCTTGGTGCGACTGCTTTGACTTCACTGGAGTTGTGCTGGCAGCCACCTCGGCTGGATTGGCCCAGTGCCATTATTTGTGCAAGGCTGGGCTGTGTGTCTTCTCTTGATAAATGCCAGCGCTGTAGAGCTCTGAAAAAAGAAAGAAAAAACCATTCTGCAATAATCACAACAAGCCAAGAAACGCAGACACGCAAACTGCAGCAAGACAGATAAACGAGAATTTACAGCTGTGCTATGTGCAAGCGCTTAGCTGAAGTTTTTTCTTGTATTTTAAATAAAAATTTGTTGTCATAACTAGCATGACCTTCTTTCTAGTAAATGGACTACAATTTGACTCTTTCATCTCTGCTTTGAGCCACAATTTTTCAATTAAAAATAGAAGTGGCGTGGGACAAATTTTGAAACTTTTATGGAGAAATCCTGGCCTGCAGTTTAACAGACTTGAGGGAGTGTAGGACTTGCAAATACACATTCAACATCTTTAAATTTGGAAATATTTAGCACTTCTACATGAAGCAAAGCAAAATCTTCAAGACTCACATGATCATTAGTTTATATTCAGGTAACATGCCTGTCATGTTGCTAGAAGCTGTTACTTTACTAGGGGCTTTGCATAGCCTTTAAATATAAATATGAAAGCTCTTACCTACCGTTTTGCTGAATTGGCATAGGTGATCCTAACACACTTGTAAGGCAGTAGAAGGCACTAAATAGCACCCACAAAGCAGGCTGTGTGTGGCACCTGTTTCTCAGGAGCTGACTGATATGTCAGGAAATCAGGGTCAGCACACAGCCTGGCTGAGGAGCAATGAATGAAAATTCCCCCAGGAGCTCCCGAAAGCCAGCATTTTTCATTTCCTATATACTGGTGGCTTTTTTCTAACAAATCAGTCTGGTATGTGTATCTCTATATACATATGTATGTGTGTGTATAGGATCAGCTAACGTTTTTCCTCACATTTATTTGAACAATAATAATTTTGAGAAATCAGATGTCGCAATAAATGCATACTCACATGACTTTCTTTTGTCTGCTTAAAGGCAATAGTTAACATTTGTATATTCATTCACACATGCAAGTAAACTGTTATGCCCTCCTGACATTGCAACAAATGAAAATGTGCAAGGGTAAATTAAAAAAACAACCTGGAAGAGTACATAAGTATTTGTATATTCAGTGTTGCTGATACTGCATGGATCAGTAGTCTGTGGAAAAAAAGAGTTGGCCCAGTAAGTTGGGATAAACACAGATTCTAAGAAAATATATGAAGGCATATTTCAAATGAGAAATAAGAAAGGTTTAAAGCAAATATTTACTGAAATCTAATGCCACTAAATAGCTTTGTTACCTTAGGCAGCCTATTTAACTTCTGCCTCAGCTTACCCATTTGAAGTATGTGAAAATGTCTCCTTATCTGAATGGTAACTGAATTTTCCTGGGAAGGTGGAACAGCTTATGACAGAAGGGACTTTTGGAGCTTATTCAGTTTACTCTCTCTGCTCAGAGCAGGACTGACTTTGAAGATTTTAGATCCAGCTTCAGAATTAAACCAGTTTTCTCTGGACCTTACCCAGTCACCCTTCAAGTATCTCCAGTGGTGATACTTGAACCTGCCCTAATTCTTTATGAACATTTATTTTCTCCAATTACAAATGTGAATTTCTT
This sequence comes from Chloebia gouldiae, assembly GCA_003676055.1. NCBI lineage: Eukaryota > Metazoa > Chordata > Aves > Passeriformes > Passeridae > Chloebia > Chloebia gouldiae. Next base: position 194,603 of record QUSF01000016.1, read on the forward strand.
GCATTGCAGCTTGCATCCATTCTCTTAGCCTGACATCTGCCTCTGTCTCCCCTACACACAAAGAATGACAACTTGTCCTTTTTAGTCCTACCCAAAATATTTATTTAGCTAAATTATCAAAATTTGAACTTTATCTGACAGAGAGTTCCTGTAGAGAGATGTCAGAGGCCTTTTAGAAATAATATATTTATTATCATGATACTTACATTGCTGCCAGATGGAAGATTTAGTCATGGAATAAAAAACTTAATTTCATCATCTGATATGGCAACTGGGTTGCTTCTTCCTATTTAAGAAGAACAAATGAGAAGACAGTATATTTGATTAAAGAGAAAATCAGCCTTTGTGATTGTCTTCAATCACAAAGCACAAGTCCCTCTCTCCCTTTCTCAGTTTCTGTATCACTATCCTTCACTGGATCATCCACTTTGAACATGGTTATTTTTCATTCCCTTAACAAAATCATATCAGCACAACACAATTACCTTTCTTTTTTGATGCTATATCATTTTTTCCCACTAGTTTCCTTCCAACAACTCTAGCTCCACCAATGTGCAGCTATTGTAAAAAGAGATTTGTGTATTTTACCTCCTTTTAAATAAGCTCCCAGAGTGCAGCCTTGCTGAGAATATTTTAGAGAATTTTGCTGTTCCCACTATATCAAACACACGTATGTTATTCTTCTTTATCTTCTGTAGACAAGAACACAAATCTGCATTCCTGCCAGCTGTCTTTCCAGGGGCAATCAAGGTGTTCATACCTGGACTGTGCATTAACAGCAGTCTAAAAAGTGAGCTGCTCAATGCTATCCCATCTACAGTGGTAGAATACTCTATAATCCAGCACACTTTTCTACTATACCAATTTCTGAGCAGACAAGCAAACTAGCTTTTTATATTCACAGTGATTTCAACAGCAGCAGTTAAATACACTTTTGAGGATTTGTCCAAATATAATTTTTACTTTTGATGGCTATATTAATGATAGCTTAAAATAATAGAATTAATATGAGATTTTCAGGTATACTAAATCTGGTCTCCTGCTATCATAAACAAGATTGACATACAATCTTGTTGATAAATATGCTATTTTATTTTACATAGATTTTCTTTTTGTTTTTTAAATCCCTCATTACCATGCAAAGGTATACCTAAAGTTTACATTGTGTTCTTCTCTCCAGCCCAGCTGTACTCAGAGACACTGAAAAATCTACTGTTTCTTGTACATAATCCTTTCATTTTGGGCCTTTGGTTTTGTTCTTCTCACTCCTTTCATTCCCTTTCCTTAAGTGATATAAATAGAGGACTTTCAACATCCTTTTAAAGAGGGACCCTCTGCATCTCTTTTGTTTTACAGTTCACCTCCCACACGACTGCAGAGGATCAGGACTTCAGACTGTGTCCCAAATGTAGTGTTCTCCATGGCCAGGCAGAAAGGTGTTTGAAGCAATTTGAAGAAAAGGTAAGTTTTGAAGTAATTATTGAAGTAATCATTCCTCAGTCTTTTGGAAATGTTTTGCCTGAAATGTGAGGCCTTTCTGTGGACACAGCTTGACTGTAACTATCTCCTGTGGGTGTTGTATCTGCAGCCAGAATATAAAGCCCAGCTCTGGTGAGAGAAAGAAGCCTGTACCCAAAAGTGTCCAAAGCTGAGGAACTGCTGCAGCTAAGTGGGGCTGAGGAGATTTTTCTTAGCACCTAGGTTGATGCTGGTTGAGAAAAACCACACTGATGAAGCAGGAGAGTAATCAGTAATATGGTTTTTACACATTAAGGTTTTTGCATGGCATGACAGAGGGTGTAGAGTTCCAAAGCTTTCGGTGGTGCAGCAGCTGCCAGATGTGGTGACCTTCTGACAGATGCCTGCCCAGTGGGCTGAGAAAGGCAAATCAGTCTCAGCCCAGTCCTCACCTGAAAAGTCATCTTCATGAAATGCTTCATACTGTAAATTTGCACTAAGTGGTGATGGTAGAAGAGACAAAGATTGAATGGATGTTTTGTGCCATTTCTTTCGTGCCTCTAGGCAATCCCTCTTGGTCATGGCTGAGCTATTTTGCTGAGAAATAAAGACAGGGGTGTTTATCTTCCCTCCCTGCATCCAGCTGTCATCTGGGGAGGACCAAATAGAGATTAAATGCTTTTCAGACAGAAGTTAGGTGAATTAATTTTTCTTCAAATTCTTTTTATATGGTTATATCTCACACTATGTTTCCAGGGAGACATACTGATTTTTCAAAATTTAAGACTGTTATTGAAGGTGTCATGTGAAAATTTAACCATTTACATTCAAGACAGACTAACAGAAAGGGGCAAGGGGGAGAAGAAGGAAGGAAACTAAAATTGAAGAAATCTCACTTACGTTTCCACAGAACCTAGACCCCAATTATTTAATTTCCAGTGTTTTAACACACTTGAAACATTATTTTGTGCATTCCATTACACCTTACTTGGATGCATACTTATCTCCAAGTCAGATTAAGATATCTTAGCCTCCCTCACAAAGTGTCTTTAAATACCAATTAAATAAATATTTCCTTATCTAAACATTTGATTTATTGCTTTGCTCATCATTTGCTCAGCATGCCTAGGGAAGTGGAGACTGAGGGAAACCTTAATTGTGGTCTTCAGCATCCTTACAAGGGGAAGAAGATGGGCAGACTCTGATCTCTTTAGCCCTGTGACCAGTGACAGGACTCAAGGAATTGGCATGAAGCTGAGCCAGGGGAGGTTCAGATTGGATATCAGAAATATTAGATATCTGCTTTTCCTCATGTGGCTCTTAGGATGTCCTGTGAAGGCCAGGAGCTGAACTCAGTGATCCTTGTGAGTCCCTTCCCACTCAGGATATTATATGATTCTATGATTTTGCATTTTGTACCTCCTCATACACACAGTTAAAATGCTCAAGAAGGGCCAAGAGAAATGCAAAGGTTATTCCTTGGGGATCCCAGGAAATATTGCACACATTCAATTTAAATTCACAAGGAAACACTTTTCCAAATTTCCTGGTTTATTTTCTTAAATAATATATGTATGTATTCCTCATCCACTAGAACAATAAAACAAAAGAGGTACAAAAATATTTTAATGCTTAATTATAACTCTTTGCTGCATTATCTGTGTATTTTCTTTCCATTCTTGTTTTTAATGGCAAGTGCCTACATAGAATATCCCTAAGATGTAATAAACCTTCAACTCCATAGTAATTGATCTGAAACATTCAGGATCCTAGCACAGGAGATGAGGAGACAAATCAAACTAAACCAAATCAAATTAACCACCACTTCCTCCAACTCCCACCCCCCCAAAAAAAAATAAAAACCACCCAACAACCAAACTCAAACCATTAAATGTATAATATTTTAAGTGCTGTAAAAGAAAGAAGATTGGTCCAATTGGACTGAAATACAAAAAGCTCAGAAAGCAGTGTGTTTAACTGGAAAATCAATGTGTGTTGACAGTAGCAAGAGTTATAGGAGAAAGAAAATAAAACAAGGTTATATCACAGTAACTGAGCTTAGAGGGAGAGAAAGAGACATGGGGACAATAAAATTACCAAAAGAAATTAATGTGTTGACAAGGCTGCTACTGAAACCTGATTGTCTCATTCTTGGTATGAAAAAGAATGCCAGTATTAAAAATGAAAGTTCCATGTACAATGAATTGCAAAATTATATGCAAACTTCAAGGTGAACTTTTTGAATTACAGACTTGTAAGGAGCTGCAGCAAGTAAATGTGCCAGGCTTATTAGCATTCCACAATCTCTACATGGGAAACATTCCCTTTTGTACTCTGAATTCAAACTTTTACACCTCCTAGAATGATTTTATTCATAGAGCTCTGTTGCTGGGGTATTTTTATTTTTTTTTTAATGGATAAAAGAAATTGAAAAGCAAAGGACACACAATCTAAATGAAAGCTAGCTAACAGGCTCCTTGCTAAGAATTGTATGGAATTATTTCTAAAGCCTGTTTAGAGAGCTAAAAGACTAAAATTTTCAAGCTACAAGTCAGTCTTAAATCTTTGTTACACTGCAGATGAATATATTTGCAAGGAAAAAGTCAAAATGAACAAAACATCCATACTTAAGAAATCTCCTGTGTAGCAAGTCCTCCCAACTATTAATGAAGGAAGCACAGCTTACCTTCCTTGGCACCAAATGAAAAATCAATTATTTTTGTGACTAATTTTTAAAAGAATTTAAATACTTAATCTACTTCTGGAATTTTTAGCCCTTTCCTTATTAACACATGGGTACAAGAATGTGATAAACCATTAAAAAGATGCAAACCAGTCATTTCAGAGACAGTTGCATCACTGAATGATTCAACAATTCACAAAGACATGAGATATCAAATGGATCCCTCTCCTTCTCCAGCTGTATGTATTAGGATTTTACAGAGCACAGGCTCAAACCTCAATGCATTTACTGGAAGAAGGAGGGGATACTGAAGGGCAGGAGGAGTATACACATTCCTTGCCTGTTCAGTTTGGTCTGAACCATGGCCACATCAAATACCTGCCAGTTTCCTAACTCCAACTTGTGCAGCTCTGATCAGAGCACTAAGGGATTCTGAGCATTGATCATCTGGCCATTTCTCTGTTCTGAACAGGACTTTTTTTTTTTTTTTTCCAGATAAATCTTTGGAAGCAGGCTGTGCACAAACAAGGATTGAGAGAAGCCCCTTTAGCATGTTTGGGCAAGGCCTGATTTTGGTTCTAGTTTGATTTTGCACTTAACCACTTTGGTCATGACCTAACACTTGTTATTAATCAAACCTCTAGGGTTAAGCTCCTTGAACACTACTAGTTTAAATATGTATGGACTGTGGACTTTGTATTACCTTTAGATAACCCAAGAAGATTATGGCTTTACAGAAATATCTATTTCACTACTTAGACAGATTAAATTCACTTTAACTGGTAAAGCTTTGTCTTTAATTCCTGATGCAATTCATTACCTCCAGTCACAGGGTGTAATAATCTATTTTGCCAATTATACCTTTTTTCCTTTCTCTGTCATTCATCATTATTATTTGATTTTTAGGTATAAAAGAAAAAGTATTAACCAACAAAATTACTTAGGACCATAATGACCTAGCACAATGAAGCCATTCATCATCAGTACCAAGTCTCTCTCTGAAGAGATCCTACAAATAGTTTCAATTAATAGCTTTATACAAGTACTTCTGTAAAACATACATTAAACATCGTGGTTGATTCTAGGGGCTGCTGAGTTTGAATTAGTAACAGCTGGAAGTCTTTTATGGCACTCAATGTGGATCAGAAGTAGCTGATCAGCCCAATCAGACCCATTTAGGAAAATCTTCACCCCAAAAGTCTTTATGCATAGAAATGTCTCACAAAATTTAGCAGGCAGACATTGAATAACCATGGCTCCCAAACTAGAAATGCCAGTTAGGGTGTGCTGGGAGATGAGAAGAAACACTGAAGAGGAGGAAGTTGATAAAAATCATTACATACTCCTTCATGTTATTGTTTCCATGCATGCATAATTATTTGCAATTTACATTAGTTTATGGTAAGGTACATAAGCGAGAGGACAACGTTAATGCAGAATTTTCTATTGGCTATCACAGAAACCCCTCCCTCTAGCAATTTTATAGTGACCTCATATACATCTATCTAGTTTGATAATTTTGGAAGCAATTTCATTTCTTAAATTAATCCTGTTATCACATCCCTGCACAGATTCCTTCTTTCACAAAGTATTTTTTAGCTTAGATGTGCACACAATTAATATATAGAAGCTTCAACAAGAATATATCAAAGGCAAACCATGACAGGCAGCATTGTATGTAGGCATTGTCCCATTTCCAAAAAGTTTGTGTTAAATAACACATTGCCCAGAGGGCTGGTTGATTCTCCATCCTCTGAAACATTCAAGGCCAGGTTGGATGGGGCTCTGAGGAAATTAGTCTGGTGGAAGGTGTCCCTTCTCATGGCAGGGGTTGGACTAGAAGGCCTTTAAATGTCCCTTACAAACCATATTATTCTATGATTCTAAGATTTGAAGAGGAGACTGCTAAAGGAGAGGTGCCATTTCTAGATGAATGACTGGTAAATTGTATTTCAGTTCACTGGTCTAAGCAACCAAATACTTCTGCCACACTCCACAAATAGGTGTTACTTGATTAAACATAATCTCTTTCACAGCAGCTGTCCTGTCTTATACACAGTTCCACAAAGTTAAATAAGTAGCTATATATCAAACCCTTAACTTTCTGGTTCTCAATGGATGAATTACTTAATATCATTACACAATGGCATTAGCAAAGAACATATTTTAATTGCAATTGCTGACTAAAAGACCCCAGACTTTTCCTTAAAGATGTTGAACATCCTCTGTACAAACACCTCAATTTGTATTGATTACCTTACTGCATTTTGAAGACCACTGGCATATCCATGGCACAAAATATTTCCATATCAACACGTAGCAAGGATGCTTTGTAACCAATGAATTTTGCAGATTTTATTTCTAACATTTTCCACGTGTACTGAAAGTCACTAGACAAAATAAGACACATTGGGCTGTCACCATGTAATATGATGACCATGAGTTAGCACTGTGGTTGACTTTACATATTTTATTCTGTTTGTTCTGTCACTTTTTAACTATGTAAATGAACACAATTTTAGTATAAGCACAGTGTTGCATTAAAGATCAGGTTTATATGTATAAATCATAGACCTGGTCATAACTGTTTTAATACAGAAAGTGGAAAAAATAAGCCTCTTCTCTTTTAGTAGTGATGTATCAGCTCCAGTAAAAGTTATCATGATTTCAGAGACTACAGGTAAATTCAGAGGTGCAGAGGACAGAGGCTCAAATAAACAGCCAATGGTTAGAATAGTTATTTGAATCAGATTTCCCACCTCCAGGTATCTGTGTAGTTCTAGAGTATAAATCTTTCTCTCATACCTCCAAGGAGCAAGTCTTAGCCATGCAGGAATTCCTGATTCTAGGCTATGCTTCACACTTTTTTGAAGGAAAATAAATATCAAGACTTAACTATCCTATCCTATTACAAAGTGTCTCCTGGTAAAGAAATCTCCACATATACAAATTTAATTATGTTGTGAGGTTTTCAGTGATACATGCTTAAAGGAAAATAAATAACCAATAGATATGATGCTGGTATTGTGGATTTTGGTCAAATAGATTTTGGGGAAGAAAAAACAGTTAAGAAATTAAATAGAAGGCTCATGAAAGAAATCTAGGACTTGAATTTTCCATGTACTTAGAGGTAAATGTAGGTCAAGAACATTGGCATGGCACTCCTTCTTGCTTTGGCCAAACAGCATCATCTCTGGAATAACCTAGCAGAATATTTGCTTTAAGATCAATTGATTTAAGATACTTGCATATGCCACAGAGACCTTGTGATAATTTTAGATTCAGTCTGTCTGCTGGACATGCTCTGCACCTTTCTGAGATCTCTGCGACCATGAAAGAAGAGTGAATGTATAAATTCAGAATGTAGAATTCTGAATGTAGAATTCTGAATGTAGAATTCTAATGTAGAAAATGATGTAGATTAATTGATGTAGAGGAATCAGGCACCAGAATGCCAGCATGTCTGTTACCTGACTGAGGCTAGCCAGCAGGAAATGTAGGAAAGCAAAACACACCTTTGCTTTTGCCACTGAGATAAAACAAGTTTTTGCTCTATCTGAATTTGAGGGTGGAAAAAGGCAATTTCATTTACAGAATGATTTTTCATTTCTCAGTGTAGATGCGATCTTAAAGAAGAAAATATATAACAACGTTTAAAAGTGACACCACACATGCAACAACTTTGCTGTATTTTTAAAAGGAGGTCTGTGCCAACAAGAAGGAAATTTCTTGTTTTGAGAACTCTCATTTTCTGATCCTTGTTTTCTGATATATGTCTTAAGAAACAACGTGCCTGCTTGACACAGAGAAAGCAGTATTAATGCACGGAGGGAGAGGGTAGGATATCTGCTGAAAGCCTGAACCTATCTATGCTGGTTTATAACCAGGAGTGCATTGGCTCTAACTGAAGCTCATCACTCTTGCTCACAATAATAACAAGCAAACAAGCTCAGCTGCTAAACTGAAAACCTCAGAAACAACCTAGCACGACTACATGAATCCATAAAAAACCCCATTTAACTCTGGTGGCTAGCTGTAAATATACACCGTAAAGTTTTATCTGGGGTCAAACATCTCTGAGAGTTTGTGTAGCAGTTGATATGGTTAGAGCACTAGAGGGTTCTCCAAAAGGACACTGCTGAATGACCACCCAGCTACACATTCAATGAAAATCAACACTAAAGCAGGTGCTGGTCTGAAGTGCAGAGTGTTAGCATTATCACTGACCTATCATTGATCCAACATAGGAGTGTCATATTGAAAGAGAGTTCATCTTAAATAAAGAGATTCATATAACTTTCACTGTCTTTGTACAGCATACTGGGTGACCATTACTAGAGTTGAAACCATCTGTCTAATTTTTGATCACACACAAAAATAATGCTGGTAGTATTTCTTTCTTAACCTGAAATTCACAAGATCAAACTTTTAGCAAATTTATTTAGACATTTATGTATGAAAAAGTTCACTGGCCAGCAAGAGCTAAAATAAGAAAATTTTTGTACTAACCATGGATTTTGCTGTAGCTAGGCTGCACTTTACCAAATAATTTCAGAATAAATGTTATTTATAATATTCTACTATCAATCCAGATAATAATGCCATGTTTCTGAACATTATGCTACATCAAACTCTGATATTCAAATACCTGCAAAACTGTCTGTATATGAGATACTCTTTATGAATTTGTGCTTTCCAAAAGAGAGAGTTAATACTCGTAACTCTGCAAGCAGTAATTCCCTCATCTGCAGTAGTGAATTTCTGAATACAAGACAGGTTAAATGTAGTTCTTAGAAAATCCTTCACAAAGCAAAGGTTACATTTCAAATTCTTTGTAAACTAAGGAAAACAGATTACAGATTTGCAGCACTTGAGAGCACTTACAAATAATATAAATGCCTATGAACTATAAGTTCATAGACTCCACAAACCCCATCTTCTATTGAATTAAATTTTGAAGCACGAAGGCATTTTACAATTTCATCCCCTGAAAGTCATCTTATATTTTGTTTCTGTCATCCAATTTTTATGAATTTACAAGGTGACAGATTACTGGCAGTACCCTTAATGCATATTAGTTTTACTAAGGCAAGAGAAATCCCAGCTGCTATTTCATGAAGCTGGCTGAGGACTGTAGACACCAGAGCAAAGTGCCTGTTCTGAGTACATCTCAGCCTCTCAAAGCCAACACAGACTTTTCACTTTTCTCTGAGGCACTAAGCTCAGATGTTTGTTATAGACAAAATTTATCAGTGCTATCAATAGGCAAAATCGTAATTAAGAGAGAAATTAAGAGAAAAACTAATTCAAGGCAAAGAGAAGTTGTAAAAGTAGAAGGCTTCAGACATTTAAATATGCACAGATGAAACCATTTTACTAATAAAACCTTTTTAACCTGTTTCACAGCAAGGAATTGATTATATTCTGAAAAAGTCAAGAGGAACGAGCAACCACTTTTCTTTTACTCCTAGAAAGCCCTTCTGCTATTTTTTATAGCTTTCTCTTTTGGCAAGTAAACTCCCAGCAAAAAATAATAGATTTTGAGGGGTTTTCTTTGGGGGAAGAAGGGAAAGAAGAGGATATGAGTGGATGAAGATGATGAGGTTTTCTAGTGGCGATGGAAAGCTGTAGGTGAGGAATTAGGGAAGAAAGAGAATTTGATGAAAATCGATGTATAAACAGAAGCATGATGTATAAAAACTGCTTTGCTCTCCAAAATGTTAGAGTTATTGCTCTCCAAAATGTTAGAATTGTCATGGCATGGCAATTCCAATATAAAGACAGCTGTTTGAGGCACATGATCTTATCCTTCATGGTTTGTGAGGTTTTTTGGGTGTTTTCTTTGTTGTTTTTTTTTTTGGGGGGGGTGGTGTTTGTTATTTTTCTTATTCTTGTTTTGGGTTTTTGATAGCAGGCGAGAAGTGATTTTTTAAAATTATTTACATAATCAAAGTAAATGTTCTTATATGAAGAAAGACACACAGTATATTTTAAGGAACTGATTATTTCATTTTTGAGAGGGTTTTTGTCCTTTTGTCGGACTCACAGTGGTAAGCATGATCTCCTTCATCTCCATGCTCAATTCTTTCCTAGTTCATCAAACTTGTTGAGAGAAAAGACTGTTGATCTGCTGTTATCCACCTACTCGGATCCAGCAAAAATTTTTTAAAGATGAAAAGGATGAAAAAATGGTCACATGACTTTAAAGCACACACCTTGTGATAAAGAGCAAATAGCCCCAGACTATGATTCACTTGAAGATGGTTCAAAGTTAAGCTTAATGCACAGCTGTCTCAAAGTCTAGAAAATGTTTTCTGAGCCCACAGCTACAAATTAGAGAATACCGAGCTAACATTTGTGTTGTGACCTGGTTATAGGCTCAAAAAAGCCTTCCTGTGTTACTGAGATTGTTCACCTCTTTATTGTCATTTATTTCTGATGATGGAAATAGATCAGAAGACTAGTTCCTGATTTCTACAAATGTTACCTTTCCTGTATTCTTGTTGAATATTCTATCTGACCAATGTAGTACTGCAATGTCTGAGGAAAGGGATGGTAGCAGTCTGATGAACAGGGCTAGCCAGGAATATTCTGCTCAGTTATGCTTCTCTGCAGCCCAGTATCTGAAGAGAGAAATGTCTCACCCCACACTCGTCTCTCAGAGGAGAACCCTTCCCTGCATTCATTGCTTTACCACACCCACTGAACACTGCCAGGAAACTTCAAAGCACTCTCACCAGAATTCTCATGGCTCAGGAGAAGAGGAAAGTTCTGCACCAAACCCAGTCACATTTGCAGCTAAATGATACTTTTAAACAATACATAGCAAATATCCAGATATTAAGCATCTTGTGAGGACAGTCAAACAAAAAGAGCTGGCAGCAAACCCCCCAGCATCTTGTCTTAATGACTTGTCCCCACTTTCAACTGGAAGATTAGAGAGAACCTACTTGCTTCCTCAAGAGACCACCTTGAACAGCTTCCCAGCCAGGTCACTTGAAAATTTTTAAAAGTATTTCATGGTAAGCTGAGACACACAAGGGAATCCTTGTGATAGAAATCAGAACCTAGTAAATACACAAACTAAAGTAGACAAATGCTAACACAATTTATAATCCATATTTCATTAAAATAAGAAATACATTAAAAAATTTGAAATAATGTGCGCAGAATAGAGCTTTTAGTAGCTGAACACAGATACCAGATTTTTGCTTTTCTTTTTCTGATTTAGGTTTACCATTACTGATTTGAAGGATGCTTACTATATACAGAAAGCCTGTGGAGAGCTGCCTTAATTGGGACACCTAAATCTCCTATATGTACTCTGGAAGATGATCAAGGCCTCATTCTATAGATGTAGCACAGACTCTTTTACCCTCTTCAAATATGTAGTCCAACTGTATTTTGTGCATTGGTATTTTTGGCTGCGTGATTATTTTTAGGAAACTGGCTCTTCACTGTTGCTGGCTTGGGCTGTGTGCAAGAAACTGAGGACAGACTGGAACAAAAATTGGTGATATTCAATTCATCGAGGCTGTGGTAGCAAACTTTTCCCTTTCTGTTTGCATTTTCTGACCTGAGGGGATTCATGTTTTTGTAGTATCTTGAGGACAACATACAAATGCTATGGGATTATTAATAAAATGTCAGAGAAAAACACCTTTGCTCTTTAAATATTTATATCTAAGGAGACTAGCTTGGTGAGCCAGAGATAATGTGCATCAATGGGACCAGCTGGAGAAAACAGGCACGCTCTCAGGCTCGAGCAGGTCTACTCACCAGCAGACCTGACAATTAAAAATCTCCTGGAAAACACAGGTAAAACAAGGTTTTCCCTGTTTTAAGGTTTAGTTATATAGCTTTTCTGTTGAGGCCAAAACGGGTGTGCTTTTTTTTCCCCCTAGGTAGTCTAAATAAGAGATATTAACTGTTTGTTGGGATGCTGTTTCATCTTCAGGCCATTGTCACAGATACAAGACAATTTATATATTTCTCATCAAAGTGAGTCTGATTAGAAATACAGATAGAAATGTTTAGAAATCAACAAAGGATAAACAAAAAGACAGATGAATGTTTGTCTAGTTTGATTTCAAAACAGATGTGCCAACTTAACACGCTGTACTTAAGTTTTGATTAAATACTAAGTACCTGCTGTTTCCCTCAGCTTATACTCTGGCAAATAGCAGATAAAATCCTCAAGTTAACTGCAGTTTATGAAAGTTTTAATTTTATTTTTTGCATTGCTTGTTTTAAGGGTAAAATGCATTCTGCTTTTGATAAGCCAATATAGACTTAAAATTAGATAATAATAGATAAGCCAATTAGACTTAAAAACCCAACAAAACAGTATAATTCATAAAAATTCCCCTTAGGTATACATCTGAAGAGATGAACACCTCAATCTGAACCCAGAGTTTCCTGTGACTGCTTTAGCCTTGCTTGTAACAAACATTTAAGGCATTTGCTCAGCAGTAGGATGTTTCACTTATTTCTCCTACCCTCTTAATTTATAAAAAGGATGAGCTGGCATCTCAGGAGGAAATGTGCCTCACTCTGTTTTTTCCTGCCATGCTATTTATTCTCTCATTGATTTATTTACTGGAGGGCAAACATATTGTGCACAGTTACTTGTGATGCTCTGCTGCTGAGATGCTGGTTCTAAGCATGATATAAAATTGTTATGTTACTCCTAGGGTCAGTGCTTTGCCCCCCAAAGAAAAAGTGTTTTGTTTTTTTTAATTTTGGGCAGTTATGTCTCATGTATTTACATTTTTTACACCTGTGTTCCCCTTATTTATTAAGTTGCTGGGCTACTATAATCTAAAAGGCCAAACTGATTTATCTATAGATTCTAATTCTACTTTGGAAATGGAAATTGCCATGGCTCTTCTTGCTTTTAGACTATTTTTATGTGAGCATTGTACATATGTACATGTGTGTGTATAATTTTATTTTAAGAATAATCTGTCTTCAGCAAAAAGCCTATGTACTTCCCCTGAAATAATCTAGTTAATATGTTGTACATTTCTGCATGCATTTTGCTGCAGAAAATTGTACAGCAGCTGCTACCTCACTAATATTTCTAGTTCAGGGAAAAGGGACTCCAGTTTGCATTATCTAAACATATACATTCCCTCAAAATTAAGGTTAATAATAAAAATTAGAACAGAAGACTTATGAGATGAAAAATTCCTGTATGTACTTCCAACAGCTGACATTCATACTCCCTTTAGTACATATCCAGAAAACCAGATGGTAACAAGTAAAAGGTTTTCAGAATTCTGCTATGCTCATGTTGATTTCCTCAAAGGGTACCTTTTTTTTTTTTCCCCAGTTTATATAACTAAAGCATCCCAGGCCATTGCTGAGGCTTTTAGATGCTAATGAAATAAAAATAACTGGGGAAGAAAAGAGATCTGCATCCATAAACAGACAGAGGCACAGGGCACACAAGATCTTAAAATGCATAAATAAATAAATATTTGAAAAACATAATAATTGCTCTATACTACCAACACTGAACCTCTGTGAATCATGAAGGCTTGTGCTATTGTGATATGAACTGCTAAACTGGTGGTGACAATTTTAGGTTTCAAAAAAGAAATCTCTTAGAAAATCTTATTTGCTTGCTGAGTGCTGCTCCACAGCAGAAATGAGAGCTGTAAGAAAGGGAGCACAACATGGCCTGGGAAAAGGTGTCACGATTTTAAGGCTGCCAAGTTTTACAACAGGAGCTGGGAGGCAGCAGGAGGGGGAAGTGGAAATAAGGAAGAGTTTTCCAAACTTTGTATTCACACAACAAAGCTCACCTGCAATGACACCAGCCAGCTGGAGAGAGGAAGGGTCTGCCCTGAAAGTGGGTGCTGGTAATTCCTGCATGGCTGGATGGGGAAAGGAAGGTCAGGAGACAGCAGTGGGGAAGGCTTGTACACACATATCTGTATTCTGCTATCCAGTGAGCTGCTGGCAGCTCTCCTGCTGCTTCTCAGCCTGCTCTCCCTCTCCGGGGCTGAGCTTCCCCGTGTCCTCTGCTGCTCCTGCTCCCCTTGCCAGGCACAGCCTGGGATCTTCCTCTGCTCCCACTCCCCCTCACAGGGTTGAGGGGGCCAGGATTTACAGCATCGTGTCAGCTCTGCCCAGGAGTCTGACATTTGTGGGTAGGAATACTTTAAATGTGCTTTAAACAGTGCCTGGTAGCACATGCAGGTGCAAGCATTGATGAACACGCAGGAATTGTGGAGATTATTTGCCTGTGCCACACTCAAGGGCAAAACTTAAAATAATTCTTAAAAGCGTGGATGAAAATAAAAAGGGGGTTTCTGTAAGTTCTAAAATCCTTTATTTGTTACTCTGATAAAAAAAAATTATTTCTGCCTCACATCTTGTTCCTTAGAAGCTGAAATTAACCTGAATAAAATATTGGAACTGCTAGTAATACTAATCAAGCTATGATTCAAGTGGAAAGGAGATTATTAATTTATTTTTTATTCTGATATTGGTATATGACTATAACATGTCAGGCATTATCTTTATGAATGTCTATTAGGACATTCTGCCTTTTAAGCGCTGGTCCTGTTGAGCTGGGAATCTGATCTGAGAGGTAAGAAATAAGCAAGAGAAACACATTAAGAGGAGAGAGAGAGCTCAGCAGACTTTAATCATAAGGAGATGTGCTACTCAGCAGTGTAGTCAGTATTTTGCCATAACAGTATCAGGAGGAGGCCCTAGCACCTCCTGCAGATAAAGTTTTGCTCTGCCTTGGGACACCCAGGGCTCAGCACAGAGAGCAGACTTTGGGCTCTCATCAGATTATGCCTCATGCTCATCACAAGCACTACTTACTTAATAGAGTTTGTAAGAGAGCCTAAGAGGACTATTATTAAAAGATTAGGCTGCCTCCATCCTCTTGCTTAATTAATTTTTCAGTATAGAAGGGAAACTCCATGGTCCCCAGTCTATTGCTGAGGTAACACATTACAGTATGTGATCACAGTCAGACTCCCCGGACATCTGAGTGATGAGCAAATCATTCTGTAGCCACTTCAAGATCAGTCAAGTAATGGATACATTAAAAACCATGCATCAAGCTAACCAGGGAAAAGAAAAAGCCACACACTGGATTCTAGTCCTTTGAAATGAAAATAAAACCAATTTACTTGGTGGAAAGTCTTGTACTAGGATAGTCTTTTTACAGGAAGTAAACAATAACACATGCAAAATTTTTACTGGAATATTTAGAGAAAATTTTATGCCAAACATCATTTTGTGATGTTTCTAGATGGAAATTTGCATTGGAAAAAATCTTCAACATAGGTAGGAATGAATCAGGCACTGAATATTTTCCTCAGATAGCCAATGACCCTGTGTGAAGGGCATTACTTTACCATTCTTTATTACTTTATTGTCATTCAAGTGACATTAGCCAAGTCCAGACTCTAAAGTAATTTAACTCTTCTTCTTCCCTGTCTCAGGTGATAGTTTTTCCACTAGGCTGTTGCTTCCAATTTCTCACAACAAACTGAAAGCTCTTGATTTCCTCTGATTTAGCATAGGGACATTTCTGAAAGATTTTTTTCAGGTTAGCAGCCCTTTCACTGTGGTTTCCTAGCCAACACATTTCACTGTGAAACAGAAGGGAAGGAAAAAATGAGAATGTCTAACTTCTTAGAGTCAACTCAGGGTGAACACTCAGCTTACAGGCTGTGTCAAACAGAGAAGAGTCTTGTCCTTCATTTTTTTATTCTAGTTACTCAAGTGGATTTACTGGGCCACTTGCAGGTGGGACATGGGATCTGAATTTTGACAGCTAACCAGACAGGCATTGTAAACTCAAAGAAGAAAATGTGAGGGACATGACTTTTTCCTGATATGTGACTTGTTCACAGCCAACAAGCAGGTCAGTAAGGAAGATGCTAGACAAAACCATTAGCTTAGTCTATACACCAACAAGGAGGTAATTTCTTTTTGCCATTGATGTGACACCAAGGTCCAGGCCACCAGCTATTTCAATGCATCAACACATTGCTATATCAACACGAGCAAGTTAAAATTTATAAAAAAACTAATTAAGCTGAATTATTCCTAGCCTGAAATACCTGCCTAATGAATGGCTGTCCACAGCTCCTTGCAATTCCTTCCCAGTACTTAATCTACACAGATAACCCCTTATAGAAAGTTTAATCCAAGGAGAAGATCTGTCAAGTACACAGTGTTACTTAACCTAATATATACTTGTGCCTGCACCAACAATGCCTCATAGGTAAAAGCAGTGTTGATGCTCTTGATGAGGCCTTTAATTCAAACACTTAAATCTTTCCATTTGCCAGTTGCCCTTCTTCACTATTGACACTATTTTCCTACATCAGAAGGCTAAAATGAGGATTTATACATATATATTTAAATATTCTCATATATTAGAGGAAAAGGCAAGCACAGAAATTTCTACTGAAATATAAATCTAACTTAACAGCCTTTCTAGATTCAAGTCAAATATCACTGCCTATTTCTGTGCTCACAATTCAGCTCCTCTCTGCAAAGGTAACTAAATTCATCTCACAACATATACATAATCACAAATGTTATTATTTTATACTAAAATGTTAGTGTTTTGCCATAAAAAAAGTGTGTTTCTTTGGCACTTTTTTTATTATTTCTGTCCCACCATGTGTTTGTCATTTGTGGCAGCTTTGCTTTTTAGACCTGAAAAAGCCAGACTTCTTAAAAGGCACGTGTAGAAAAAGGCAAAGCCCACACACATTCAAAATTTTGACACTTTCTGTACAACGTAATGGGCTGTAGAATAAAAAATTATATTAGTTACCTTTCTTTCCCATAAAAACCCTTAAAATTGTACAGGTACAATTTAAACTTCAAGAATACAGGGAGAAGCTCTTTCCACTATAGCCACAGGTCCCTGTAGGTGAGAGAGTTCTCTACTGGACACCAAGACTGTTAAGAATTGTCTTTCTAATGTTGAAAATTTATTTTATACCCATTATTCTCATGAAATTGAAAGAAAAAATCAAAAGCCTTCAACAAAAATTTCAGTAGCAGAAGGAGCACACTTACATGGAGTTCCAGCAAATATGTTTTACCAACATTTTTGTTTTGCTTTGTTTCTTGCTAAGTATAACTTGACAAAAGATACTTTGACAAGGCAGAACTTCAAAATGTTATGCTTCAAAATCTCCAAATTACAAAAACTGCCTTAAATTAGATTTTTATCTTATTCTGAATTTTAGCTTTAATCATGTTCCTTGCTTATATTTTATAGTTTCCTTTCCCAACAGTGATGACTAGGGTATTTCTTTTCTTTGAGAGTTCTACTAAAAATTTAATAAATTTAAATAGTTTCTGGGGAGGATAAATTTAAAAAGACAACTCGATGGGATGCTTGTGAAAAAGCTTCAGAACTACAAACTTTCAATCTTTTTCTTTGAACACTGAAACCTCTTGGACTTTTGGCCAAAAAAATTCCAACAAAAAAAAAAATACCAAAACCCAAAAAAATGCTTAGGGAAAGAATGTAAACAACAAGGAAGAGCCAAAAAAATCTTCACATCAAATATTTCCTAGTACTAGAAATGAGTAATTCTTCTCTGGATCCAAAGACTTAGTTGTAATCATCTATTATATTTCTGAGAAAGCTCTTCCATAAACTACCATTTACAGAAGCCATTCTCCTTCTAGAATGAAAACACCCCTTTTGTAAGTTACACAGCTGCACAAATTTGGTTCAACCTGAAGGGAAAAGTCAGACCTAAAATTCCTGCAAGCAGCCAAACTGGACAGTCATATCTGAAAAGTGTAAATGTTTTCCTACTCTGCCAGCTAATGACAGACCATGTGATGGGAATATATCCTATCTCTAGGAAGTGACTCACCAAAACATTGACATATGTTTGTGTTCTCCCTCTAGAAGAGCTCAAAGCAATTTGGAGAGAGACTTAATCTGCTGCAATAGAGCAGGATGTCTCAGAGTGTGCTGTGCATTGCTTTCTATCTGGTTTATTTTTTTTTTTTCAAATTAGGTTTAGTGTATGTGAGTCATCATAGATGTTTCCTTCATTTTATCTTCCTTAGGAAAAGAAGACAGCTTTTAACTATTTGAGTCTCTAAATTGGCAGGATTACTTAGAGCTTTTAAAAGGCATTATAGACAAGAGTTATTAAGGCAAAATATTTCCTCACTCTCCCAGATGACCATGACACACAATCATTTTTTCAATCTTATTAGTGTCAAGCCAATAATAAATTCCCTAAATTTCTGACAAAGCACTTTTTATAGATATGTGTTTAAGAGAAACAAAAAAACAGTGAATCCTTCTCTAGGTATGTTTTCATTCTTTGGTTGGATAGTTGTGGTTATTTATAGTTCTGACTTTTTCACAAGCTCCACTCTAGTAAATAATTTTAAGTATAACAAGGTTCAATGGATTATTTTTATTGTAATAGAAAAATGTTTCATTGGAAGATTTTACTGTGCTTATATGATACTATTTGTTGATGAAAAGGAGATAAACCCTACTTACATTCTGTATAGTTAAAATTATTTACAACTGCAGATGAGAATTTAATTAGCCCCAAAGTTTAAATTTTCTTTTGTTACTGAAAGCAATTAACATCCTTCCTGAGGTGTATATTCTTATCAAGAGAGGGAGTTATATTGTAGTGCATACAGCATTAAATGAGAATTATTGTGTGTCAAGTGATCAAAGCATTCATAAATGGATAACTGTACCAACATTACCTGTATAATTAGAGCTCATCGAAATTATGACTTCCCTAGCCTATTATTTGCAGCCTAATAGGTAAATCCTAAAACTAGATGCTAAGGTAGCAAATTCACAAATATATATATGTCCTAAAACCCCCCATTTATTTTCAACCCTATTGTTTTATCAACTCTTACTACAGAAACTTAGCAGCAGATAATTGTTGAAAGAGGTGCAAGAGTGCCCAAAGGGGTTGATAGGATTGATGCCCCTTCACAGCACAGCAGGATTGATCAGACACACTCCTGGGTGGGGGCTGCCCAGATGTTTGACCCCCTGCAGAAGGTCCTACTATAAAACACAGTGGTATAATCCCTGTTCAGGTACTGGGAAGAAAATTTAGCTTCTGCAGACTTAAAAATGGTCTATATCTCCCCCTTAATTTCAAACCTGCCTTTTGTGGAAGTCAGCTCTTTCAGGAGGCACCTTTAAACTAAATGAGACTGCTTTCCTGGCCAGCAGCTGAAACGATCTGAGACACCTATTAAATGAAGGTAGCACAGGGAGGTGGCATTAGCCCCTTTTATTACTGCAAGTCAGCTTTGGGAAGGCAGCCCCATCTCAGAGACCAAGATGCTGAGCAGACCTAGACCCTGCTTGAGGCAGAATCCATTTTGGGGACTTTCAGTGCCCCAGCCAGAAAGGATGCCTGTCCTGGTTCACTGAGGTGCAAACCAGGCCTCTGTGTCCTTGAAACCCAGATAGGTTTTGCAGCATGTAACTTGTGATTTTCATCCTATTTTTACGAATTTCCTAAATTCCAGTTCCAAGCCATTTTCATCTTTTGTCTCTCTCTCTTGTAAGTTCACCTCTTCAGTTCAGAAGTGAGGTGTGGTCCTTTGGAAACTCAACTTTGCAATTAACCATTTAAGGGCACGAAGAATTATGTTGTAGCATAACATTTGATTGAAAAGAAATACAGGCCTGCAATAGGTACCTTGTAGAATAACAAGATAGAACAATAGACAGAACAAGATTAGTCTTTTTTTGTTACATAAAAGGATGCTTTCATGTTGGTCAGGAGCACCTCTGTTCATATTGATACAGATCTCTTTTTTTTCTCCTGACTTTAATGAAAGGAGAATGAGGCATTTCAGATTTTATTGCCACAGTCACTGCTAAAATGTGTGTTAAATTAGAGATATACCAGTGCTGGGATCCTAACAATAATTCAGACAGCCATGGAACCACTACAGACACGTCAGTCTCTTCTCTCTGCTTAACATCTGCTTCAAATAAATCCAGAGCAGATACTGACTCGCCAGTCCACACTAAATCCTATGAACTTAAAATAAATACCTTCCTAAACCACCTCTTACTAATGACAGATATCTATAAATGTGGATCTATTCATAAGAAACTGTTTCTCAGACCAAGCACTGCTCACAATGAAATAATTTTTATCTACAATATCAGAGTGCCTTAATTCCTACACTACTTTAAAAAAAAATAAGTATTTACTAATTTAAAGAAGAGAATAATAAATAAACAAACACAGCTGAGATATTTGCATTTTCCTGTTAAGGCAACAGCAGAGTTGGAATGTCTTTGGGAGCAGATGAGCACAATTGAACCCCTCACTCACCTTTTCTAAGCCTAATTTTGGTTTTTGGGTGCAGGACATCACAATGTCTCACTAACCCCTCATGACCAAAAGTAGGATAAAACAAAATTTTAAATGTCAAATCACAATACATCTCTAGAAAGGAAACTGGAGAAGTGGGGGAGAAAATTTCACCTTGTAGCACAGGAAGATAGTACTTGAGTTTATTTGATTGCCTGTTCTTAACCAAATATTATATCAACAAATATAACCACATATATATTAACTGTGTGAATGTACACTTTTACACAGTTAGAATAATAATTTTTAATCACCTGAGATTGATTTAGCCCCACTTTTTAATATGTGCTTCATATCCTACATCCTGGTAGTAAATTGCTGCAGTTAGAAAATATGTTATCATTTATTTTGAGGCAGGGAAAGAAGAGTTAGTGGCCATTCCATGGTGTTATAAATACTCACTTTTTTACCTGCTTTGAATGTCACAAAAGGGTAGAAAAGCCATTTTGGCCAAGGGAAAGTATGACAACTGGGAGATCTGTAAAAACTTCAGCATGCTTTCCTCACTTCTGCCCTGATGCCAAGTAATGTCCAGGCTCAAGTGCTTTAGTGACTCAACAGTTATGGGCCTCTCTTTTATGAGCAGTGTGGTGAGATGTTAGAGATGCCCCAGGAGGGAGCAGATGGTGCAGGAGTTGCCCCAGAGCAGAGCCATCCCCCCGGGGTGCATTGACTGAGCTGAACCAAGCAGCCCAAATGCAGTGACACTGAACTGGACTGGCTGTGCTGCTTCTCCTTCTTGCCCTGTGCAGGGCAAAGATTCCCCCCCAGTGCTACCCACTGGCCTGAGTTACCCCAATGATTTTAGTTCTCCTGGAGGTTGAGCTAAACTGTGTCATCCCCCAAGTATTTGGTATGCTCAGTAGAAAAACTCAACCCTTATATTATTTTTTTTTTAAGTGAAAAATCAGGAGAGGAAAAGATTTTATTTTTGATAACATTCTGTCGAACCTAAACATATATGGGAACACAACAGCTTTCCAGAACAAAGTTTTCTTTAGAAAACTGTTCATGCCTCAAAGCCTGAACATGGATGAGAAGACCCTGATAATCACATGCCTGGGAGGAGGTAAGCCCAGTGTCTAATAGCAATTCAACACCCACATCCTGGGTGAGCAACCCAGCCACTAAGTCTCCTTTAAACCTTTAAAATACCCTGGTTTCCATCTGCTTGGACTGGGGAAGCTTTCTGAGACCATCAGTGTACCCATTCACCTCTTGTTGAAATGCCCAGGGATCATTAAGAAGCCATAGTAGGAGCCACTGATCAGCAAGTCCCCTGGCTTTTTGTTTGAGTCTGTTTTTTGTGTTTTTTTGTTTTTTTTTTTTTAAATTCTCACAGGATTGTATTGAAAGAACATGACTGCACTTTGTAGTCTTAAAGGACTGAAGCAACAAGAAGAAGCACAAGAAGAGAGAGTAGAACACTGAAGGGCAAAGAGAGTCCTTCTATCTCTGCTGTTAAAATGCTGTGTCTAAACAAAGCAGGAAAAATGTAGGAGTAGCTTGGGAAAAAGAGCCAATAGAGTTCAAACATTTTGCACTTTCTCAGATTGGTGAAGCCCTACTTGGTTAACACTTCCACAAGGTGTTAACCAGCTCCAAGGATAATCGTTCTTACCTCCTGAAATGAGAAATGTTCCAGGGCAAATTTCTTTCACCTCCTCCTGTATAGCTCCACAACTTGCTAATTCAGGGTGGCAGCAATGATATAGCACATTACCAGCTCTTGTTGGGGCCACAGATTGATCCACATTAGGAGATAACAGGGACAGGATTTCCAGCTTGGTCTTTTGAGAAACACCTGCTAAAGGACCTATTGAAGTTTTCAGGCTAAAAGTGGTACAAGACAGCTTTCCAATAATGATTAGAATAATGAAAAAAAGGTAAAATATTTATATTAATGGTTTATAACACAAAGCCAGAGTGCCTCTTCTCAAGTCCTTATCTCCTGGGACTCCTGGAGGAAAAAAAGTCATATAAAGGCAGAAAGCAAGTGTAGCTAAAAACACAGAAAAGTGATGAGGTATTTGGAAAAAAAATGTTGCAATAGATAAATAACAATTTATAGGGATATTCAAATATTCATAGTCTTCTAGTGCTGTTGTTTCTACAAAACTCCTCTGTGAAAGGAAGAGCTCACCACAAAAGTGGAAAACCATTTCTCCTGGAACAACACTGTGCAGGTAGCAATGCTTATGCATTTCAGCTAATTGAGTATGCTTTAATTATCCAAATTCACCCACAAACTAAATGCTCAAAATTTTAGATAATTTAGCAGCTCATGAGAAGGCAGCCAGCTGAATTTCAGATTTTTCTTTCCAAAACATAGGATGCAATATGATAGAACTATCTATAAATGCTCTTGGGTTTCATACAGAAAGAGTCAGGAGTCATTAAGGGTTATTTTAAACACACTAATGTAATCTTTGGGTATTCTATAAAAAGTATTTTACAGAGGTTCTTAGACTAGCAGTATGATGCAGAAAATTGCCATCATACCAGAATCCTTCATTTGAACACAACTCTTCACCTCTTTCTGAGTTTAATTCCATTTCTTTCCTCCACAACAGTGTGGATGAAAATTTTAAGTAGTGTATTCTCATCACGATACAAGATACCCATGCTTTCTGATGATGCAGATTTATGTGTGTAATCTGTACATATGTATACATGAATAGATGAGCATATAAATACAGGCAAATGTACAACCACATCTCTGTGTGCATGTATATATATTTGTGCTTTTCAGTTTAGGTGAAGTGCAAACTGAAGGAGTTGATAAGTCAAAGCACTGCACAATCACATATAGTTTTCTTGCTGCTGTTAAGGACAACACAGCCACAGCTGGAGCCTGTTTGTGTTTGGCACCCACTGCTTACAGGGCTTTGTGATGCTTGACTGAGGCATGAGAACTCACATCCATGCCCTCAGTCAGGCCTTCAGACCCATCTGCTCACCCTCTGCCTTTTGTCATGCTGGGCAGTGGCAGGTTTATGCAAAGGCTGCTGGTTTGCTCATCTATGAAAGAACCTACAAAAAAAAAAAATCACAGTAATATGAGGGATTTTATGAAACTGGTTCTTCAGTAACCACATTTTTTTTCATACCTCAAAAGAGGTAATTTAACTCTGCAAGCAGTGTAGAGTTAGTAACATCTTAATGGCATAATCCAAAAAAGTATTAGGTTTTTCTAAAATTTTTGGACAACATACCACCAAGACCCTCTTCCCAAACTGTAATTGAAAGATGACTTTCTATGTGAGCCTAAACTGGCAAGTTTCTGTAAACAGCTTATGGCTGACACAAAACCCAAAAGTCAAACAAAATCTTCACAGTGAGTATCATAATTCAATGACTCTAATTTGACAGAACTTGGGCGAGTTGTGGTCTAATTCAGCTTGTGCTTGGACCTAATCCATGAAGAACGTGGTACATGGCAATTCTCAAATTTTACAATGTTAGGTTCACTGTGAAATGAGCTGTGGACTAGCAATGTACAGCCCTGCTGCTTCTTACTGGGACCAAACCCACAATTTTTGGCCTTCATTTGCTCTGTAGTGGCCAATCAGATCCTCTGTATCAACACGGGAATATTTTGACCATTGTCTATTTGTCTGAGACTTTTGTTGCCTGGACTACACCTGGATCTGTGAGGAAACACTTTGCACTATGAGATAGAGGTTTAGGGTCTAAAGTCAAGCCATAACAATACAACTGTCACAGAGCTGTTTTATTTTCTGTTGGTTTTTTTAAAATTTTTAAATGGTTTTTTATTTTGTTTGTTTGTTTGGGTTTTTTTGTTTGTTTGTTTGGGGTTTTTTTTTGACTGAATTTTACACTTGCTGGAAAAGAGGTTAAGGGAAATGACAGCTGCCAGACTGAAATATTTGCTATTGTGTCAGGGTGATAAGCACTGCAGTCGGTCGTGTCACCACAACCACAGTCAGCCCTGGGGACTGCCTTAATCAGGAAAAGGAACACCCTAAGGTGTGTGGTACCTACAAGATTAATTTTGACAAAAGCACATATAAAGTATTCAGTTTGCAAAGATGAGCCACTCATTCCAGCACCAAGCATCTGAGACAATACAGCAAATACTTGATTTCATATATTTTTTTTCTTCTCTCAGGATGGGAGGCCCCCTTGCAGTGCCCATACAGACACCATCACTATTCTAGAAGAATTACCTATAAGCTCTACACCTTGTACATGCATTTAAATGCTAGATACTAAAGATCAGGACACAGCAGCACTTGTGACTGTTCTTGTTGACATAAATGCCAAAATCTTAGTTTCCTGAGTTTTCTGCCTCAGTAATGGGTCCTGCTTCAAATAGACTGACATCAGTTATCCAAGTACCCATCCTCTTTCTGCTCAACAGAGTCTCGTGGTGCATATGCAAAATCCAGTATATGACTCTGAACGACTGCCAAGGCAGAACACAGCTCAAATATAAGGTACAGTGGCAAAACTCCCTGGAGGTCTTTGCCCATTTGCAGCATGTCTGACCTCAGACAGGGCTATCAGCTTCCCACTTCTACAGGAGCTGTGCATGCAAATCTTTGTACCTCATTCCTTGAATAACTTGGAAAGTCCAGACAGACGGCCTGAAAATAGGATTCCAGATGGAGAATCAGGAACATGGCCTGAAATGAACGTTAACTTGATGTAGCCTTCCTTTTCTCAAAATGCTTTGGAACAATTTCTTGAGAAAAAAAAAAAAGTACAGAAATTGCTATCAAGGTAACATCACAATTACTATTTCATTTTAACTTGTCAGCAGCTTACTCCTTCAAATATTTAGGACTTTTGAGTACACTCAACTAACAGTTTTCTGTGAGACACTGTGACTACAAATCACAGTGCTTGGCACACCAAAGCCCAGTGCAATTTCCCTGATACTGATTACCTTTCAGAAAACACAGGAGTTAAATTAAAAGGGTAAAATATTCCTGAGAGCCTCCAAGTTACCCATATCCCTCTGCAAGGCTCAGTACTGCATATTCTATTTTCCTTCGGGTATTCACACATTTTCCTGAACACAGACTAAGTGTGCTGCACAGATCATAAAACCTATTAAAAACCAGAGTCATTCAAAGAGGGGAGGAGTCATCTAATTGCACCCTACTCCCTTCTGATAAATCTTCATCAGCATTAGCTTCACAGAAAGAAATTGTGAGACCTGTACTGCAGGAATGTTCTTCAGTGGCAAAGTCCAGCCTCTCTTGGCTCAGTCTCCTGAGAGTTAGGAATGGTCAGTACAGAGCAGGCAGTGACAGCACAATGGAAACAGAAAAATATAGCACCTGCAAACACTTCATAGCTACTGTCATCAATAATCATTGTTAAGGCTCAGGAAAAACTCAGAAGAATGAGAGAAAAAAGTATGTTACTGTTCCCAGCACCACTTTTTACTTATATGCAATGCTGGGAAGCTCATTTCAAAGCATTACTGTAGGACAGGCATCAAAATAAACTTCCACAATATGTTTGTGAAAAGCTTCCAGCTATAAAATATAAACATACTTTAAAAACAATATTCCCCCTACTATGAAAAATGCAAAAGAGTACATGTATTTCTTTAAAAATTTTTTTGAGGTATACTGTTATACAAAGTAGGATCTTGCTCTCTGGAGATGAATTTTTCAGGATAGGTGAACATGTACTGGTGACAATATTTTTATTGATTTAAAATAGCAGTAAGAACCCTTTCTCTTTAGTTAAATTTGAAAAGAATAAGTTTTTAGTGATTCTGACAGTGATTCCATTTTGCTTTCTGTTCTGCTACATTAAGCCTCCACACTCATCAGTTCTGTGGGCTGAGTTCCTGCTTATATTTCAGTGTTATATTCCTGATTAACATGCTTTAAGCAGAAGCAATAGGTTGTCCAATTAAAAAAATAAAAAGTATATTTGAAAAGAGAGACAACAATAGGACAGCCACCGTATGGGCATCACAATGCATTTAACAGTTACAGGACTTATCATAAATTATATTGTTGACTGATAACAAACAGACTATGCTTTAATTGATAGAACAGATAAAACCACTCTTCTGTCAAATTAAACTCTGGTAAATGAGTCCATCAGCCCTTTTAAAATACAGCTTAGGAAGATTAAGGTTCATGTTCCAGATGGCCCAAAAATAACCATTAAAATCTTCCAGCTATGCTTGAATTAATAAGCCATTATATACATCCCCAAATTTGACATACAATGAATGGGGAAAGGAAAAAAATGAGGATATGAAAACAAAACTGGGAATGTTCCTCTGGCTTTAGATATCTAATTTCGACATTCAAATTATAAGGATAATTTCCCATTACATCATTTATTATCAGGAAAATAGGAATTAGCCCTGCCACTTTCTGTTTTCTGGAGGAGTCGGTTCTGTGCTCTCTTCAGAATCCCATCTGGTCTGGCAGCTTCCTCTAACTCTTAAATGTGAAAAGCACAAATGATCCCCTAAGATTTACAAGAACCATCACTAACAATGACTGTTACAGGTCATTAAATGTGTTACTGGTGGCTATCAAGGACATTTAAACAAAGAGGTTTTTTATGGCATCCCATAACTCTGCTTTGCATTGCTTGAGAAGGGGACACTGAATCTCCAAAGAAAATTTTTTCTTCTTTTTCCCCAAATAACTGAAAATATCAGATGGAGGTAACATGACTATTAAAGGAATTTTCAGAGGTCTGGCAAGGGGATGGAGACCAGAAGAGTCTATTAAGAGAAGTTTTACATTTTTTCCATTCCAATTCATGAACCAAAGCTGTTCATTTTTGCCCCGATTAGCTGAGTTACCACAGATTTACAAGGAGAGAGAGAAATTAGGTGTTTTTATCTTCTAAAACTACAAAGATAGAAAAAAAAAAAGAGTAACAATTTAGTATTCTCTACTATTTAAAGTACAAAATATACCCATCAGAATAGAAATATAAGTGCTCAAATGAAATAGGACGTGCATTTCTATAGTCGTGGTATGAAACAGTCACCAGGGATAAAGATTAATGCCTAAATAGCAGATACAGAATTTTCCCTGAGCTACATCCCTGGTACATTTTTCTGCAAGACTATATCTGATGGCAGTCCACATGATGGTTCAAATGCCAGGTATCAGAAATCTGATTCCATCTGGACCAAGACTTCTTTATTTGCACAGATAATTAGCAAGTCTTTCCAAGGCCTGAGTGAAATAATGGCAGCTGGTCAGGAAATACTCTCTTTACACAACTTCTCCCTAGAAGGAATTAAAATGAGGAAAAGCAATCAGAAAATTATCAAAAGGGAGACATAATACATTTTGTACATTTTGAATAGTAATTTGGGAAGTATTTAAAAAGAATACTTTCATATTTTGAAAAAAGCTTGGGTAAAGAACTGTCATGAAAGAAATATTTAAAACTGCCATATTCAGGGGAGAGGGAAAAAGAAAGAAAAATAATCCACTGAGGAACACAGGAAGAAATGACAGTAGTCTTAAAAATAAAGTCCCCTTCCAATACACATCAAGGAAAAGGCAACTAGAGAAGATAGTTGCAAATAACTCTAGGAGGGAGCCAGGGATTCACAATGATTCATCTTTCTACAGGAAGAAGACAAAAAAACAAGCTGAGAAACTCAAGCATAGTAAACTGCTAAATTAGAAAAGCATTTATTCATGTGTCTGGTCTGAATGAAAAAAAGGCATGAAATAGCAAGTGAAGTGAAGACAAAACACCAAACCACAGACATTTCTGACTATGTAAAGCCTGCAACACAACATTCATTTCTTATCATGAAGTCCAGAATAACTTAGTAAGAATATGAAAGCATTCCCACAAAGCCTGATGGATGTTTTAGGGTATGGCACAAACACACACAGGGTTTGATCTGGTCACATTGTCATACTTTTGGTTCAGGCTTCCTGAGAAGTCAAACCAGCATGTTTTAACAGCTTGGAATAATTAAACACTTCCACTTTGGAGATCATGCTGTAGGTTAAGGTGACACTGATGCTGAAGTGAGCTGGGAGACAGAGTTAAGTGAGCAGAGACCTCAGAGCAGGCACTGGTGTGTCTGAGGGATCAGCTCTTCATGGCTGCTTTGTACAGGTGTGCTCAACACAGCAAAGAGCAATTTATGAGAATTTGTTAATGATCACATTTTTCCCTTAACAAAATCTAAAATATTTCCCTCTCCCTGAACACCCTGCAAAACAAATTAATGCTGCCAAGCTACCCCCTTTAGCACTGTCACTGATAAGACTTTCAGACTGAGGAAGATTATGAGCATAATGGACAAAGCTGAAACCATCCCCTTTTCAAGGTAAGTTTTTTTTTTTTTTGCCATGGCCTTAAATAGCATTCAAAATGTAGAGATTGAAAAACAAAATGGTTCCAAAAAGTTGCACAAATTAACAGATGATTTTTTCCACTGTGCAAAGCATACAGGGAAAATAAGCCTTTCACTACACTACTAAGGTGCTGCACACCATGGTTCTGTTTTTTGTGCTTTGAACATTACATTAGACAGCCAATAGATAACCAGCAGTCAAATGGACTGTGCTCTGTTCTGAAAAGCTTTTATGCTATCATCAGAAGAAAATAATATTTTAAGGAAGACAACCACAAAGACACTCATATATAAATAGATGAGAACAGCATGCAAAAGAAGTTTTAAAGCCCCCAAATTAGTTATCCTAAGAACAAAAGAAATAGGTATGTTTCCTTTGTGAGGCATTTGAGAATTTCCCTGCGACAGCCAATATTAATTTTTTTCCCCTTTCAGAAATGCAAGAATGTCACCATGAAAAGAACAGCAGTGGAATTTAAATCTAAAGAGAAAGAGAACATTGCTTCCAGCTATTCACACTCATAATCTGTAAAATTTATGGCCTGAGAAGACAGAATTGAAATTAGCCCTTCCTTCTTTAAAGTGAGCTCAGGGTTCTGGGGCCTAAGTAACAACTTTATGCTTTTTAATATTAAAATACAGGCAATAGGAAACCATAG
Source organism: Chloebia gouldiae (assembly GCA_003676055.1). NCBI lineage: Eukaryota > Metazoa > Chordata > Aves > Passeriformes > Passeridae > Chloebia > Chloebia gouldiae. Next base: position 224,141 of record QUSF01000016.1, read on the forward strand.
ATGAAGACATCACAAGAGCGAAAGTTTTAAGACTTTTCTTCTTTCACTTAGAAGGATTAGTCCTTTGCAAAACCAACACTGAGCACAAGTGGAAGATTTTTTTTTTCTTTTTTCTGCAAACCTCTTTTGTTTTTTGCCCTACTGAGATATTCTTTCATTTTGTTATTTACAACAATAATAAATCCAAGCCAAAAAAGAAAAAAAAGCTCCACAACTCAATAGATATTAAATGAAAAGGTATTAAGCTTTGCATGTCACAACTAAAATGCACATGGTTGGTTCCACGACCTAGCAAAAATCACAGCTGGGGAGCAGAATCACCATTTTTACAGGGCATTGACAAACTGCATTTGCTAAATTAGCCAAGGCTGTTGAATCCAGATAGTTTTGAAAGAAGAAATTAATTCAGTCTGATGAAAAAAGATGAAGCAATTTCCTAGCTCTATACAGCCTATTATTGCTAAATTTTCACTGAATTCTCAGTTGCAATGCAAAAACATAAGCAAAATCCTGTTGCTATCACAGCTGCCAATTAAAATTTCAGAAATCTGAAGTTTCTGCTTAGTTTCAGGCAAAATTTGTATATACATAACAAGTATAAGTAGTACTTCTAATGTTTTTTTCTTAAATATGTTGTGGAAGAGGGGAAATTCATGACTTGGGCAGGTTTTAATGAAACAACTAACTGATGAAACCATAGCTATGGTTTTTCATGCTTTCATCAGAAAGCAAGAGTTTAGCAAGAGTTTAACTGAAGTTACAACGTCCTGGAAGAGAAAAAGTAAAAATAAAGAAAGAACACAGAAAGGAAAAGGGCGAGCTGAAACTTTACTAGCAGATTTCAAGTAAGACTGTGACAGCATTGTGACAAAATAGAGAAACCTGTGAGAAAAAAAAAACAACAAAAAAAAAAAAACAACAAAGGCAGCTCATTCTATCCCAAGATGCTACGGAGTTTTACTCTGCCACATCTGACTGGAAGATGTTTGGCCAGTACAGACTCATTGAGAGAAAACATCAGAGCAGCATCTCCACCCAAAAAGATAGTCCCACCTTGCTGCTGTACATATTTATAAGAGATAATTGTTGCATCCTCCACGTGCTTTATGTGTGATTTTTTTTCTTGGCCCAACAGAAAATGCCTTCAGAGGAGTGACCCCAGGAGCTGAGTGTTACAGCAAACGGAGCAGGAAGCTGTGCTATACTTAAGAAATTAAATAAGTTTTTATCTTCAACAGCTGCCTTAGCAGTCTCTTTTGAATTCTACTCTTGATTTTAGGTGCTCTGTACAAATAGCATCATGATGGTGACCCAAGTTTGTGAAAGGTGGTGTTGAGCCTGGTGCCAAGGACATTTGCATACAAGTACATGTACATTTAGCAACTAGTTTTACTCCAGCTAATGCTTATGCAAAACAACTTGGTTTATTTTTATCAAAAATTGTAATGAGCCTCCTCCTTACTCCCCCCCAGCCTCTCCAAAAATAAGCTGGTTATTATAAATGAAAAAAAAAATTATTACTGAGTAACAAAACTATAAACTTTAATGAGTCATATAGTCCCTAGAATCAAGAAACATCAATAGCCCAAAACTTCTAGTTTTCCTCATGGTTGGCTATTGAATGAGCAGAAGCTGAGGAAGAAAAGCTAGCAATGATCAAACTTTAGATAACTTCTAAAAGAATTTCCCCATAAAAATAGCATGGATAATATCTTTTTACCTCTTCAGGCCTTGCTGACTTGCTCCACAGTTGGATTCTGTATCCAAAGTTGCTATTTCTGAGAAAAAAAAAAAAAAAGGTCAGGTAAGCTAACATATATGGTTTGAAAAATGTTATCTATTCACAAAGTTGGCATTTGCAGCAGGGTCTTTTCTAAGTCACCTTTACTAGTGAAAATTAAACTATAAATGAACTAACAAATATCCACAGATCTGGAGACCTTCCAGTAAGGCAGAAAGCCCAAAACTCACAAGCCCTAAGAAATCAAGGTTTGGGATCAGTTGTACCTTTCTCCCCTTGTGGTAAAACACCTAAAGGAAGACAGAAGGTTCTCTTCTGTTCAGGGCTTGGTATCCCAGGAGGACAGTCATGGTCTCCTGACAGCCACTTCAGCCCTGGACTGACCTTTTTGACTCCCCAGTGGCAGCCACGGATCTTTGTGATGCCTTTTGCTCACACACACACATCTACAAATATTTGAGAAAAAATATTGTGTCACTTGACAACTCAACACAAGAAAATTGTCCACTCTTTTGTCTAAACAATTCTCATATTTTATCTGAGGGTGATCAGATCTTCTAGGCCTTGCATTTGGGACTGGGGAAGATTGTTTCTGTTTTGGTCAGGAATGGGAGTAAAAGAGTGCTATCATTTCCCTGTTTTCTAGGTCAGGCAAACAAGCACTGCCATTGCTGTGGTTAACTGGTGTCTCAAGCTGGTTTATTTTAGGTATGCCAAGAGAGCAGGGGTAGTCCCATATAATTAAGCAAAGAAACTGGAAGTCCTTTGGACCAAACTTTTGCTTCCTCACATCTCCTGGCTGGGTAAAGAAAGCTCTCAGAAATCCCAAGTCTTCTCTCTATCTCCAGCATGCTGCCATCCTTAGCTTTTCTCAGCTGGACCCCTCTGCAAGTCCTTTAGTGAGAAGGCAGCACTACAGGTTTCTTGGTTTTTGTTTTTTCAAACAATCAAGCCCAGCTGGTCTCCCAGACAATAGGGAGCCCCTTTGCTTTGCTGCATTCTTGAAGTTTACCAAATCATAAGGCTAAAGCAGAAGAAAACCTCTAATTTAAAAAACTTTTGTCATAGTACTTTTCATTTAAACATACTTTGTATGTAGAGATTGTGAAAAAAAAAAATCTGAATTTCCTACTAAAAAAATTACCTGGTTTCTGCTCATCAGAAACCCTGTGGCAGGGTATGCCTTAACAAGGTTCTGGTGGGCTCAGAACAGCCTCTCACAAGAACTGAAAGAGATAAGCTTTAGAGATGGCTCTGAGGTTATCATCAAACTTTTAACACTAAATTAACTCTAATAACTAATTAGCTAATTAACTCTAGGTCAGGTTTATTAGTCCCACCTGCAGAATGTTTCAAAGTGGATGGTACCTTGCTATTTTCACTCTGTGTGTATAAGCATTACAGAATTATATTGGTATTAAGAGCCATGAGTTGCTCTGACTGCAGGGCTCACTCCAGTGAGGTATTCACAGATAAAAAAATTATCTATGATAGGCCTAGATTGTTCTTTTTGTTAAGTGCTTTCTTAAGAACTATGCTAAGAAAATGCCAAGACACACTTCTCTCAGTGAAAAGCTTAAGTTCTCAGAGAGCACAGGAGTCAGACAATTGATTAACTCTGGCCAGCTTTTCCTATCAACTGGTTTTCACAATTAAAAAGCCCACCACACACCACCAGAAAAAAAAAAAAAAAACCAAACCAAAAACAACCAAACACCTAACCAACCAACAAAACCAAACAAACCCCAAAACCCTAAACAAACCAACAAACAAGAAAACAAAAAATCCCAGAGGAAAATAATATATAGCTAGGAAATTTTGGCCCCTTTTTCTTACATATTTCCAACTTGTAAAAAAGTCAGACTATGGATACATTCACAGATTCACAGGGTTGGAAGAGACCTTCAAGATCATCGAGTCCAACTCATGCCTTAACACCTCAACTAAACCATGGCATTGAGTGCCATATCCAGTATTTTTTAAACACATCCAGGATTGGTGACTCCTCCACCTCCCCAGGCAGACCATTCCAGTGCTTTATCACTCTTTCTGTAAATAACTTTCTCTTAATCTCCAACTTGTATTTCCCCAGATGTAGCTTGAGATTGTGTCCTCTGGGTCTGTCAGTTCTGCCTGGAGAAAGAGACCAACCCTTACCTGACTACAACCACCTTGCAGGGAGTTGCAGAGTGATAAGGTCACCTCTGAGTCTCCTTTTTTCCAGGCTAAACAATTTGATCTCCTTGAGTGGCTGCTTATCAGGAAAACAATAAAGGAAATAATTTAGAGAACAGTATTAATCAATCCTTCATAAATCTGACTGCGCTCACTGTTTGTTTTGAGATAACCGGTAACATAAAAAAACCTGTATTTTTTTCCTTAATTCATGTAGATTCCTACTTCATCAACCAATGGCTTTAATATTTGATACATTTATTTGAAATCTACAGCAACATCAACAGTTGCCTATTAATTTGGCAGATTTACCTAAGAAAGACTTTCACTTTTCTCTGTTGTTTGCTTCTTCTTTCATAAATTGGCAGTGTTATCACTGATACAGTAGTTACTAACATATGCCATCAGCCACTGAAACAGAAGCATCCTGTTGTTTCAGTGCTTCCATATTCCTTTGGTTTTCATACAAAGAAGTCAGAGCAGCAAAATGAGAAATACTGAAACAGCAGCAGGACTGCTAAAAGAACTGAGGTCTCTACATTTTCCTCTTAGAATAATGATTATATTGTTAATATAGTTCTTCATCCAATAATAAAGTCAAAACTAATATTACTAATAGTAATCTCAGAAATATGTACTGAAGCAATACTTACAATCTTTCAATAATTTCAGTCTTTCATAAATATTTTTATATTTTTAAAAATTTGTTTAAAAATTATTACAGCACATTTGATCTTTGGCCTTTAATCTTCAATGCTTCAATAGAAATAGTCTTAAGTAACTAAGTGAAATGTAATGTTAGACAAGAGGAAACTCATGGAAAAAATGTTTTGAACTATATTTTAAATTTTATATTCTTCCTGTTTGTGCTAGTGCACTCATCCTTGTTTTCTCTAATAAGGGAAATTCTTGTCAAATTGTTTTTACCTAGTTGCTTAAGTCTTGTGTATTATAAACCCTAGAACTTTGATATTAATTTGTTCCCAATCTCTTCATGCATAAACTTGGTTGCATTACTCTGCTCCTTTGGTAGGCCAAGTAAGAGCACAGTTCTCACAATCGTCACCACATTTTTCTTTCAAAAAACCCCAATGTTTTAATGTGAACAGACCAACCTCAGGCCAGCACTGTTTCTTATCCTTTTCTGAGGTGTGTGAGAGAGAGAGTCTTGGGAAGTTTAAGAAAGGGTCTAAGCAGTACTGTGTTGTCAGAGAGTCAAAACTACTGTTCAGCTACTTCTGATTTTCCAAATGCCTGATAAGTGCATCCTCAACAGTTTCCTAGTGTTTTCTACAAGTAGCCTCCATACATTCATATACCCTGCTGCCAAATTCCAACAAAGGGGTTGCACTCTGATGCCTTGAACACAGAAAAAAAAATGCTGCTTATGAAATATCTGCAGCTTTAGCAAGACAGCAAACAAGTATCATTTGCCCTTACTACAGAACAGACTTCAGGCCTGATTCAGCAACTTCAGGTACTTAATTTCATCTAAGAGATGCATATTCCCATCATTGCCAATTTCACAGAAGAAAAAAAAAAATTAAACAAACAAATTAATCTCTGGTCCTCTATGCAACAAAGTAAAAAGTTTCAGAAATTAGGTAAACAGTAAGGTGTAGTGTACTGTGAAACAGTCTTCTGGAGCAAAAGAGAGAAGAATGTTTGAAACATTCTACTTCAGTGAAAAAAAAGGGCAATAACACTAGAAAGATTTATTGCAGTCTGAATACTGAGAAGCCTACACGACCCAAATAGTTTTCTATTATCCATTTTTATCATTCAAGTGTTTCAAACTTCTTCACAACAGAACTGTCCAAGTTTTACAGTTGACATGACAAGTAGCTTTGCAGGTGTTGACACCTGGTATATTCTATAACTTCTTTTTCTCTTCCAAACACATTCCTTCAAGTATGTGCTGTCTTCACAAAAAGAGCAAAACAATGCTCTTTTCAGACACAGAGATAGCAGCTGCCCTTGAGATGCTTCTCAAATGTAGCTGGAGTTCTTGGAGTCCACAGGGATGCACTTAGGGTAATGAGTTCTGCTGGGAAATACAGACATTTTAATGGTCCCAGAAAGGCTTTGCAAGTTCATGCTGGCTTTTATGAAGGCAGATTATATGTTTTTAATTTATAGTGGTTTTACTGTGCTTCTTCAGCAGAGAACGCCCTTCCCCACCATCCAGCATGTTTGTGTACCCATGCTTAAACTACATTTTCAAATTGATATTAGTTGCTATAGGATTACTGAATTGATATGGGAAATTAAGTGTCTGGAAAACTAAACAACTTGTTCACTAACTTTTACTGTTGTAAACTGCTTTTTTGAACTGCTTCATATATCATAAATCATAGTTTCCCACCAGAGAACATAAAGCATTCCACATGCCAAAGAATTTAGGTTTAAAAAGCAACAACAAAAAAATAAGATTCAACAGCTATGCCTAAGATTTCCAGTCAGTGACCCTTAAATTTTAAGACTTTGCAACTGAATGCATGCACCTCAAATATTGGTGATTGCCAGAATTTACAGGCTTGCACCTTTATTGTTTTCTCTGCAGACACCCTGACTGTGATTGATTTAACTGTGCTGACCTCCCAGCTGTGACAACTGCCTGTTCCTCTGTCACCTGCTAATAACAGACATATATTTAGCTGCATCCCCTAACTGCATACTGGTGGTAGATGGCTAATAAGTAATTCAGCCTGGATTTAGGCAAGAGATCAGAGATTTTCTGTCCTAATAACATTCCCTTAAGCCATCCAACTTCTTTGCCTTTTAAGTTGTTTACTAACGAAGATAAATGAGCTTGCCTAGGCAGGACAATGACAGTAGTTGGCAGATACATTGCTCACGCAGCTGACCCTATTCCATTTTAAAATAAAATAAATCTATGATTTTTTTTTTTATGTATGACTTATTAAATTACTGATATGGAACTTGTCTGCCCCAGATTGCAGGGCACTGCTAATGCATCGAGCTGCAGACACTACGTAGCCTTAAAAACACTCACACAAAAAAGGTTTACATTAAAATTAACATGAAAAAGAGACAGGTTCAGATAGAATGAGAGATGAGGGGGAAAATACAAAAAAGTATTATCTAATTGCTTTCTGGGAACCCAATATGCTCTCAACTGCAATGATTTACAAAGCAGCTGATGCCTGGGAAAGACAGCTATGACACATTAAAACTATTCATTTTGAAGGTGGAATCACAATGCTTCAGAAATTGCTGTACCCAAAGAGGTTTTGTCAAACCTCCATAACCAGATGCACTCAGGAACATCCTGTGAACACATTACAGCTATTACTGATTATATCCATAAAAACTATTAGTTTGAGGCTAAGCATTTTTCAGCTAGGATTGGGAATTTAGGAAGTCATAGAGTCATTTCATAGAAAAGCTGGGGTTTGAAGGGACATTAAATGCACCTGGTTCCCAATTCTCTGTCATAGGCAGGGATGCCACCTACCAGACCAGGTTGCTCAGGGCCTCATCCAGTCTGGTCTTGAATGTTTCCAGGAATAGGACATCCACAACTTCTCTGGTTCTACTTTTTCACCTCCCTCACAGTTAAGACTTTCTTTCCAATATCTGACTTAAATCATATTTTTCCATTTAAAACCACTCCCTTATGTCCTATTACTGTCTGCCCATTAAAATATTTCTCTCACTCTTTGTTGTGAAAGCTCTTAATGTACCCAAAGGCTGTTCTAAGCTCTCCCCAGAGTCTTCTCTTCTCCACAACTTTCTCAGCCTGTCTGCACAGGAGAGATGTTCCAGCCTTCTCATCATCTTCACAGCCTTCCTCTGGACTTTCTCCAGCAGGTCCATGTCCTTCCTGTGCTGGGGACCCCACAGCTGGATACAACTCTCCAGGTGGTCTCACAAGGAAAGAGCAGAGGGGTAGAATCCTCTCCCTTGCCCTGCTGGCCACAGTGTTTTGGATGAATCCCAGGAGTGTTTGGTCTTCTGGGCTTCAAGCACACACTGCTGGCTCAGGTCCAGCTTTTCATCCATGAGAACCCCCAAGTTGTCCTCTGCAGGGCTGCTCTCAAATGTCTTCATCTCTTAGTCTGGTCTCATGTCTGGGATTGCCCTGATGCAGGTGCAGTACCTTGCACTTGGACTTTTTGAACTTTGTAAGAGCCTTGGGTTCTCTTTATTTTTTCTTATGAAAGGTGCAACATGCTGCTCTTAGGGTCAACAAAAAGAGACCTTGCAAACTTTTATGCAACCACAATTCTAATCCAGTTCATGGGGAGCTGACAAATAATTATTAGTATGTGCTTGTAAAACAGCCCTAAAACTATTTAGGATCTCACTTCCAGGTGGGGTGGACATTTGGTCCAATCCTTCCAGCATAGACAGTGTGCCTTTTTTTACAGCAGCTCCAAATAGAGAAGGTCAGAATGCAGTCAGTGAAGGTCCATATGACACAAATATTCATTCAGGAAAAACTGTGCAAAATAACAAAGTGAAAAGAAGCCTTATCAGAAAACCCTTGAAAAATACCAGCAACCTGAACACATAAAGGCTCAAAACAAAGGTTTGCTAAAATCTTCAGGCTTTTTTTTCTACATTTCTAACAAAAACCAATGAATGCCATTGTTCATTGCATTATAAGAGAATGTTCTGTAATAATGAAATAAGAAATAAAACACCTATTGCTCAATCTGTCAAGTAATTATCATTTACTCCTTTTAGACTAGCTAAAAAGTATGAGCCATCCCATTTGCATGGCTGCAATAACTCAGTTTTTTCCCTGCATCTCCTTAACAGTAGACAAAATGGCATTCAGGCAGAAAAATAATGAATGGAAAACAAAACACTTGCAATAATTCTTAAAATTATGTACTCTATGTATTTGGCCAGGCCAGCAAGGAGCCAGTCTGAGTGAAAAATCCCTCTGTGTAGTCAAAAGGGTATTTCATTCTTTAGTTTTCAGATATTTGTTTGATTTGTTGAGGACTTTTTTCATAAAGTAAACCCTAGTTACACATCTGATTCTGCTCCAGTCTTTCCATACTCCCCAAATTTATTCCCTCTCCTGAGAATTTATTGTGTGCAGAGACACTCTGATGCATGAAATCATCTCCATTGTTCTTCATATTCTCTAGCAATAATACAGAATGTTTATAAATAACTAACATATTGCATGGATAAAATGAAAATCACCATACTAGACAGAAAAATACTTTACCATGGCCTACAGGGCTAATGCTACCCAGTGATTGCTCCCACCTCAATCCATACCAGTTTCAGGACAGCTTCTTAAAGCAGCACTTGAATAACACTGTAGGTACAACAAAACAACAGAATTCTGTGCTGCACAAGTCTGAATAGAGACAGGGAAGTACCAAACAGCAAAAATGTGAATCATTCTCTTAATCCCAGTTTCCCATCATTTAGCCTCATATTGCAAAAAAAAATTGCAGAGAGGTACCAGGTGCTTGTGCTAAAGGTGACTACAAAGGTAAAAGCACTTAGTTTCTACAGGACGAGGTGAGACAGCTGGACAACTTCAGATTGGAGAAAGACAATGAATTCTGCTGCATGAGTGACCAGAGAGTTGGGGCTCAAGCAAACCCTGGGGCTCTAAACTGAAATCACAGCTGAAATCCTCGACGTGACCCCAATGGAAGTCACACAAAACACAAAATCAAACAGTTTCCTAGCTTGCAACCAGAACCTAGCTAAAATCACAGTCACAGGAGTTCAGCATGAATACAAAGATCAAGATCTAAAACATAATGGCAAGATGCTTTGTCCACATATAATGATCCAGTAAAAATTATTTAACTGCAAAATGTTGTGTTCAGTTAAAAGAGATTTTTTTTTTCAAAATTATGGATAATTTTTAAAATTCAGTTGCACATTTTAAGCAAAAAACCAGAATGAATCTCAGACTCCATCTTCTGCTCACTTATCTCCAATGTTTTAGGAGATGATCATTAATAATAAACACTTCCCTTACCTCCTTCCTGAGGTAACAGTTAATTCTGAGACAATATATCTAAATATCAGTCCAAGAAATATTGATATTCTGACACAAGACACAGTCAAGCAGAAGCTAAAATCTTTAAAAATATAGAAACACATATAGAATGGAACACTTTTGATTTGGCTTTTGGTAGCTGCCACATGCAATTGCTGCATGTAAACACCAATCTACTCTTTGCTAGTCTAGATTTCACCAGCCTATGTCCTAATGAACTAAATGCTACCTGATCTAACACTTGATTGCAAAAATCATTGTCTTTTTATAAATTGGGACATAGATCTGTGAACAGATCTATCATATTCCATTTAAGTTTCTTTGCACATTCACATTGTTTCTGAAATAAGACTGTTTTTGTCTCATCCACCAACACATGCCCAGTGAGAATCAGTAATGTTATTTCAAGCCTTGCTGTCTTAATAACAAAAAGGAACTCACTCGTGCTGTTTCATTTCAGTTTCATTAGAGAGGCCAGTCTGAACAGAAAAAACCAGCATTTCCAGCCATTTGGGTACAGCAACCTGCCTGCAGCTTTGCATTTGTGCAAAGACAAAGGTGTCAAGCAGGGTTTTAAGAAACAAATATGGAAAACCAGTGATTATGCTACCAGGGTTTCCAGACAGCTCTAATTCCATCACTCCCACTTTGTTTTTTCCTTATTTTTTCCTTATTTTGTATTTATTGTTCTGTCAATAGCACTATCCTCAGAAGCTGCCCTACTTATCAAGCAAATATTAAGATAGACATGGTGGTATGAACACACTGAATCTTAGCTTTTACTTACTAAATGGTCCAACTGGCTTAGCAGGAAAAAAACAGTTGTGTGGAATACAGAGAAGACAGATGATGACAGGAAAGCCAGAAAGAGAAATCAAGTGTCCTGCTTAAGAAGTGCTTGATAACAACTCAATTTTTAATCAATAACTTCCCTTTTGTGGCTAATATAAAGTTTAAATGAACTTCAGATGAAGCTAAGTAGACTTTTCTTAATTGGCACCCAAATTATGCTCTCTGTCTTCTGCATCCTTTTCTAAGCTGAAAGCTGTGTTGCTTTGTGGCAGCTTTATTGGGAATTTCACTGTTCTGTTTTTATCTGAGTGCAACTAATACCCTTCCAAGACACACTTATATTACTTTACAGTTTTAGACCATTCCTGCATTACATCCACAAATCCTAAAGCAAATAATCTTCACTTGTGAAAGTTCTGCTACCTTAAAGAAAGTGGCCATAAAAGTTACTCTCATAAGCTGAATTTTGTAGGAAAAATGAAATAGAAAAAGATTGGTCTAATTAAAAAGGAATAGTATAAGAGAAGAAACTATTTTTTTTTCTGACATTGTCAAACTGCTTTTTATCTTTCTGAAAGACACAGCCAAATAGAGTATATTGCTTTGTTTACAGGATGTATTTTATATATTCATTTCTTACATACATTGTACTGGGGATATTTTCTGCACATTAAACAATTCCACATGCAGGAAGACTCTCTGCATTTACCTGGTGTAGAAAAAACAATATAAATGATAGCTTAAAATATAAATTCCATTTATTCCCAAATGAGACCTTAGTTCAAACACACTTTTTGAAATTTAATCTTTAACTGAATTGTGGAGATACAGTGGTCAGTACCCAGAATGAAGAATGTTTGTCAAAACAGAGCCTAAGCAGTGATAGAGTTCTCTGTACGATTCCCATTTATTCTAAAAACCCCTTCAGATTGAAAATACAACATCAGCAAAAGTCAAATCTCCATATTGAGCTCTGAGACTGTATTAAAAGGTCTTGATTAGTTTTATATTTTTAAATACTATTCACTCCCATATGTCCTTTTCTTTCAATAGGAGATGCAAAAAACTAGTTTTTGAAAGATCTCAATATTATATCTAATGGGTAAGAATTCACAGTTTTACAATGCCTTTCCCTTCACTCCATTCTCCCTGAACAGGCCAGTAGCTCTTGTCCAGGAAGACCATCCATTTTCACAGTGACAGATATTGATTTTAATTAAAGTAGCAGAAAGAAGCTGAAAATATTAAGGTCTATTCTTTCACGTTCCAGGAATCAAAATAAATGATATTGAGAATTTACACAGACACAACCACAGAATTTACACAACCACAGATTTATGCCTATGCCCAAAGCTGCAGCCAGTCTGCACAAGAGATGCCAAGAGAGAACTCCAAGAGATTTAATTAGTATAGAAAGCTGATTTGATGATAAGTACAACATGTATTAGTCTTGGCACCAGCAACTCACCAGGAGAAGTGAGTCCCTATTGCAGTGAAAAACTTGGTAGGCAGCAGTAGTCACTTAATTTGTTTATGTAACCAAGCAAGCTGTTTTGGGCTTTTGTTTTTTCCCCCCACATTGTTTATTCTATGCCTGCAAAGAAAGAGTGTTTGGGTTAACATCCAGCCACTCACAATTACAACTTGAAATGCTTGCCAACTGCATAAATCTCAGGAGCCATGAAAAAGAAAAAGGGCTTTTCCTACAGTAAGAGACCCAGGCACACCTACATACACAGTACAGTCTGCTCCTAAGCTATGTATTCTTGCATGTTTATCCCCAGGTTTCAGAAAAATATTTCAATTCCAGAACTTGGGTGAAATAAGCAGGTTCAGAAAGGCTGTGTTGCATGTAAACTTGCAAAACAAGATTTTGTTTTTTTTTATGGCCCATCAGAAACAGCATCTTATAATACATCTTTGCTGCCCTGCAAGAACTGATGAAATCATGTTCACAAGGCACAAGGCAGGCCATTGGGTAAGTGCCAGGTACAAAGGACTGCTATTCTAATGATTAAAAAAAAATCTATTCATCTCTCAACCTCCACCTGATCAATGGGCTAAAATTGGTTTTAAATGTGATCCCACTGTATTTTAAAATAAGCTGACTAAGGACAGTCTTATGCAGTCTACCATCACCCTTTTAAAGGTTTCATCTCTCCACTGTTATGTGGCTAAATTACCAGAAATTTTTCTGTGTGTTACATTTTCTCTGTAATCCCTGCAGTAAAATAAAGGGATTTACCCAATGATTGTCATGTGTTAGTGCATAGATATTAATCAGCAATTTTACATATCAGGGCAGTTTTTCCTACTTTCTCTCAAACAACAGAAATATAATATCAAATCCATAACAACCCTGTTCCATCTGTAAATCCATCTGGTTTTCTTAGTAAGTGCCTTTGAAATACTGATACATCTGGGGGAAAACATGTTGCCAATAAACAAGTTTCATATACAGATTTCAGTTTTGAATGCAAGAATTCATCCTTTCAATCTGGAACTCCTGTGACAGATATCTCTGTGTTGCAGGTTGTAGCATATTGTTGTTGCCTGAATGTATACTCCTTTCTCTACAATACCTTTTGAACAGATACCTCCCTTCAATACATGAAAGAGGTAATAGAGAAGCTATTTGGAAGCATGAAATGTATCCATCTCTTTTTTTATTTTTTCCCCTCTCAAGGATCTGTGAATTTGACTGTTTCCCTGATGCTCCTTTTCTGTTTGATTATCTTCATCTTATGGGCACAGAGATTTCAGGGGACTTGGTGTGGCTGTGGCTCCTTTTGGAGCAATGTGCTGAACAAGCTTCACTGCTCCTCTTGCCTGAGTGACAGGTACTGAGCACCAGTGGCTCTGATCAGGGTCAGAGAGGAAAACCAGCTACTTCTGATACACCCTGAAATAAAATAGGAGCAATTCCATGCTAGTCAGGAGCATCATCTGGACCAGTGACACTTTTTTTTCCCAGACAACAGTAAGAAATTCACTACATACAATAATCTTCTGCCACCTAGAGAGAGACTTGGCAGAAAAACAGTGTAAAATTAGCAATTAACAATTTGCATAGAAAAAAAAAAATTAATTGTTTCCACTCATTCTGAGCCTTGACAAGGGAAGCAGGGTGCTAATGTTTCCAGCATGCACTTTCTGGGGTAGACTGCAGCATAAACGTTCATCAGTCTTGAAACCAATTACTGTTCTTCTGTCTGTCAGAGAAGACATTATTTTCTCTGCATGAGTATTCATTAATCAGACCACTATACACTGCAGGTGAGTTCATAGAGGCTTTCCTCATCATGAAAGGCAGGTTAAAACTTACTACAGCAAAAATACATTGTAGTGCACGTTGCTGAATTTTTCCAATCCACTCATAGCACCACTGGAAATTCTCAAGACATGGCTTGGACTTAGTTAATGACTGAAGGAGAGGACACAAAGGATTTGTAAGGATTTTTTGATTTACCCACCAACAGATGTCCACCAGCATCAGGGAGTGACCCTTGAATCATAGCATGAACAGTAGTAAAAGAGTGTTTTTGGAAACCTTGTGCAACTAGGAGGTGATTATACCAATAAATGGAGGGAATGAGGAATGCTGAATCTCATGCTACTCTGTAGGATATATTGTAAAACAAAAAAATTTTTTTTTTTTTTTTTTCTCCAAAGACATGAATCTTTCCAGATTTTCAAGAGCTTCATGTCTCACTCTCAGCTGACAGAATACAGTCACCTTGGGGTTACATTGAACAGAAGTAGCTATCGATTAGAAAAGTGTTTGCAGATTAGGAGCTTTGCAAAAGAGTTGCTCAGCAATCTCTATTAATTGGATATTTTCAGCACTTGAAACTTAATTTCTATGTCCATTTAAGTGGGTCAATATTGTGGAAAAAGCTGGAAAACAGGTCTGGCACAATAAAACTGCAGCTCTCTTCCTATTTGTTTGGATCAGTCTAGGCAAATGCAGAATGTGTCTATCCTCAGGCAATAATTACTGGCCTCATGCTCCATGAAAAGCTGTAATGGTTTCCATTTGGCACTGTACCAGGGATTCATGGATGTACCAAGTTTACAGAATCACAGCTTGTCTCAGAAAGGAATCTCAGGTGATTGCTTGGTCCAAACCCCTCAGCTGAACATAGAGCAAGTAGTCCAGAATATGAACAGTTGGGTTTTGACTGTCTCACAGGCTGGAGGCTCCACAACCTTTCCCAGCAGTAGAGTTTCTCTTTATTCCAGTGTTCTGACTCTGTCTGTAGAAAAATATTTATCTTGTGCTGAGCCTTCTCTTCAAGGGTAAATCATCCCAGCTCTCAGCTTCTCTCTATATGTCCCTGTATATTCTCCCTTAATCATTGTGTCCTTTGCTCCACTGTATCCATGTTTCCTCTTCTACTGGAGAAGAAAGATCTGGACACAGAATTCCAGATGTGGCAGGCAGGACTAAGGGTCACCTCTCTTGAACTACTGGCAGTGTTCTTCTTATTGCATCCTTTTTTTGACACAAGGGTTTATTACTGCCTCATGTTTAATGGTTTTGGTCCACTGGGCTCTTTTTTTCAAAGCTGCTTCTCAGGCCCTGGTCTGTACTGGGGCATGGAGTTATTCTCCTCTGGATCCTGCACGTGTCTTTGTTGAACTTCATGAGCTTCTCCTTGGTCCATTTCTCCAGCCTGTCAAGATGCCTTCAAACAGCAGCACAGACATCTGGTGCATCAACCACCCCTCAGACTTTCACATTTCCTTCAGACTTTCTCAGGCTGCACTCTGCTGTGTTGTCCAGGTCAGGAATAATAGTACTGGCCCCAGTGTTGACCCCTGGGTGTCCTACCAGTGACTGGCCTCCAGCCAGACCCCAAGTCACTATCACAATGTGCTGAGGCCAGCAGTTCAGCTTCCTTCCAGTCCATCTCCCTGTCCACTTGTCTAATGAATCGTTTCACCAGTTTGTCTACGCTTGGACACCTTTTAGACATCAAGATCTCCAGAAAAATCAGGTTCTATTTAATTCTGTTTCTAGGAGGATGAAGCAACTAATCCTTACAGACTGTTACATGAATATCCATGAATTGGCTGTGCTGGAACAAGATGACTGGTCGTAGTAATCTTGTCAGTTTTGATCCTCAGTTCTGTAGGAAACAGCACATCATGCTGAACAGGGATGAAGAGCAATTAGACCAGTAAAGGAAGCCTGCTGTGTTTCTGCCCTCAGAGGTTAATATCCCAATGTGACTAAAGGAGAAATACTGAGGACATTTTCTGAAAAACAACATGACCTTTAAGAGGAAAAGAAAAAAGTCTTCTTTTTCTTCTGCTATACATAGCAGAAAGCTTCTGCTTGAAATGGCAGTAAATCTGTGCCTTAAGCTAACATCTGGAGCCTTGCACATCTGTAGCTTAACTAAGAATCAGAGCATTTTTGTTAAGTAACTTAAAACGTACACGTTCTTGTAACACTGAATAGAAAGACAAAATTTTACAGGTCTAGCAAAGATGGGTTGGAGACAACAAATGAAAATATGTCTAGTTTGAGTTCATCCATTTACTAATTCTCAAGGTTAGCCAAGTTGTTATGTTTTTTATAAATATAGCAACTATTTAATACTTAGAAATACCTGAACATCTCATGACAATTCCTATATGAAAAAAGCTTTTTATAGATATCCTAAACCTACAGAAGAGCAGGAATATCAGATTTCCCATTAAAAAAAATATATATATATGGACACAAACTCCCAGAATCCCAGTCTTTCTGATCATTGGTCTTACAGAGGAAGAGATAACTGTTCA
Organism: Chloebia gouldiae; assembly: GCA_003676055.1. Classification (NCBI taxonomy): domain Eukaryota; kingdom Metazoa; phylum Chordata; class Aves; order Passeriformes; family Passeridae; genus Chloebia; species Chloebia gouldiae. The sequence goes on from QUSF01000016.1 coordinate 240,646, forward strand.
CATGTCTGAAAACACCATCTGCTCACACTTGTTGAGTTCTGCAGAAACAGAGAAATTACTGTGTTCTTCTCTCATTCTGTGTAACTGCTGCAAATGTCAGTACTTTGCTCAACCAAGTCCCATTGCACTGCAAAAGTCACCAGTAGAAAGTATCAGTATCAAGTGAAGATAAAACTCTGGTAAAGCTTGTTTATGATGGATAATTGGATAATTGTGCCCTTTCTTCCCCTTGATGCATGTAAACGTTTCATCCATACCCATTACCTGCAGTGAGCAAACCAAACTTTTTGAATGCATCTCCCCATAATTCTTAAATCCCTTACTCTCTCAACAAAGACTTGGTTATGCTGTTTTTTGCTGTGACAATATGATGTGTGCTAATAATTTTCTGATTTGCTGCCACTGGTATATCAGCAATTGTTTTTTCATCATAGAGTTCTCTTTGGAGATTATTAGTCACTGTCAAGGGTGACCTGCTAGCTCCATTGTTAGTGGTTAATAAATGATTTTTCTTTACATAATTTATACCAAAAATTAAACTCTAAAGGTTATGTGAGATGTTACCATTCCTAAAGACCAAGTCTAAAAGTGCAGGTATTAAAAAGGTGAGATGCATGAAGCAGCACAGCTATTCTTGGGCAAGCATTGATAATTAGATATTACTTTGGAGAAAGGGCAATGCTTCATCCGAAGATGAAGTATTATCTTCAATATCTCTTTGTGCATTTGGTGGAACATTCCCACTGATTGTGCTTCTAATCTCAAAATAAGTTGGCAGGTTTGCCCTTTTCTAGCTGAAATATAGTCTCTTCTGGGAAACCTTTACCAACACATCCTGACAACTGTTATGTCCTATTAAAGGTTGTTCACAGATATTTGTAGTATCTTAAGTACACACTGCATTATTACAGGTGAATTCTGCATCTGCATAAAGATTTTGCTGAAAACAAAAGGCAAACATTTCTAGGGGCCATCTCGTTTAGGAAGCAGGCTCGTTCTTGTGCTAGGCTATTGTTGTATTTGATGGAGTTGCTTCAGGAACAACAAAGTCCTCTGGGGATGAAAAATAGGCAGGTGTCAGATTCCAGGAGAAATGTGGTCATTTAGGATCTGCTCCCCAAGAACAAGAGGCTTCCACAGACACTTTTGATAGAAAAGGCAAAACCACAGTCTGACTGAGCACTACATCAGAGTGATATTAAAAACTGCTCTCAAATATTATTTCCCTTTCTCCAGATGTCTTTAGGAAATTCCTCTTTATGTGGCAGAAGTGCTTTATGTTTTGGTATAGTTTTGTATGGTTAAAAAAAACAAAAACAGCCAAACTGTTGATCACACGAGAAAATACAAGATTTCATTGCTTTTATGAAGAAGGAACATGCATGTTAGTCTCATTTAATGGTTGGAAAGACTTACCTTGTCTTCAGTCAAGTAATTAAAAAAGAAAAAAACCTGCTTGCTTGCATTATTATTATTATTATTAAATTATCCCTTTTGGGTTGGCTAAACAGTCCACAATCCATTTTTGTCAATAATTACCCCAGAACATCTCATGTCAAGACAATTTAGTTTTATGTTTGTAGGAATATAAGGTACCCATTTGTGCTTATCACTATAGAAAAGGACTGCAACAGTTAGCTAAGAAAAAAAAAAAGGAAACCCTAGAAGCTTCAAATTCTTTTGAGAACCAGAAGTTAGATTTTAGTGAACTATTTCCACTAGATGAATTATTGCTGAGTGTGTTACAATATTGGCTAAGAGACAGCACACTGATAATACCCAACTGTCACAATTTAGAAAAATATATAAAATAAAAACATGTCACATCTTCTTGTGTTTCCTTTAAACTTGTGCACAGGTACCAGGAATGTAACAAAATAATTTTTTCAAGTTATTAAAAATATCGACAAAAACAACTCTGCTGACATCTGTCACAAATTCCTGGGCCAATAGGCAAGGGTCAATGGAAGGTAATTGCATATAAGTGCTATAGCATGTAATGATTAAATCCCTTTTATGTTAAGAGCCACATTTAATCATTAAGGATGGTGAAAATGGATTTGTCAAATATGTTTTAGCTAACTACAAGCTCAATAGACATATTCTGAAGACAATATTTGCATGAAAGAAAAGTTACTTGGCCTTGTATGCAATTATATAAACGGATTTAGAAACAGCATCAACCTGTTTCTAGTCAGTCCCTGGAAACCTCATCCCATCTATTTCTCTCTGTGAGCCAGCACATCCTGCTGAGGTGTGTATCCTGTGCTCCTGTGGATCTCCAGCAGAAAAAAAGTGTGTGTGCTCAGGAATTCAGCAAGAAAAACAGAACAGTGGGGCATTTACAGCTTGTGATTGCCTGAAGTGCTAGGCACTCAAATGCAAAATATAAAATCCCATTAGCTTTTTCATTTGTTTTGTCAAAAAAACACCCAAACCTGACACAAGTTTAGCTTGTTTGCTTGCCCATCACAAAAAAGTATTTTCCAATATTTATTGCAAAAGTCACAGCTTTTATTACTACTACTGATCCAGCCACCAGCCTATGAAAATCAGCCAAAAGATTTATTCCTAAGACATTAGAATTAAGGACATGCATGGTATAGCCAGATTTTAAGCAAGGATTAGAACTTGTGACCTTCAAGTATAAATTTATAATAGTGACATTTGTAAATTACTCTTTAAGACTAATTTAATGATGTGAGTTGAACACATTGTTAACTTCAGCTGAAAAAGTATTCTCTTTATTCTTTGCAAGCCTTTTTGTAACCTCCCCATTTCTTTTTATGTCCCTTGCATACAAAACCTGTACTTACTAAACAAACAATCACAGGCAGAAAAATCACAGATATACATTAATACAAGTGGTTTATTTTCATGTAACACTTCAAGGAATTGGAATTTACTGTGTGGGATCTGAGTCTGTGTGTCCTGAGAATTACCTCAACAACAAAGACACGTAAGAAATCACTTGTATCATGTCTCTGAGAATACAAGCATGATTTCATATCTAAAACTTATTCTACAAAATAAATTAAAATAGACGCTGCCTACTTTATGAAGTAAATTGAACCAACACACCCACACAAGTGACTTTGAGCTGTCTGCCTATTTTAATAACTAAGAATGGCTTGGTTTTGAAGGAAACAGATTTCTGACAAAATGGAAAAATATTCAGCCTTTGATCTTTCATTTTGCTTCCTGGGGTAGGAAAAAAAAAGGTTGTGAAGAAAGTATGAATAATGAGGTCATGTCACATTTCTGTTTCTTACAAGAAATAAAGAAAATAAATTTTGGAACTTAAAAATCCCAAAAAATTTTATAAAAGTAAATCTTCACTTTTATGTATGTCAGACAGCTGAAACTGATAAAAAGTTGGTTGGTGCTACTTAAAGGCAAAAATCCATTGCACAGTCTACACTGAGCTTTAGTTTGCAGGAGAAAGAAGAATCAGAAAGTGTTCCAGGACAAAATAAAATGTAGGTGCTTATATTGTAAAATGAGAGTCAGTCTACAACCCAATTAAATTTGTCTCACTTTTCAAAAAAACATTTTGCTGTAACAATATGTACAAGGTAATTGAGGCTATGAGACACAGGCCTACAGTGTGAGCATGACTGTGCACCTCTAAGTGCTCATGAATTGAGAAGGAATTCTAAAGGATTTTCTAGGCAGCTGGAAATCAGGAATGTGGTTTTGACAGCTTAATGGGGAAATGGAGAGAAAGAGAGTGCGTGTAAAAGGTGGTGGGCAGGAGGGCATGAGAAAGAGTGAGGGTGAGCCAGACAGGAGGAGAGGGGAGAGAGCAAGGAGAGGAGGCAAGAGCAAGTGGGAAAGAGCATGAGGAGAGCAGGGAAGTGCATGAGAGCAGGCAACAGTGAGTACAAGAGCAACAGGGAGGGTGAGTGCAAGAGAGCAAGAACATGAGAGCATGCAGGAGAAGGAGACCTTGTCTGAAATGTTCAGTAATGTCAGCTATTAATCATGCAAGATGTAAGAAACTATCTTGTCAGCACTGAACTGTGTTTTGACCCACTTACTACATGACCTAACACAGTGGGGCTGGAGCACTGAAGTTCAGCTACTGACACTGTGTTTGAAAGCAATATCAATTAGTTGGATGAAGATCAGTTTAAAAAAAATCAGAACACAGGAGGGGCAAGTAAAATCTGACACAGGGTGTGGGTTTCTGCTGCTGGTGATTGCCACTGGCACCGTTTGTGTTGCTTCTCTGCCTCCTCTGCAAAGCACAGTGTGCAAGGACTTGTTGATTGACACCATGGACTTATACAGAGACTAAACTGTTGCCCTGAAGCATTCCCAGTAATCATTCCTTTTGTATTTGAGGCCAGATTCACAGTAGACTCCATGACAGTGGAATACACATATGAGCCCTGGACCATGACGTGGATCAAATGGTTCAAAAGGGTGCAGTCCTCCAGTTTCCCACTGTCAGCCCCCAGGCTCAGGTGGAAATGGGCTTCTGGGACAGCTTCTGAGAACAAACACCTAGCTCAGATCAGTATTTCCCACACATGAAGGAAACTCTCATATTACATCCAAAAAGAAAGAAAAATAAGGTGAAGAAGGAGTAGGAGTGGCTCTAGAAACACAGAAATTAGCTAGCTCCAGTACTTGCAAGAAGCAGTTTGGATTTTGATTTCACTATGGATGAGTTTCTGTACCCTGTTACATACTTTCCTGTCTGTGATGTGCAGATTTGCAAGTTTGATGGCTTTCAGAGCATATTTGTGATCTGAAAGTACATCCTCCCTCTGTGTGTCCCACAGGATGCCAGGAGTCCCACTACTTGTTGCCAGAAGACCTTTTTAAAATTTTACTTTAAAACCACTTTAGCTTCCCTTCTAAAAGTAAGAACTGAAAATATAAATAATTATTAATCCAAGCACTGAACAAAATCAATGTTTCCTCACTTGTAGCTATGTTGCATAGTATAACATTAAAAAGCCAACCCACACTGAACAGAAGCCTGCTTGCCTAGCATCCTTCCAGGAGTCTGCTTCCCAAACATCCTTCAGCCTTCTGGAAGCAGTAAAATCCTTCTGCTAGAGGCATGAGATAATTCTGAAAGAGCTCACAACGACTTTTCATAGCTCTAGGATTAATGAGCTAGGTAGCCTGTCACTATTTGCTCATTAGAAAGAAAGCTCAGAATGGTAATGGCTAAAAGTCATTAACTTCTGGCAGCAGCTCAGTGACATATGGGAAGAACTGGTGGCCTCAGCTCACTTCTTAGAGCATGTAACATTTCTCATTTGTCAGTCCCAGCAGAAAGACCACAGTCTGAATGCAGACTGCTTTCTACATCCCAACTATTACATCTCACAGAATCTGGAAACCACCAGAGGAGCTGCCGTGGCTGCTGGGATTGCTCTGCCCCGAGTTGCAAACATCAGTTTCAAATTAGGTAATTTGGCATTTAGCTACTGACTTGAAGGCTAAGGGATTCTTAAAATAAAGCAGCTC
>QUSF01000016.1:246532-519240 GCA_003676055.1 Chloebia gouldiae
AAAAGAAAAAGAAAAAAAAAAAGAAAAAGAAAAAAAAAAGAAAAAGAAGAAAAAGAAAAAGAAAAAGAACCCAAACCAAAACCAAAAACCAACATGCAGGCAACTGGATAAATTTATATTAAGTTTAGTTTAGGGTTTTTTTTTCAGTCATAGGAATATGCATTTAAAACCACAGTAGTTTGACCAGAAAACCTGAAGTTTGATCAATCTTTTGATTCACCCAGTGCTGAAGTACATTTGTCCCTTCAGAGTGATCAAGAGCATTGTCAGACTTGTGGCAGCCTGTGAGTTGAAAGGTACTAAATATGGAGAGACAGAGAGGAAAACCCACACCAGAAATGCTGACAAGCTTTTGAGTATGTAAATTTTTCTTCCAATAATCACTGAGACAAGCAAGGCCTTGAGGATCTTTGCAAAAGGCCATGTTTTATACTATTTAGGTAGGAATGGTTGGATCCAGAATCCAAGTTACAAAGCAGTTCTTGTGCAATTCCCATTTACATGCAAAATGTGTCATCTTTCTTTTAGGAACAGACAAATCAAAAGTTTCATGATAACATAAGAAACTAGCCTGGCCACCAGCTTCAGCCAGTTTTGCACTGTGTTTAAAATAGCATTAAGCTGTCCTGCCCTACACTTTACCCTGATGTTGTTTACATGTCTGCGTTTATCCCAAGTAGGAATAAAATCTAAACCCCTAAACCAAAACAGCTTAACCCAGCCACTTTGCCTTAGGGTGTACAGTTGCTTTTCCTCAACACTTCTTCTCTAAATAGCTACGCCACTTTGAGATCAAAACAGCCAGTGACAGAAATTGCCACAACATTTTGGTCATGTTGTTTCTCTTGAACTCAAGTCAAGAGTTATGAACAAAAATACATGACTTCTTTGCTTTTATTTTGCAATGAAATGCTTAGTATGAAAAGCATGTTTTACTTCCACTGCTGTTCATTAACACCAAATCTTTTAACCACTGAGTAATTCACTGCTGCCTATACTGACAGATAGCAAGCCTGACATACACAGCTTTGTTTCTGTGTGGTTTAATACACAGCAACTTAAAATCCTGTACTCAGTCCAAGTAGTTCAGCATGAAATCAGGACAACTATTTTGCTACAAATTCACAAACCATTGCTGAAACTTTTGGGCAATGTTATTGCTCAGCTATCAGAGAAGATATTTAGATATAACACCCTTTTACCAGCAAAACCATATGTTCCTCCAACTTTATGTTATAAGAAAAGGTCAACTGTATTTTAAAAGTAGAAATGTAAGAAAAAACCTGGAAGACAAAGTAGTGGACAGACTTTAAGCCAAGGATTTAAAGCTGAGCTATCTATTTAATTCTGCTAACTGTAGTAAATACTGAGCAAAGGATGTCAGTAGATCCAGACAGGGCAAAGCAGTAGCTTAAACGGCATGCTGAAAATATGAGAGGAGTCTGAGGTAGGCTGAGCAGCCTCAAAGGACAACAGCTGGATTTTCATCAACAGAAACAGACCTCAGAGCTGCCTCAGAAACCAGAAAGGCAAGAGCAATGCCACTTTAATTAAAAGCTATTTGTAGTAAACTCATGCTGATAATCACAAATACTGTGTTGATTTGATAGGACAGGTCACAGTCCTTTCAGCTTAAGCATGACATCAGCTGCAGATTTTCACAGAAACAATTACAGAAATACGAGTTTGCTGTTAAAAAAACAAAATGAAACCCACATTGAAGCTGTTCTATAAAGCAGCTATGCTTAAAAGAGGCAAGCATGACAGCTTACTTAAACCACCAATTACTCATAAATGCCTCCCCTGTATAATGATGAGGATATAATTATACCCTTTGCTATATTTTGTGGAGAGCTTATTTGTCTTTTTAATTTATGACAAAGATTTTCTCAATTTCAGGTAAACTCTAAGGCATAAAAATAAAAATCTAAAAATTCCATATAACTCTAAGGCCTCCCCCTGGGAGGGAAATGAGGAGCAATTTCTCACAAGTAGATCATACTCAGTGTCTTGAGAGCCTTCTGGGGAAGTATTTTTAAATATGACTTTCATTACCAAACTGCAAGGAGAAGGCAATCCTAGAGAAGGTTTTACTTATGTGAGAGCTTTGAAATGTCTGTCTGTGTATATGTATATATATAAATGTAAACTTCCTGATATTTTGGAGCACTGCCTCTCAAAAATGTCAAGAACTTTCACTGAATTTTGAAATTCTCTTTCTGGTGGAGAAATACCAAACTACCTGCAAGACTCACACTGTCCCCACCAAGTGCTACAGCAGAAAAATGAGTCAGACAGAAGAGGGGCAGCTACTCCTGAGGACAAGAGAGTAATGAAAAAGTTAATTTCCACACTGGCAAAATGTAAAAAAATGAAAAACAAAAAACCCTGTTGTGCCAAATTATTTGGAATTGTGGAAACACAATTCCAGCAACTGTCATTTAGTCTCTCACAGTTCCAGCTGAGGATTTATTCCAACATTTTTTGAAGAGAGTTGCCAAAATTGAAGGATACAAAACCTCAAAGTTCTCCAATTCACCAAAAGGTGATTGAAATCTGTAACCAAAATTAAATGAGCAGTTAAAACTGAGAACTACTTCGAAGCTAGTAAAAACCTTAATAAAAGCAGTAAGATATGTCCAAAATTTCTGTCAAGGAAAACAAAAGAGAAAAACAAATTATTTCCTGTTGCTTGATTTTATTTACTCATAGCTTTAAGCTTGGTGTCCCTAAGTTGTCCTGGCACCCATCAGATCTAGAACATTGTTTTTAAATGAGACCTGAGACCCCATATGTACTAAACTGAGACTAAAATCAAATATACTCAACACTTCAATTCATGACAAAAATTGTCAGTGAGTCACTGATGGTGCTCATTTCAAACCCCACAGGATTTCATAAAATCCAACAGGACCCAACTTTAAATCACAGTTACTGATCTAATTGGAGGCCTGATTATGTCATTATTCTGTGCTTCACATTTATTGCTCAAAAAATAGTAAAACATACCTTTGTCCTCAATATACTGCTGTATGCCAGTACTGTAACTGTTTCCTTTAGAGTGCAATACTAAAATACATTATAATAGTTTTGGGGCATAAATCTCTAATGGAGAAACCTATTAAGGTTAAACAAAATCTGCCCTGTAAGGGCAGCATAAAGTAGATTCTATTACATTTTTAGACAAATCAAGGAGTTAGTGTTAAGGCTGCAGACCTGTTCTTGCCAGTCTAGTGAGAAGAATATTATTAGCTCATAGTCTCAGTTTTAAAGTATCCTGTGAGACATTCTACCTCTAAAGATGAACAATTACCAAAAGGGATTAATTTGCAACTCAAAATGGTCTCATTCTCTTCACATTGTTCAGAATGCTTTATAAAACTCTATTAAAAGAAATAAGACTATTTCAGTGATTAAAATTAGTAGCCTACATTAAAGTAATTTGCATTTTATTATGAAAAAAATCCTAGAATAATAGAAATTGTTCAAACTCTTTGGGAAATACTCCCTTTCTATAGTGAATCTTGAAAAAATTAAGCTAATTTTATTACCCTGTCTTTCTGTAGATGTTTTTTAAATCTATTAATAAATGTGTTACAGGGCTTAACTAGGACCCTCCACTAAAGGATGTGGTAGAATTGATTTACAGGTTATCAAGGGACAACATCTTTATTTCTCACTTGCCTTCAGATTTTCTATGGGTGAAGTCCTGACTATGACTATATAAGAGAATGTGATATGAAGCCAAATGATATTCCAGTCAATACATATCCTGTGAGCTTCCAATAAGTATCACACAGAGAAGAGGGCAACATTTGTTATTGAGTAGTTTAGCTAAAACACATAATTTTATTTTAGTCAGGACACATTTAGTCACAAGACTAAAAAGTATTTTTCATTTAATTTAAAAAAAATCTCTGTACTTAAATGAAATTTGCAAAACAGGGATGCTATTGATCATCATGTTCTCCATGCTCAAAATTTAATTTCCAACAGAAAAACTGTCAGCCAAAAATGTGTTCAAGTCGCTGATAATGCATTCAAAAACACACATCCAGTTAGAGCCCTTATCCTGGGAGCAGCCAGATACTTTCTCCTGCAAGGTGCCATGTACTTCTGAACAAATGAAGTTTCAAGAGAGAGAGATTCACCACACATATTTAAAAAGGGAAGGAATATGGGGAAAAAAAAAAAAAGCAGCCTCTCTAATTCTCCTCTTGGGCCTTCTATTTCCTTAGACAATGACACCTAGCCACTGAGAAAACTGGAGCCCACGCTCAAGCATCCCAGATTTGTTCCCACAACTCCAAATGGGAGTCCACAGTAACAACTTCAGTTGGAAGGCCCTGTCCACTTCTCATCAGACCTGAACATTTTTGGCAAATAGGTAGGGGATGCTCCTGATGATCCTACAGTAACCTAAAAGAGTTGTGAATGCCTTGATAGAGGCACTTCACATTTTGGGTTTGTTCTATCATTCAAGACAGAGAGGAGCACTCAGAAAATTACATGAGTCAATCAAATACTTTTAATTTACTCCTGACTTTAATTTGAAACCCTGCACAAAAATGTATTATGAAATGAAACCTAAATCAAACCTTCCAGCCAAACACATAAAAAACAGCCCAGTGGCAAGTATTTCCAGCTGCACTACACTTTTGCCAGAATGTATACATCCTGAGAGCTTGCCACACCACAAACAGCTTTAATTGAAGAACTTCATTCACAGAAAGTCTTTAAAACATGCTGCCTTGATGCTTTTTGCTTCCTCTTTCCTTCCACTATTTCTCCTGTTCCCACCAAGACTCTGAGTCACCCCTGCCCTTGGCTATGTCACAATGTCCTGGTCTGGTCATCAGTGAGCCACTCCTGTCACGTTACAACCTTTGCTTTCAAACACAGCAAACTTCCAAGTGGCAGCACGTCAGAACTGAAAATTTATAGGAATAAGAAATTATAGCTTAAGTTTCTATTCATCAACATAATTGGATGTTAATAACAGGGTGTGCAGTGCTGGCATGCCTATCAGGTACACATACTATACGTTTATTAAGTATAATTCATTCCAACAAAGTTCTAATAAGGGCTGCTTAATTCCAGCTTAAATCAAATGTCAGAGGAGCCAGAAAAGACTGTTTTTCACAGGTGGAATTTTGTGAATAAGTTAGAGATTTTTTTAGTGCTAAATGTGATTATCCTTGGCTTTATTTCTACCTACATACCTTCTCTTCCCTGTTTGCATTTATTTTTCTTGTACTTTGCAACTGCAAATAAATGGAACACAATGTTATGTTCTGACTGCTTGTTCCAGCGATGGTTCTTCATTGTATGATTAACTTTAATGGATATATAACATATGTTTTAAAGCAGGTGGGAAAAGAGGTAATGTGGAGATTTTCAAGCATGCTTTTGAGATATTTTTGAGCTACATATTATGTGAACTTTTTGGCTGCCTATGAACAAGCTGATACACACTTTTGAGCCATTATGCTAAATGCTATGGTCATGCTAAGCACTGACTCCTTTGACAGAAAGTTCTGCCACTGGCACAAGAATAAAACAGTAAGGAAAATTAATAACAGCTCATAGTATTTGCTGATCTCTAAATGTCATCCTCCATCACTGGCAGTCCCAATCTCAGTACAAACTGGTACAAAGTCATACTCTTTGAAAGGAATTAAATGTATTGATATCAGAATTACTGCATCCTATCCTCTTGAGAAGTTAATTCCAACCTTTTCTTTGGCACAGCTTACACAGAAAATAGATCCAGATATGGTAAGACACAGAAGTACCAAGACCCAAAATACAGCAACATTTACATCACCTGTTTTGAAGGACAAGTTTTGCATCTTTGGTGGTAAAGTTAGCACATGCAGATGTCATTCTGATTATCTTCACAAAAAGCCTGGCTTCTAAAACTAATTTATTTAATAAATTTGGAAACTCATCTTCTGAATGAGCAAATCTGGTATACTCCCTTATCACAATCAATTTCTCATGTAGCATAACCAGCCACCAAAATGGTTGCTTAGAAGTAGCAATATACACTAAAATAATCAAAAACCCCAAAGGTAAGTATATCTATTCCAGTTAAAAACCCAGTAAATATCTGAAGCATCCCCAAAGAAAATCCCTTTTGTATAACTACACCCACAGACTTCACTCACTGAGAGGAATATACCTCCTGTACAACCAAGAGGATGATTGCACAGCAGGGCACTCATCTGAGGAATTAAGTCAGATTTTGAAAGAAACATCAAAACACTGCATAAGAAATTTGGTAAAAGCCTCTGGTCCCACCCTGAACTTTCTGTCTTAATCTGAACAGCCATTCCAAACCAGAGTAAAGCCATACAGACAAAAATATCTACTTGCCAGTGAGAGAACAAAAAGAATCCCTCAATTTCCTGGTCTTTCATTCCTGAGTGATAAATCACAATTCTGCTGGGCATTTAAAATCATAACTTTATCCTTCCCATATACACAACCACTTAATCTCCTTTACCACCAGCTCTGTGCTCTGCAGGTATAAAGCACTACTCTGTTCCAATCAATCTCACTGCCTTCCCAGTGGAAGTCATAAAGATTGTTCCCAAAATGTGTTGTATTTTGGAGCTTGCTACTACCTTTTCCAACTTGATGAGCAACCTGTGCACCCGAGAGCTTGTACGTTGTTTCCAAAGTAGGTCAAGTTTGTCATATTCAAAAGTGATCAGCTCTAACTTCATTGCTTCTCTGTGTCATTGTCCTTAAATCACCATGGGTTCGACAAAGCTTCCACTAGAAACCTGACACAGGACAGCCAATATGGAAGATCAGCTTTTTGCTGTGGTAAAAAATATGTAGACAGGACAAATTCTCTTATGTATTAATTGCAGAAAACATTGAAATTTAATATAATTTTATTTATAATAAGCAAAAGATGGATTTAGCAAAACTTTTCTTAATTGATAAGCAAATAATAGTCACATAAAATATCCCTAATATTTTTGCTTGGTTTCACTCATTTATTTTTAAAAAGTTAGATTTCTATCTTATTTTCTTAAAATCAGACCATTACATAAATATATGTTACATGAATAATTCCTGCATGTTAGTTATTTGTAAGTCATGTTATTTGTTCACAGGGTTGCAAGACTACAAGGTCTGCATTTTGGCATATAAATTGTCTTGGGGAGAACTGATACAAAGCTGATAAAAAATTATGCCCATTTTGCAATCATAGTAGTTGTACATACACACTGAGCAATCCTAGCAGGAGCTTAACCTGAGCCAAGAAACAAGCCAAGGAACATGAAAAATGACATCTTGGTAACTCTGTGTGGCATCTTTATAATTAAGTGCTACACTGATTAGAAGTCTAAACCATCAATTAAAAATTAATGAACTTCCTGTAAAAAAGCAAGAGAGGATCTGACAATTGTGGGGAATGTAAAGATTCATCAATATGCATTTTGTTAGCTGTTGCACAGTAGTTAACTATCATGATATTCATGGAGCAAAGTGATTCTTCAAATGTCTGTGACACAACTGCTAGCAGTGTGGCACAAATCATCTGATACACAGCTTTTCCTTGAAGGCTTTTTATGTACTCCAGATTCTTTTAAAATAACCCTGGAAACTGTTTGCACAGCCTGCAATATCTCTACAATTGCTTTCATGCAGACATTACTTTTTTTTTTTTCCCCCTTCTGGTAATCCTCCAGTTTGCAAATCTGGACAATTCTGCTGACTCTCAGCATTACACGTGAGGTTTCAAATTTGGCTCCAAAACCACCACTTAAACTTTTTCCAGCTATTTCTGTGTGTCAGTGTCTTTTGTAACCAATGGTATTTTTTTATGAAGCAGAGCAAAAAAGTTATCAGAAAGTCTTTAAGGCTCTAATCAACACAGAGAATTAGCTCCACGGCCTGAGTCTGACACAGAAACAAAACATCAGTGTAGCAGGTGCTAGGAAAACTTGATGGTTTTGGTTTTGGATTTTTTGTTGGTTTTTTTTTTCTGTTTTGTTTTTTCTTTCTTTTTTTAATAAATAAGCTGCGAAAGAACTTTAAACCATCAAACAAGACACGTATACTGGATGAGAGGTCTTCTAAGTAGCAGTAAGAAACTGGCTGTATGACAGGCAATCCAATGGCACCATGGCACTGTAGAAGAGAATTTAATATTGAGAACACACCTAGAATCCAGAATATGCTGTTGGAAAAAAATAAACTGGGCTGTAAACATGCCAGGCCTATTATATCATGATTACTCTTCCTCCATGAAGCAAAAAAAAAAAAAACAAAAAAAACAGAACTGACCAAACAAGCAGAGGCAGATATGATAACTTATTTCCAAGCATCCTATTAAAAATGGTGCAGATAATGATGTGTAGATGGACTATGAGAGCACAGATGAGAAGCTTGTTACCAGCCAAGGAGAGACACAGAACTAGGTAAACACAAACACAACACCTCCAGCTCCCCATGGCCAGATGAACATTTTAAAGACTAAGGTTGCTTATGGTATTTTGTCTTGCTCTGCTTAGCAAATCACATGGGGAGTACTGATACCTCTTTAATATTTTAGTGCCTGAACAGAATTAAGTTTTCATAAACACCTGATGAGAAGACAGAGGAAGCAATTGCAGAAAACAACTGGAGCACAATAAAACTACATTAAACTCAATGAACTTGTTAAGGTTCAACCAGATCAGAGTTTAGCAGACCTGTGAGGAAAACAAATATGGTTCTGTCTCTCTGTTAAGTCAGTTTAGCACTTGATTAGCCCCATTTTTTTTTTAAATATTGCTTTGGTCCAGCCAGAGCAGAATGATTCTGAATGTGGCTCATGCTTCACAGAAGCCACTGAAGTTTTGGAGCTATTTGGAAGTCTAAGAGCTTTGCCACATGCCTAAATATTACCCACAGTAACCTCTATAAGACTGCCCATGTAGGTAGCAGCCTACTCTGGTGAAGAAATAATCAAATTACATCTTCATTCTACATTGTTTCCTTTAACAGCTGTTTTCTCAGAAGCTGGATCTTCGGGTCACAATAGGCCACAAGACCAGAAAATAATTAAGTTCTCTAAATTATTCATCAGTGTGTTCATTTGATTAAACCAGTACTGTCTGGATCCCTTAGCATCCAGCTTACTGATCAAAACTTTGATTACTATCCAAACATGCCTTTTAAACAAAATTATGTTGGAAACCAAGTGGATAAGTTTGCTTTCCTGTTATAATGCTATTTCACATAGAACTGAACCATACTGTACATTTTATCTAAGAAATATATTGAAATGGTGGATCTCAGGCAAAACTTTGATTTCAGTAGTCAGCACGCAAGTGAGCAAAACAGGACAGGGGAAGCAGATCACAGAATGGCTGATTCACACCCTGTGCTAAGCTCTGCTGTGGTTCTGGAAACATGACAGCTGTAGGCACTCCTGTGGTGCTTTGGGTACCTTACTCTGGGGTTGGAAATCATACACAATATACACAGCTACAAAATCATTCGAGGGACTTTAGATGACCCAAGTGTACCCAGGTGTCAACATCATCACTGCTCTTTGTTCTGCAACAACCAAGAGTAATATATGCAGGCTGTCACACAAATATGACTTAAAAGAAGCGAACAAAATACTTAGCTCAGTGTTAAAATAACCACAGTGCAGAAGAGTCTTAGTTTGAACTGAATTACTTCTCAATTTACCATGTAATTACTCACATTTTAAGATTACATCATCTCATTTAGACACATTCTTCTCTCTAATACCTTGGTTTCTAACTCTCCACATCAAGTCTGTCAATGATAATTCACAATAAAAATACAGTGACATTTCTAAAATCCAAAAGCACTACTACATATACACTATCTGTTATGCTGATAAAATAGATGCTTTCATTCTGAACTGCAGACATTTTGACATCTTTTGGTAGAACTAAAGAGTTATGCTAAGAAGAATTCATCTCCCTTATGATGTTGAAAGTAGGAATTTATCCTTAACTGAAAAATTCTCTGTCAAGTTCTTAAGAGATCTGATGTTACCAAGGGTAATGAATCTTGACTGAGACAAAAAAAAAGGAATGAAATAAACATGTTATCTAAACTTCTGGGAATTTTTTCAATCAAAACACAATCTTATGAGCAGTTATAGAATTTATCTAGCTACAATATGTTTACATCAGATTAAACAAAGCTGACTAAGAGAAATATCACTATTTAATCAAATCTGACTTCCAAACAAAGTCAGGAACATGTTTAAGACCAATGCAAAAGAACAGGGTCATACCTCTTTAAGTAGAATCTTTTTTAATTCAGTGTTTCAGTTTCATTTTAAAACATGTCAGTGGCCCATATGAAACACATGAGAAAGTTTACTCGTCCTCTGTGGAACAGAGACAGTCCATCACACACGTTTTTTTTACCCTTGTGGCAAGCCTTAGCAGGAAAGAGACTGAAACAACATCCTTGTTCTCAGAGGCAGTCTCTGTAGAGTAAAGAAAAAAAAAAAAAGAAAAAAAAAAAGAAACAGTGGAAGTAACAGGGTAGAAGTTTAGACTTACTGTGTGCACAATAACCCTATCACACTGGAGAATATTGTGAATATTGTGTTCTGTAGACATTGGCCGGGGACATTTCACTGCTGCTTTGCCAGAAACACACCAGCACTGTGGAATAATTCAGAGTAGATGCAAGCTGTGCAGAAGTCTGATTTTTATCAGACTTTAAATATGGAGGTGTGCTCCAAAATGCAGCAGCTCCTAGGATGAAGTGTCTGACCAGCCTGCATTAATGAAAGCTCAGTGATTCAGAGCTGCTTAAAACACCCACTAAGGATCAAGGCCCACGGAGTCCAGCAAAATGAGAAGTCTGAGGCATTCCCACAAAAGCTGAGAGAAGTGGCACAGGTGCCTGGACTGCCCTGCTTTAAGAAGCTTCTTAGAAACTGGTATTTCAGGCTTGTTATACAGATAAAAGAAACATTTCCAGGAGATTGTTCAAAATTTCAGAAACATTGATTTACCCTGCCAAGATGATTCATTCTCTGCATTACTAGAGGATAAAGACTATGATCCTAAAACTTCTGCAGTAGGAAGTAAGGTTAGCATGATCAACATTCAGCTAAGAATATAGTATCTATATAATTCTAATCTGTAATAAAATATGAGTAGTGGCAACTACTGAATTTTTTTAAAACTTGAACGATTCACGGAGTCATATTAAAATATCAATGAAAGAAACAATTCATGTTATCACCAACTATGGCATACAACAAGAAAGAGCAATGAAAAAGTATTTGTGGCCAAAAGCAGCAGAGACAGGTGAAATTAAGAGTGAAAATTAAAACATGCACTCTTTCTGCACTGGGGAAAAAAGCAATTCCATGTTTCCCCAGTTCTCAAAGACCAATTAAATGTTTGTAGTGCACCAAAAGAACTAGGGAATAAAGATAATAAAGAGAGGAAAACAGAGAAAGAATAGAATGGGTACTTTTAAGAAATATATTTAAATGTATTCATTTTTAATCTTAAAAGGTGTTAGTCATAGGTTGTTTTCCCATATTAATCTATGAATATTAGAAACCATAGAATGAAATACTTACTGAAGAAGGAAGGAAAGCTAAGGTTTTAGAAGTCTTGGATTTACTTAAATTCATTGAAATATTTTCACAGGCATAGTATTGCACTATGGAATGTGGCTGATATAATGTTTAAGTGCTTTCCAGGTCCAGGCACTTAAAACTCAATTCATAAAAATTAAAACTACAATTTGGCTAAAATTATTCATTTCAGTCATCAATTTATGCAACAGTAGTATGTGCTATTTACATACCAATTTCAACATTTCTACTTTGAAAGGTCTGCACAAAGAGTCATTGTGTATTCCTTTTCTAAGGAATTCTGAAAGCAAGGGCTAGATTGAACGACAGAAGATGCATTTTTCTCCTCACTCAGTCACACTTGGGTTTGGCTGGAGATTCACAACACCTGCACAACACGGTGTGGGAAAAGGTCACACCAGGTACAGCTTCCAGAGCCCCTGTGTGACAGGACTGCTCAGCTTCCATGAAGAAAGGATATATATTGGCCTACCAGGACCACCTTAGGTTTTATTCAATGAGTTATATGCTGGAGGTAAACAAGAAAGCTGATTTGGAGGGGGCAAGCCAGTGGTTGCAAATCCTTTTCCTACACAAACTCAAGATGATTTAATTGAACTCTGCCTACAGCTACATGATTTCCAGACATATTGAACAGCAGTCTGGGTTTTCCAGACCATTATTTGGCTTTTGTTCCATTATGTACATCTCTCTGCAGTTCCTTGCAGCCATATGGGCTTGTGTAAAAATACCAAAGTCAACAACAACAGCTTCAGTTATAAAAAGTCCTAGGACAAAGTAATCTAAGTTTCAGGATGAGCAGGTGTTAAAATTACATGCATCTGGGAGAAATCAGCATTCTCTAACACCCTCTGATAAGGCTTGCATGCACATTAGCAAAAACTCACCACAGATACTTTGGCACGTTTAATTTAATTTAGCATTAACAAAACTATGGAAGCTGAAAAAAGGGACAAAAACCTCCATGAGCCTAAGAACAGTTTTTCCATGCCTCTTGAGATGCATATACTACCATTTTGCCCTAAAACAGTGATCTTTGATAAAGATATCCTTTTATGCTAATATAAAAAGTTATTAGTATTCAGCCATGGAAGCTCTGGAGAGCTATTTCTAACAGTTTAAAAATAGAATTTAGAAATGTTCCTTTAAACATCACCAAGGGAAATTGCACAGTCAGGAGAGAAATTGCTTACAGTTATGCACAAACTCATGGTACTTAAGAGGAAAAAAAGGCCTTCAGTCACAGAGCATCCATTTATGTCCTTGGGAACACAGGGAAAGGGGAAAAGGAACTTGAAGCTAAACATCTGCAACATCTGTCTGAGAGTGGGTTCGAAGGGCTTGATGCAAAACAATTATTCAGCTACAGTAGGAAGTGTACAGACCTGTGGGAAGGAATGAACAAGTGACAATCAAAGGCCATGTTCTTTGGACACCCAGGTGGGTCAGGAATCTCATGATCTGTAGTCATTCAAAGGAGAAAAATTATTTCCTGAAAGCATCTCTCTCTTCTAGACCATAGGAAGCTTCCAGATAACTGCAGCACTCATAGGCATCTCCTGAGAATCTTTCTCGTCTCTGGGCACTCTTCATGTACCAAGAAGCAGTTTAGCATAAAGGTACAGGACTCATAGCTCAAAGCTCATATTCACTGATGAACTTTATCTAATAGACCACTTTTCTACCACCCTGAAAAGTTTTAAAAGGCTCCTTAAGATCCTATGAAGATGAGAAGCAGAGCATATAGATCAAATCATGATGTGGTGGGTACTGATACCTGTGTGAACCCTTCTCCTAAGTCCCCAGCACAAAATCATGAATATTTATAGACTGCAATGAGCTATGTATGGTAGCATTTTAAGGAAGAGTTATTGTATAAGTTTTCATAAAATAACATATTTCCTGTGTTTCCTAAGAGTGCAGTATAACTGACACTTTACTGTCTATGTCCAAGGTCAAGAGAGATGAAAGATGCTGCTTACATTCCAAAAACAGGACTCAGTGGAAGCCAGCTCTGAATATCATGGGATTTCCATTTCCTTCCTCCCCAAACCCTTCTTTTTATCCCTTATGGTTCATTGTTTAATGGCATATTCCAACAATACTTTTTTTCGCAAAGACACTGGAAAGGATTTATTATAGTTCCACATGATATCACGTGTTTATTTCTCTTCTGAAATTATATTTTCTCTCTGCTAAGCTGAGGGTAATAGCTGCTGAATGCTGATTAGGGTTTTCCTTATTTGATTACTGTTAATTAGAGTCAAGCATGTAGTGCATCAGACAGGAGGGCTGCAGATCATTGTGACACTTCAAACAGCCTGTTTGACTTCAGCAGAGCCTGTTGGAAGTTTGGGGTCTGACTAAATGTTCAGCAGAGTTGTTTATGCACAGTTGTGTAACATTACTCAGCATGGGGTACTGGACTATTTGGTTAATTAGTTTAAGAGCCTGTCAGTGGCAGCTCACCTCCTGGTTTATCGCTGGAAATTGCAATTAGCACGAAACAGTTTTCCTTTTTGGTCCAATTTCTCCCACACAAATCATTCTCACAGATGTCTTGCCTAAGAAACCCAGGAGTGCAGCCAGTCAGCATTCACTCACCCTCTTCCACTGGAGTCTCCACGGGATGTCTACAGCAACATCAAAGGGCTGGGCTAATCCCAGCTGATCTTGGAAAAAATCCAGGGTTTCCTGAGGCTTTAGGGCTGTGATTAAAGAACACACCTGTCTGCCCCAGTAATGAGGTCAGGCTATCTTTGCCAACCACAGGCTGCTATTTTCCTGTGATGCACGTCCTGGAGGAAGTGTCAGAAGAAGGAACAAGTAGGAGGCAGTCAAACAGCAACCCAGCACCAAGTAACAGCCTCTGCAAAGACACAATTCCCACAAAACTGCTCTTTCTCCCCCAAATCCCCAGTCAACTCCCTCTTCTTCATATGACATAGACTGCAAATGACATTTCCTGCTGAATTACTTCACATAAAAGGCTGGAAGTTGTTGATATTTTCTAGGTTGGCTGAAGGTAATGTAACCTATACACAAGTTATTTCTGAAACAAAGACAACTTAAAATTTACTTAAACTCCAAAATTAAAAGTAAACACTATCTACTTCCCCACATACTCAGGGAATTAATGGGCTATTAACAGTTTATCCATACAGTTTATCCATAACTATGAAGAAAGTCCACAATAAAGTTTCTGCTTCATTTTATAATTAAGCAATATCTTTTTCTATGTCCCTGATACTAGACAGTAATTTACCTTACAGCTTTATCATTCCAGCTTACCAAACTACAGGAGTTAAATAACTAAGCTGGTATCCTTCTCACATGAGCCAGCCACAAGATATTAAATTAAAAGAATGAAATTGACTGGAAAGAGGAATAAATTATTTAAAGTAAGAAAATAATTTCTCACACACTACTTTTTACTGACTGCATTAGTGGTCTCTTCTTTTACCTCAAGTCAACCTCAGTATCTGCTCAGGCCCATGTGCTTGTGTTAATTTCAGGGTCAAGCAATTATGATGTGAAAGTCTTCTCTACATAGGTTGCACAGTTATCCAGAAGAATAACTAGTGTTCATTAGTCACATATAAAATTAACTGCATTATATGCCAGGCATGGGCAGGCCCATCAGATGGTACCAAAAATAGTCCCCTTTGTTTTCAAAGGAAAACAGCATTTATTATTAAAAAAACATATTTTAAAAGAGATGGGGTTAAAGGTGAAGACATACTTTGAGAAAAGTTTCAATTTCTTAAGTCAGTATATTTTTCTATGTATTTAAAACTGTTTTATCCGATGCAGAAACTGCAGGAAATTCTTCTGCTAATTTTTTAACCTCAAAAGTCAACAGGGATTTATAATCGTGGTGCAGAAATCCTAAAATTCTGATTTATGCATTGCCAAAGCAGCAGTAAAACTTCCTGTCACTTTCTCCTTTTCCACAACTTTCAAAACACTCAGATGTGGGACCAAAGATCCTCTGTTCATTATTCTTATATTTAGTAAATATTATATGAATCTGCTATACTAGATCATCTTCTTAAGTGCATTGTCTGGTTTTCTTTCCTGATTTGTTAGTTATCAGTTAATTAAAATGGCCTTGATTCCGCCATGCCTGCAGTCATGGGGAGTTATTTGTATTCCAGGAGTCAGCTAAACCCCAATCCACCTACAGGCACAAAAACAAGGGTGAACACAGCCAGAGCAGTGTGGTGATCTGCACTTCAGACTAGGAGACATTCTGAGAGTGACAAAGAAAGGGGTGATTCTCTTATCATCTGCAGTAAGAGGGTGCTGGGTGTATTGTCTGCCACCACCACCAGAACAAAAAGTTTATATAGTTCTACAGCTAAAGGCAACTTCAAAGCCAACAGCTGGAATCACTGAGCACAAACTTTGCTTTATGTGTGGTTTTTTTAAATTTTTTTTTTTGCAAAGAATAATTACAACCACATTTTTACGTAAAATGCAAGTGGTGCATTGTTCTAATAATGCAATAAAAAGTAAAGATAGAGTGGAGTTTCAATAAGCAAAGAAAATTCAAAGGGTAATATATTGGCCCTGTATATCATTTAAAGATATTAGATGATCCACTAATATCAGTGTTTAATTTAGAGTTAGGGAGAAAGGATCCTTCTTTAATCAGACAACCACACAACTCTTGATTGCACAACTACACAACTTGACTACCCAACTCAGGATTAAAGAAATACCTAATTTGCCATGAATTCAACTTTTCAGATCTTAAATCTCCAATTATGCTTTCACTGCATTTACAACAAGCATTTGAAACATTACATAATTAATTTTAGGGAATTTCTTCAGTCATGTTTTTTCACCATGAATGTATGATCTGTCAGCATATGGTATTTCCTACATAACTTTGGATGATCTTTTTTACTCCAGACTTGGGAAGCTCCAGACTGAGATAAAACATATATTTGGAGCTATTGTGGCTTAAGTTTCTTCTATCTTATGATTAATGTCTAGCATAAGCCTTGCCCCTGATCCAGGTAATTGATTTTTGCAGGCTTTCCTTAGAGATGCCAGAAAGAGGCAGGAGGGCAGGGCAGATGACAAAATACTCATTAAGTCCATCCTCCCACCCTATTGGAAGCTCCTTCTGCTTCCTACTTACAAAACTTCTTGCTGCCTGCCATAACTTGTGCAGAAAATCTGTTTTAGTGCATGCCATCGACATGGCAAAAGTAGTTTTACTAATATCTACCTGAAACCTTCCTGCACTTCAGGGCCACACTAGTGCTGAGCAGATGCAACTCTCAGTATAAACCACTGGAGATGTTTGCCTTCTCCTCATCAACATAATTGTTGATTGCCTCTCAGCTTGTGAACCCCTCCAATATCATCCTGCAGGATTGCTCATTCATTTTTCTACAAAGAAATTCCTCCTTCTTGAGTAGCATCTTATTTGTTACAGCCAAGTTCTTCGTTTTGTAGAGATCATTTTTATTTTTGACCTTGTCTTTTGTCATTCTTGCAGTTCATCCTAGCTTCAAATCTGATAACTCACAGGCTATTCCATCATCCAGGTCATTGATAAATATGTTGAGTTGTGTTAGAGCCTAGGCAGGTCCTTGCAAATCCCAGTCAGCTCTTTCTTTCATTTCGACAGTGCTCAAAAATTTTCAAAACAGCCTTGCATCCTCCTTATTAATTTCTTCACCATTATGTTTCTCAAGTCTGCTAATGAGACTGTCATACTGGACAGTGTACAAAACCTGAGCAAAGTCAGGGTCCATGGCACCTACCATCTCTTTTCCAACCACAATGCCTCTTACCCTGGGAGAGTTTGAGAAGAAAATTAGATTGGTTTGACATATTTTTTTTTTTTCAACAACTCCATGTTTAACTGTTAGTCATTTCCCCATGTTTTTTTCAGGTTTGTTGATTTGAATGTTTTTGGCAAAAGTAACATAATACTGATATTAATAGCAGGATTCATCCCACAATTAATAGCAAGCTTCATCCTAAATTCCTTTATTAAAATTTTACAGAATGTGAGAACTGACATGACCCAGCTATAGAGACCATAAACACAGAAATATTCAGTTATCTGTAACTTTTAAATTAGACAAGTGTGAGGGCAAGCAAATAATAAAATCTCCAGTGTATTCAAACAGATGAAATTAAACTGGATGAATAATTTCAGTTGTCATAATTATGAATTTAGAGTGTTAAGAAAAAACTTAAAATACATGGTATTAAACACATTGCTAATAGTGCTGAGCCTCTCACTGAAATGCTCTGAAGTGAGAAAGGCTAATTCAAAGGGCACTAACAACAGTTATGTCCTAACTATCTTTTTTTTGAGACTCACTATTTAACCTTTTATTTTCTGCAGGCTTACCCAGGTTTCCAATCACCAGCAATATCAACTAAAATAATTATTAGCTGTTTCACTTTATCAGGACCCATCAAATCACAACAGAGGAATGTACACTGCAAAAGGAGCTACAGGGTTGTTGTTGCGAGCCTGTAAAAATTTACCAACTGGTAAAAATTACCATTGACTCCATGATTCACAGAAGGCTGATCAAGTTCTTTATTATATTATATTTATTATATTATTATTAAGAAACCCATTGCTTTTATAGACAGTTACAATACGACTGGACCTAATTTGTCCTCCAATCCAAACACCATCACCACTGTCTAATTAAGAAACCACCCTTTGGTAAACAAATCTCCATAACACATTCCACATGCTCACAACAACAGGTGCAGCAAGTGGAGATAAGAATTGTTTCTCATTCTTTTCTCTGCTCTTCTCACAGCCTTTCCCAGAAAGGCCTGGGAAAGTCTGTGCCTGCTCTCTGTGGCCAGAGAGCTGCTGCCACACAGGGTAACATGAACATTCTCAATTAATGATTCTGCTCTTCACATTCCTGACGTTCATTTCAGTCGTGGAAAAAATGCAACTTCAATAAGATGAGGAGATTAGCACCAGAGGACTTCCAATTTCTATCATGAAAAGCTGAGTATGTAAGTGACAACTGCATGTGTCAGTTACATCCAAGGATGTATCCTCAAGGAGCCATCACACTAATTCAAGACAGCTTGAATTATTCATGAATGATGGGATTTTAACCCAGCATCCAAGTCAGTTTGAGGTCCTTCACAGCTGAAGTTCTATCCACTGATAATTTTACACTCCTATTTTCTCATCTAGAAAGATATAGAAGAATAAACTCTTTCTGTGAATACTAAAATCTATGAAGTCCCAAAATAACGACACCACTATGTATAGAGAAAAGCTCTACACCCAACAAGAACAGTTTTGGTTGTTTTGTATATAGATAGAGCAACTGAGAATAGTTGGAGAAACAGTCTCAGATAGAAGACTTGATGTTGACATTGTAAAAGGCTGCAGGGCTTTGTTTGCTTTTACATTCACATGCACTCTCACCATACTTTTAAACATATTATCAGAACAATTTGTTCCTTTACCTCTGCAGCTTCTATTATTTCCTCCAGCTGCTGTTCTAAAAAAAAATTTGTGTTTGAAATCTAATCAAGCCTGAAAGTATCCAGCTCACAGCCTGTGCTTTTATTGCTAGTTAGTCTAAGAAATCAAAGAAAAATGACTACAGTTTTCCCTTAAGACAATTCTGATCTTGGAGAGTAATGAAAGGTACTGTAGGAAGGAAAGGAGACATCACACATGGAGACAATAACAATGAAGAAAGATGATGCTAAGCATTAAGCTGAAGTTAAGCACTGAGCTTTGAATTGTTCTCAGTGTGGAAGATACGACACTCAATGTGACTATGTCCAAGAGACACAAAATTGAACCTGAAAACAAGCTCAGAAGTATTACAAAAGGAAAGTTGCAATCAGTGATGACAGTGTGTGAGTAGGTTTGATTCAATGGCAAGGCCAAAAATAGAACAGAATCCACTGAAAATGTGAGGAAAGGTGACGATGGAATTCCTGGAAGATGTAGTGTTGAAGAGAGTGGATTTAGATTAGTTACGAGGAAGAGATTTCTTACAATGAGAGTGATGAAACACTGAACCAGGTTTCTCAGAGAGGTGGTAGATGCCCCTTTCCTGGTAACATTCATGGTCAGGTTGGACAGGGCTCTGATCAGCCTGGTTTTGTGGAAAGTGGCCCTGCTTATTGCAGGAAATTTGGACTGGATGGCCTTCAAAGGTCTCTTTCAACTCAAACCATGAGTTTTCTGTAGGTGGTTTTCATCCATGTATGCAGCACCCAAGAGGTGCCACATGTATTCTCAAAGTTTGTGTTAATCTGCAAGAATCTCAGAGATAAAACAACATTCTAATGGTAAGCATCAATTACCAACAAACAAAATTACCTTGTTAAACAACTTAGTCATGGAAACGGACAGAATCTCCTGCAGACATAAGAAGAAAGCAGAGCTGGATAGGCAGTATTCTCAGTTTGTGCCAGGAGAGGCCTTTGCCTGTATTGTATTAATCTTCCCAGAGAACAGATTATTTCACAGCATAGATTTGTAAGATTTTTAATTATTTCCATTTTTCTTCCCCTTTTAAGGCTGTGGATTATTGCCTGAGTATTGTAAGTGCAGACGAACCCAATGGGAAGAAATGACTCAATTCAGAAGGCTGAATGATTTCTTTATTATAACTATGATAAAATACATTCATATACTATATAAAAAGGAAGATATTTAAACTACGTATTACTTTCTCTAATTCTCCCACAACTCGTGACCCTCTCTTGAGAGTCCAGCCCCAGGTGGGTTGGATTGGCCATCAGGCTCAAACAATCCTCACCAGAATCCAATCAAGCACTCACTCCACATAAACAATTCTCCAAACACATTCCACATAGGAAAAGCAAGGAGCAAAAATAGCAATTGTTTTCTCTTTCATTTCTCTCTGTGCACCTCTATGAAAAATCCTGAGAGGGAGAGAACTGTGCTTGCCACACCTGAGCAGCTGAGGGCACAGCGTAAGCTTTTGCTCCAAGGCAATGCAGCCCCTTTCTGAAGAGGTTCCCTCCAAATTTGGTCAGCAGTAGAGTTCTCCCCACGCTCCAACACGCCCTCCTTAAGCTAAAAGCAGAGAGGTGTTTTCAACAGGGGCTTTGCAACCCCTTCTGTGAGGTGCAGAGCAGAGGAGCAGGGCTGCCATGGGGGCACAGCATCCACAGGCAGGCACAGGATGGAGGATCCTGAGCTGGTGCTCAGCCAAAGCAGATGGGCTGGGGTCCCTGGCTCAGGTCAGGCAGGATTAGGGCCACAGCTGGACCAAAATGTCACCCCTGGGCTTCCCAGGAGAGGCTGGACTCAGAAATTAAAGCCTGTGGATGGCTCCAAAGCTCAACAATTCCTGGAAGCCAAGATTACAGTAACTGCCTGTCTTGTCACCATGACTAAAAGGAGCCATGGACCATTTCAGTCAGACACTGCCAGGTTTCAAAATTTTTAAAAATTTGTTTCAAATTTGTTTTAACCAAAACTCTCTTTGTTTGTCCTCTTACTAAATTTACATTTGGGAAGCAGCATAAAGCTACAGAACTGAATAAATGTAAAATCAAATTCAAACTTTTCCTCTTCTAAACCAAAGCAAATTTTTGATGTGGCATGTAAGCCAAAATTCTGAATTAATTCTGCCTTTAAGCATGAACAGAACCTTTGGGCACGATGACCAGTGACCCAGCAGCTCCTCCTCCAGTTTAGGAAACTTATCCCTGACCAATATATGAAGCTCAAGGCAGAGGTCTGAGGGAAACCCAATTCCTTATCCCCTCATCACATGTTCCTTTTGATATGGCCTTTCCAGCAAGCTTTATATTGACTCTTTAAATTTTTGTGTATCCTGTAGCATAAAGAGAGCATTAACAAGCCTTCCTCTCAAAAGACCTGGTGTGCTTAAACTCAATTCTCAAAGTCAAGGAGTGACCACAAGTCATCAGAGGTCTGTCTTCACTGACTGCCTTCCCAAGGTTTCAAAAGTAATTCTCTAGAAAAAAACTTTAAACTGCAAAGTAGCTTTTCAAGTGATAAATAAATAGTATTCAATTATTTAATTTTAACATGAAAGAGGTACATTTATTTATCCTATTTTACAAATCAAGTACCTCATATTGATATAAATACATATCAAATGTAGTTCTCAATAAAGATCCCTAAGTTAAAGAAATTTCCCTTGATGGTTGATGATAATAAATCAATTGAAAACCTGTAATTTTATCTTAAGTGCACTTAACAATATGACTATTTTTACCATATTATAGCAGGTTATATACAAGTTGTTTTTTTTTCCTAAATTGATACCTCCACACAAACATAAGCAATTAAGCTGTCATTATTCTACTAGACCTTAATTAGCTGCTCACATTAGAAATATCCTGAGATTTCTCTCAGTATAAGGGTCTGTAATTAGTGTAATTAAGATAATATTTTGATTACATGGCTTCAATCTTTTAGGCCACATAATTGGAAATGGAACACATTTTAAAGTGACTGTTCTTTGGAAAAAAATGCAAGCAAATAAAGCAAAGAGTCTGATGGACTCATTTGTTCTGCATCAGCTCACTGGCCCCTCACTCACACCATTGCCTGGCAATCTGCACCCAGCTACTAAAGAAAGACAAATTTGGGCTTTCTGTGTTGAGCAGCTGGCTCACAGTCAAAAACTACAATAGACCTGTTAGATCAGAGCAGGAGGGTTTAGCTGACTCACAGCCTCATCCTGGGGGTTAAAACATTTTCATCATTACCTTGCAAAAGGTATTTTACAGTGGGTGAAATAAACTCCAGCTCCCTACATTTTAATTCTCAGCTACATTCTCCATTCAAAGTTTGGTCCTTAACATAAAATACTCAGCATTGCTCTTCCACTTTTTTTTTTGTCTTAATTCCCAGTTTTGCTAAGACATACAGCAGACTTACAAAAACCAGAAGCGAGAGGAACCTCAGAGGAAAAATATACAACAAAGGGGAGAGATATGGCACCTTGCATTTGAATCAGTGTTCTTTACCCTGACTTAAAGCTCAAACTATCCTTGGGAGAGTCATCAAGGCATAATTTTGCTCCTACTGAATTGCCATTTTCCTATTTTAGACTCCTGCCCATGACTACAGAAGAGCTGCAAAAGTCTGGATTGTGAGTAGAAGGTGACATATACCTCTTTTCTCCTCTTAATCTGAGAGATGTTTTTGTCTTTTCAACTTCTTGTTTTAAGAATGACATTTCAGTCTATTGTATAAAAAATAGTTCTTGACTAAAACATTAAGGCAAGTGGTTGTAAATTAATCCTTAATACTAAAAACTTGATAGCAATATGCATTGGAATTCAGCTTATTTCTTACTCTGAGTGATAATTCAGCACTGCAGCTGTAAACACAGACCTTTGAATGTTTACTTGTAAACTTAATGGAACACAATAAAAATAATTTATATATATATATATATATATATATATATATCCTTAAATCCCTCAATTTTTTAAAGCTCAGAAATTAAGAAAGATCAAAGAGAGAGAAATTAAGAGTCTCCAATTAAAATTCTTGGAGTTTTGAATTTGGAGAAATTCAAATTTAGCCTAAATTCTGTGAAAAAAACCAGACAGCAGTCTTTGGCATCTTGTCTGGTTCAAAAATATTTAAATTACAATAGCACTTGTGATACAGATGTTAGGAATCCAGAAGATCAATGCTTCCCTCAATGCCCTTGCACAGAATGGACTGCCTTGTTGGAGTAATAGCTTATCTTCAGTTTTAAAAAGTCACCAATAAAACCAGACCAACCAAAAAATTAATTCCCACGGCAGTCTAAAAATGCTATCTAAAATGGATATAATCTTTTTTTTTCCTTTCTTTTTCTCCATGAGGCTGGAGAGGCACAGACCAGAGTGTCTCTGCTTGAAAAAAAAACTTTCTTTCTTTTTCCCATAGTAAAGTTTAGGATGACAAGCATTTTCAGACCTGAAACTTGCCTAGGGAAGTTTTATTTTAAGATCCCATTCTCTTAATTTTCTCTAGCCCGACCCTCAGCATAGCTGTCCTAGCTCTCATCTCCAGCTCCATAATACTACAGCTGCAAAATGCCATTGTGAGAAAATCAGCATGGAACTGTCAAACACTCTTAAGGATATATTAAGCTATTTCTTCTTCAGTATTTATTTATTTTAATAAAGGAGAATTTGAAAGAGTCAATATAACTAGAGCACAGCAGCAAAAAAAATGCCTTTCTCAAACTTCTATAATCTAAATCACTTGAAAAGGCAGTTAATCACATCAGCCACTTTTCTCCTTGCTGGCTCTCCAACAATTCTTATTATAGTTTCTCGTCAAATGAGTAAACATCTGAGAGTCACTGAAATGTTAACGGTTAAGGACTCAAAAATTCAGCCATCTGGAAAATCAGCAGATGCCTTACTGAGGGCAGGTTTGCACCCCTCAAATGAGATTGAGCAGAAGAGTTTTTTACATGTGCTGGCAAAACCCCTGACCTGCACAAGGCAGAGGAGGTGAACATCCCTCACTGGAGAATGACCTCAACAAACCAACCTTTCTTTAGCAGCAAGCTGGGCTCTGGGCCAGGTAAGGGAAGAGTAAAAAGGCAGATCCTGCTAAGTGGGACAATGGTTTTTGTCATGCCAGTGTCCTCCCTTACACACCTGGCTCTCGTGGGACACTCCTGCCTGGGGAAGCACCAGACACCCACACTTAGACCTGAAGATATTCACCACTTCTGATGGGGCATCCGTGGCTCAGTGAGGCAGCCCTCATGCCTTAGAGGGGGTCATAAACCATCAAAGACCCCTGAAGTGCCCCCAGACTTATTTCTGGGGCCCTCCTCCAGAGGACTCCACAGGATTCACAGTGTTGCCCCTGGCAGTGTAAAACTTCCCCCCACCAGGGGAGTTTTGTAAAACTAAGTGTTTTATTATATTAACCCATTGAACTTTGTGTTTCGTGGGCTTCTCCCACCCCTGGCAGATAAAGACTGTGAGCATCACTTCACACAACAGACACCAAAATTGCAGACATAAAATCTTGTCACTGGAGCCACAGTGGTGATATCTTTCCTCTCTGCTCTTATCCTCACTTTTTCTTTCTTTTCTTTACACCCTTTCTGAAGTGCTTTCTTTCATGCTTTGATATTACAGTATTTCTACAGATAATAACAAAAAAAGCTATCTACCTCCTTTCCTTTGCAACCAACATATATATATATATATATATATATAATTTATAAGCACCAATCACTCCGTGTCATTTCATTCTAATCCACCCCAAATAACCTATTAGCAAAAACCTAAGTTACCCTCACCTTCAGAGGCAGATCATGTACAACTTCACACCATTTTTATGCTCCTGTGGTGATAAATAAAATGCTGTCACCATATGAATAAATATACCCTTAAAAATTGAATTATAATTCTGGATATCCTAAATTTGGGAAAAGCGATCAGGAAGAGGCTAGTTTGGTCCTTTGCAAGCACCAAGGCTAGCTTAATGCTACATTTACAGCTCATTTATGATTCTAAAAAAGGAATGATTTCTAGTGCATTACATCTACACACAATTAGTCCTCCCAGAGGATTGTCTCTAGGAAAAGTCTGAGAGGCTTAATAGGAAATGGTGGTAGAGGATTTCTGAAGTGAAACCTAATTTCTTTCACAGGTTCTTTAATGAAAGACACATTAGTTGTAAGCAATTGATTCTGCTGCTCCCACAAGTCTGACATTTTTCTCAACCAGAACTAGCACATTCCCTGTATCAATGAACAGAAAGAATGGTCATTGTAGGGACCTGCCTTGAGTAATTTAGCAGTGGCAGTCTGTCAGGCACCTCTGACATATCAGAGACAAGTATTTAGTTCAGTTATTGGAAAACTGGTGTAGCAATACTAAAGGATGTCCTATAGCAGGATTCAGGGCCTAAGCAAATCCTTTGAAATGGGTGCCAGCTACAATCCTGAATCTCATCAGTAAGCATCTCCTGAAAAGGCTTTAGCAGGGACATAACTAACAAACAGAATGCCTTCTTCATGAAGGAATAATAATACACTTTATTCTGCCACTATTCTCCCTCAGATCTCTGGAAGCTCAAGAGGTGACTACAAAAACTACAAAAGCAAAGCCACCATGCCAGCATCAGCAGAAAGAGGCACAGTCACAAAGCAAATGAAGGAAATGTGCAGCACACCTGAATTTACCACTCAGATAATTCATCCCTGTGCTCCTTGGGCTCAACTCTCAGACTCCAGAACTAACCCAGGTATTTGTATATTTTAGGTGAACTGCAGCTGGCTAGGGTTCAGCACAGTGGCCTTTTGGGTACTGTTTGACCTTGTGGATTTTGCTATCAGCAAGGCTTGCCTTTCCTCCAGCTGAGACAGACCACGTGCCTTTTTTCTCCATGCCTCAGACAGATGTTTTCATGCCTGCCTGGCACATTGCCTGCAGTGGACTGATCTTTTCCAGACCATGCAGTGTTGTCCACTCCCTGACAGCCTGCAAAACATTTGGCTACGTGAGCAACACATACATACAGTGTTAAGAAGGATTCTCATTTATCCACCAACTATTCAAATACAAAAAACCTTAAGTATCCATATTATATTCAACCCACTTGTTTGCTTCCATGCCATTTCTCTCCAGCACTGTAATGACAGACATTAGGAGTCAACATTTGATGCCCACTCTGAATACAAAAATATTTCATTACTTTTTCTCTTAGACTTCTGGTTCATACCATACCTAGCCAGAAGCTAAATAATTCCTAAATCTCTGATAAAAGCTGTCAATTTTCCAGAGGACAAGAACATCATTAAGAGGGAATTTGAGCTTATGGGAAAGGTTGTGCCTAAATTTTGAAAAGAGGACACACTTTAAGTAGTAGTAAGATACAAATATTTTGCACCAGCAATATTATTGACTGTCTTCAGGGTGGCAGTAAACTAAAGAGGTAAAGAGTAGTAAAAGTGTCATTTCTCCTATTCATCTGACTTCAAGCAGCTTCTCTACTTGGTTTAAGTCAAAGGCAAGAACTCCCAGATTTGTGTTTGCTGCTACTTTATTAACAGTGTGTGAGATATGGACTTACAAGGACTCAGATGTGCTAAGACACTGCAAAGTCCATGATGCACTTG
This sequence comes from Chloebia gouldiae, assembly GCA_003676055.1. Taxonomy (NCBI): domain Eukaryota; kingdom Metazoa; phylum Chordata; class Aves; order Passeriformes; family Passeridae; genus Chloebia; species Chloebia gouldiae. The sequence continues at coordinate 273,272 of QUSF01000016.1, forward strand.
CCCAGCAGAACTAAACTCAATAAATATGACAATGACCAAAAGGTGAAATCTAAGTGATTAATTGTATACACATAAATATTTGTCAATTTGGATCCATTTGCAGCAGCATAATTTTACTAAGCAGAGGTCAAAAAATGCCCCTTTTTCAGTTAAGAATAGTGTAGGTACCAGATTGTGATTTAATAGCAAGATAGCTCATGAGAAAGTAATTTTCTTTTTAATATCTAACTCAAAGCCCTCAAATACTCAGATACTTCAGAGATAGCAATAGCATTCAGAGGCAGAGAAACAGTGTTTTCTCTGCTTTCATATCTCTTAAAATGGGGAGGATGATTTAAAAAGTATGAAGGTTTAAAATCAAATGACACAATTATATTTTTTCTCTGTTATGACCTATACAGTGTATATTCTAGCAAACTTAATCCTTGGGGGTTACTGACACTTTAGAGATCCAATTAAAATGAAATGTTTGCTCTCAGTCATCCATAAGGTGCCTATTGCTGTAGCAAGAGTAGATAAATTGAAGCACTATGATTCCCCAGCATCTAGACAACCTCCAAATATCTTACATAATTGTTTTCTTTTCATTGTAAAAAAGTTGCTTAAGCATTGCATCCTCATGTAAAAATCAAAATAGTCAAGCCATTTTTTCCTTCTCTAAAGGTTTTTAAAATATCCATGATGAGCATTTGTTTCTGATCCATCCCAGCCCCTATCACTCCTGGCAAAAATAAAAAGAAAGGATGCTGTCAGGGCAAGTTCATTGACCCAAATATCTGTCCAGGGACTGTGCCTTTCTATTCTGTTCCATTAAAGAAACTCAGTCAATTGATGCTGTGCTGAAGAAGAATGAATCAAGATGTACAACAGAAGGATTTCTACCCTGACACCTTCCTTTGTGCAAATGAGCTAACAAAAATAATGCCAACATGTAACTCAGGCATTACAAATACACTGAGGTTGGATGGACATAAAGTCTTTCACTACTGAATTAAAGTATGGGTTGACTAAATTGATATAAAATTACTGACTTTCTGTTCTACTTTCAAAATCATTTGAAAACTGAAATGAATCCTTTCCCAGTGAGGATTTATCATCCTATTATATTCACCCTGGGGGATGTTAATGGTTTTGGACTACTGCCTCCAGCCCTTACCTCACCTCCGAGTGGGTATTATGTGATGGCAGTGCACATTTCATCAAGATATATTGCTGATTATATTTCCATTAAAGAATACAGCCAAGTGTGACTCCTAATTTTTCCAGACTAATCCACCACTGCGAGCTTCCCTGCACTGATGAGTTCATTGCAGAGAAAGGATTCCTTTCTCCTTTTCTTGCAATTTGCATAAATACGTGTCCAGAGTATGAGACTAAGTTAATCAGTTTTGCCCACAGTAATTAGAATACTGACACAACCTCTTTAGTTTAACGGAGTGTTGTTCATTCAATTACTCTTTTTGCTTCCTAGTAGCTCAATGACCATTTTTAGCAAAATATCTCAAAAGAAATATGATTATGGACTACAGGCCTGTATTCCCCCACAAGGCATTTAAGGATGTGTTTGAAAATCCTGCTCAGACACAGCTGAAAAATTATAGGCTTACACCCAGTCAAAATAACAATTCTATACTGCACACAGATTCTTCTCCCTTGTGCTCAATTAACATGTAGAAAATACACCAAGGAATGATAATACTTTGAAAGCATCACCCTTGTCAGTCAGGTACAAAATTCAATCATGCAGGCATTAGCATTTGCACAAGGAGAAACTTTCCTTATCCAAATAATGGTCTTGAAAGAGAATAAGTCACCTGCCTTTCAGTTCTGCTGCTCTGCTTCCCACATGTTCTAGTACAAAATAATAGCCTGTTGAGCATCCCAGTGCCAGCAGTTTGGCTGTAAAGATAAGCTTGCTTGCTCCGGGCTTTATTTATTCTCTCCCCAGATATGTATTTATATTATTTATTACCTTTTATGAAGGGAAATTCAAACTTGTTCTGCTTTTGTTGAAAGAAATGAGGAGTATTTACTATTGCTGCACTTAGATAGAAGTAGCCCTGCTGGGATATGCAAAAGTGAGGACATGCTCAAAACAGCAGACATTTCTGAACCACACTCAGAGCCAGCTATAAATACAGGGAGCTTATTGCATGAGTCACACTAGCTGCATATGGTGACACAACCCGAGTTATGTTCTAGTATTTGTTTTTAATTATTAATATGTTTTTCCTCTGTTGAGATTTATTTATTTATTTATTTTCACAGATCCATAAAACTCATCTCACATTAGCCACACATTTCTTGTCAAGACTGTTCTGCGCACCCTCCTATTTGGAGCATTAACAGTCAGGTGAAATATTTCTGCTTGACAAACTTTTATACTTTTATAGTTCCCTAAAAATGTAAATGCATTACTGTAATTGCCCTCCTCAAGTATCAGTGAGTCAGGGAAAAGAAACAACACTCTGTGTCATGCAATACAAAGGAAACAATTATACTGTACAACAGCAGAGGGAACGGGCTAATTTCCACATGGGAAGACACATTAAAATCACTTTCCTTTTTTTCTTTTCTATTTTTTTGTTTGGTTTTTTTTTTTTGGTTTGGTGTTTTTTGGGTTTTTTTTTGTTGTTGTTTTTTTTCTTATTTTTGGGTTTGTTTGTTTGTTTGTTTTTGTTTAATGTACTTTCTCTATAGATATTTGCATGCATTCATGTTGGTCCCAAACTAGCAGAATGCACCATATCAGGTCCTAAAGTATCATTTCCAGTAAGACAAGGTGCTATGTAACATCCCCATGTAAATAATGCTTCAAGAAACCAGCTGAATTTAGTGCAAGCATAGGAACAAACCAGCTAATCTGGAGTGCTCTTCTGAAGAAGGATTCCCAGACTGGTTCTCTACTGAGATCACTTTCATGGGACTCTGGAAACTTTGGTCTCCCTGTAGCTGTGTGCATCCCTGCTAGAGATGACTGGCCTCTACCATGCTCTGTGCCTCAGTTTACTCATTTGTAAGAGGCTGATGCTGCTCCTCTCCTTATAGGACTTTGAGCATAAAATACCATGTAAAAAAGAATGTGTATGTGAGGGATATGTATGAATTTGAGAACTGGGAGAAAATGTCTTTTTGTCTATACAGCCCTCAAAAGCAAAGGAAAACCCTTTACAAATTAAGGCTGACGCTTTGGATGGAGTTGGACATTCTGCTGAACCCAAAGTAAAATAGAAAACAGTTGTGGTCTTTGTTTTCCAAGTTATATATCATTACTAGATAAATGAGTATTATTTTACTTTTCAAGCTTGATAGCATTGCAGAGTAAAAGAATCATAGATATCCAGCTGGGGAACAAAACTGTCCATTAAAAAAAAAAAGGGAGGGAAAGAGAAAAGAAACTAAAAGGTGTCAAGACTGAATATCCATCACATCTCTCAATTAGTATCATGTGTTTAAGAGCTGGAAGAAGGAGTATTAGTGCTCAACTGTGCTACAACACTACTATTGTTGAGTTTTGAAGGCAAGAGATGGAGAAATGATCTGGAGCAGAGGTACATAAGTCTCATTAAAAACCACTCAGCATTGTAAATAATTAAAAACAATCACATTAGGGACCTGCCTTCCGTTTCATTCTTCCTGGAATCATGGCACGTATGAAGAAATCTGTGGTCAAAGGGAGCAGTCAAAGGTCTCTATGTAGGTTTATCTTTTAGAAACTTTCCCTTCCAAGGGAGAATACCACATACTGAATTGTTGAATTTAGTCTCAGGAAGGGTATTCTTTGCCCCTTAGGGACCAAAAAACAACTCAGCTAGACAGACCAACAAAACCAAAATAAAACAGGTACTCACAACGCCTCCAGTGAAAAAAGATAGAAAAAGAGATCTTTCAAGGAATAATTTTTTACCTTCCTGATCAAGAGAGGAACATCACATAACTGAAAACAAAACAAAACCAACCTGCTTTTATTCTGCTACTAAGCAGTGATTGTAATCCTATATTAAAAACAAACAAACAAACAAACAAAACAACAAAAAACAGAGTACCCCAAGATAGACTTTTATAGATTGAATAAAAAATTATGAGTTTTAAGAACTGACTCACTTTTTGAAAAAAAAAAAAAGTAAGATAATGGAAGAATAATAATTTAAGTGTGGTTTTAGGGTTTTGATGATGCTGCAAAAAATACAATGCAAATTATCAATGCTTTTTAAAGGATGACTCTGTAACACTGCACTTTCAGGATCTCCTATTGACTCCTCAAGCTTTTCCTAGGGTTGTCAAGTAGGTAATGTAATGTTTTTTCATGAAAGTCTGGATTTGGGAAAGCAGTTACCTGCTTAACTGCGTGTGATCTAGATTTGCCTATATATCCAAACACTAGGCTGATCAAAGACAACTCATCCTTTTCACTGTTTAGAAAGAAAAGCTAAAAACAGTTTGCTTTAAGACAAGAACATCATCCAGGATAATTAGGTCACCCTTTGCACAGGCATCTGTTTAACTTTAATGTTCATATTTTACTCATCCAGCTCAATCTTGGGAGTCAATTTAACCTCAGCAGATTAGCATTGTTGAATTGTCACAGCATCTTCCTAGGACTAGAATACCAATAAAATACAACTTGGCCAGGTACACAGTGTGTTAAAAGGATGAATCACTAGGCCCATTTTTTACAGGCTGGAATACACTGTAAATCTCAGATGGATTTCCTGTGTGTATAATTTTTAAACTGATTCCTTAAGATGTGCCCATCCAGTAGTACAAAGATATACTTGAAAAATGTTATTCTTTTACCGTTTTCAGATCCTTAAACAAGGCTCAACATATTTAAAAGAATCTTTAACTTAAAGAGAAAAGGGAAAAAGTAAAAAAACAAAAAAACTCTTTCAGAGATTATTTTTGTAACATTTTAATGAAGAATCAATCAATAAACGAGAAACATTTCACTCTGGAGGGAGAGAAGGAATGAGAAACAAAACACTGTACTCACAATTCACAGGAGCAACCTCTCTCAGGGAAAAAACTGACTAGGAAATTTTAAAAATAAATATCCTGTAGTTTAGATAGGCATCTCTTTAAAATTCTCATCTATTTTTTATTATCAAGAGCTACTCAATCCTAACCCAAAACCTAGAAAATGAGACCTATTGGCCAGCCTTTTCCTACTGTCATGAGAAGATACATCTCTGAACTCAAAGAGTTAGAGGACTAGCACAAGGTCCCACCACAAGCACAGAAATCACGTCCAGCTCTGCATCCCCCCCTCTTTTTGGAGTTCCACAAAGACAACACCAATGAAACTGAGCTGTTGCAAATTGTTCTTTCTCCAGATAATCCAATTCCTCTCCTGCATCTAGGGGAAGAATATGTTATTCTTGATCAATAACACTCTGCTGCTATTAAACAAGATGAGCAGCATGTGCTGGAAGAGTAACAGTCCAGAGCTTGATGTCTATTTTCCAGTCTTTTGGGCATACCCAAGCCTTCTGCTCATGGGTTTGACTCTCAAGCAAGTCAAACTCTTCTGTTTCCCAGCTCACAAGAATAATCCCTTTGGCTATCTGAAAAATATATTAAAAAATACCAGTACCCAAGGAAACAAAAAAAACTTGCTCTGATCTACAGGAAAATTGCTTCTTAAAGTATCCAGAGTCTGACAATGTGAATACTCACATTAATTTACACATAAACATGGAAGCTAACATTCTTTTTCTGTGGCTAGGCTAGGAAACCCAGTATGTGTTGCAGCTTGGTTTCTGCAGGTAAGTGATACAGATCTAGACTGTCAGAGAACTTTGCTGTGTCAGAGCCAAACAGTCAACTAAGGAGCACAGACCTCCCTGTGTAGACTTTTAACGTCTCTGAGTGAGGTTTCTTCTGCTACAGACATTTATTTCTTACTGGTTTTATTTGCTTTCACTGCAGGGAAATAATGCTTGAGTAACACAGAGATACTTTTTTTTTTCCAGGGAGCTGTTCACAATATGATTGTCTTGCCATCTTTTAGTCAGTATTTCTTAAAATATTTAGAGAAAATTTGGTTCCAACCAACAAAATTTAATCTAGAAAAGAGTGTCAGCTTAGAAATTTATTAATGAGATGAATGTGGTTTTGGTCCCAGAAAAGTGCTGTAATGTTTTGAAATAAGTTTCAAAATCCTTTTAAGAAAGTACTTGTTTTTCTTTGGCAAGAGCCCTGACAACTCAGGGACAGTCCAAAGTCAATGTGAATGTCTGAGAGGAGTTTGTCACTAATGCAGCACATCTTGCCAACTCAAAACTAAAAGCCTCCACAGGTAGTAATAAAGTCCAAGGAGGGGATTCACTTAAGTATCTCAATAAAAAATATAATTTGCTTATTCATTTTTAAAAAGTGGTTTTGTCTAATGCTTACACTTACCAAATGCTAAACAGCAAATTTTGGGAATACAATATTAAGCACTTATGATAGGAACTTTGGTGCTGCTACAGAACCATTGTGGTTAAGATGACTTTCACACTGATTCAGGCTGAGAAATGTGAAAAACAACACAGAAAGCTGGAGGAACCAAAGAGGTTATATCAGAGTATCTAAACTCTGGACTGAAATATCAACTAAGCTATTAGTAAATGCCAATGTATTAATTGTTCATGGCAAAGGGCATTGGGTTTGCAAAAGGGCAATTTTCTTCAAAAGCAAAATATGTGGCTGAATGACCAAGTGCTTTAAGAGAAGCTTTGCTGTGACTGTAAATCCCACACATTTCAAGTCTACGACTTATATTTAGTCAAACCAAACCCAAACCAAATCATAGGCAAGCAAAAGACAACAAAGAAACATTTCTTCATTTTTCCTTGGGTATTGCATTTGGCAGGTGTCCTGACTATACTAAGATTAGTCTTCCTTGACGTAAGGCAAAATGTGATGAACTTTTAAAATATTATATTTTGCTGTTCAGGCAAACTACAATCCAGATTAATATGCAAATGTCTATTTACTTAGGATCAGTTTTTGTAGACAGAATAGATAACATGGCAAAACATATGCCAATATGGATACAGTGAGCTTTTTTGGGTTTCTTTGGGCATATGGATCAGGTTAATCTCAATGCTATTTGCATAACATGCTGTTTACTCCAAAGGTAATCTTAGATTTAGAACTTGATCTTTAATTTAAAGTTTGCCCATGACTTTTCATTCTGCAGCAGTGCCTCAGACACCAGGTTTCAGTAGTATCTCACAAGTAAGTTGGTTTAAAATCAGGGTTTCTGCTCTAACTCACAAAGAATCTGGAAACTTTACTTCTTTAGCATGATATGAGAATGTTCTATAGCTCTGAGGAGCAACTGTTGGCTTAGAGTGAGCCCTGGCAGGCTTTATTGATTATATGGGACCAAAGATGACAAAAATAGAAAGTCCATTTCTAGTTTGAAAATCCAAGGGAAGTTACAACTTGTGCTTCCTTTGTGTTCAGCCCTCTTTTCAAAATTGTCTGATTAGGTGAGAGCACAGATTATAGAGTTCTGATCTCTCTACTATCATCCTTAGACACAAAAGGAACCAAAAGGATATTTTCCCTCAGTTCCTGCAAAAAATATTTGCCTCTGCCCAGCTTTTGAGGAAAGGGCACACAACTGTCAGAGACTGAAGGGCAGTAACCACATAAGGAAAAGAACTGAAATAATCACATAGAAACAGACCAATATTTCTACCTTTTTTTCACATGACAGACAAATGAGCTATTTCTGTGCAGTCTTCAGGTATAAAGTTCCATGCCAGTGGTACCTGCAATACAGTAATTGGCAGGGACCATGACAGCAAAAAAACCTTTTAAATATAGACAGTAAAATGCTCACTTCAACTCTTAATAGGTGGTAAGACTAGTTTATAATCCATGTATTTTATTCATGTATTCATTTCTTATCTTCTCTTATCCTTCCAGACTGCAATACTGAGCAGATATATAGGCTAGTTATTTTACACAAGCTCAGTAGTAATGTTAAAATAAATTAAAGAAAAGATAAATAGGCCACCAGAGTATTATCTCAGTCATATAATGATTATTATTATGGAGCAAGGGAGTTAATTCTGTGTGAAACCAAGGTCCCTTAAAAAAAATCCATTAAATTCCAGTTTAGGAATGTAGTGATGTTAACAAGATTAAAAAGGTGTATTATACTTACAGGACAAAAAAAGGTGCAAATAGCAGAATCTCTATATTCTAGCAGAATAGCAGAATTTACATATCCTTTGCTGCCAAACTTTATGCTTGTTGCTGCCATAGAGGAATACATTTTAGATGTGTTCACAATCACGGCTGAAATGTGAAAGCCCTGAGCTTCCTTCAAACAAAACAGTAACTTCTGAGTGCAAGAAACCTTGATTGTGTGTCACTATGCATTAGTCTTGTCAACTAAAAGCAAGCTCAGTTAGATGAGATTTTTCAAGGAGATGTAAGAGCTTCACAGAAATAACAGGAGACAGCAAAAAAAATTCAATCAAAACAGAGTCTCTGTCATACACCTTTGAGGAGGTTCCTTCTGTTTGGTTTCCTCAACACCTTTTTTTTCTCTTACTAGCTTTTCCTTGTTAATGACTGAATCAATCAAGTAATGTTTACCTGTGGCAGACAACATTAAACTAAGCACTAAGTCACTTGTCATTTTGGTGATTGAAAAATAAGAAAAAAACCCCAAAGGAACAACTAGACACACACCAGCAGGAAAGAAATCTTAAATGTGACTGGCACTGTGCAACAAGCAATAAAGTGAATGAGACTTTATAACATCAGAGTCAGATATCAAAGTTCAGAGCTTTTTGTAGTTGCTACACATTGCTGTCTCTTTCATAGGATAGCAAATCTACAGTACAGGCTCCTTTACTGAGACATCTCTCTTTTCTTCTGTGTGTAAAGAGACACATAAAATCAGCCATTTTGTTTCAAGTTATGGTCCCAAGCAAGGTTTTTTATTGGTAGAGTCTAATGGAAAGCAATTAATCCCTAGAAATATAAACCTTTAATCATATGAAAAATGCCTAACCACTGCGTTTATAATCTCTGAGCAGAATCTAATGCTGAAACTTAGGGCTCAAGTCCTAACTTTCCTTTTTAATGAATGTCAAATCCTGGCTCCCTTCAAAGTGTAAGGCTCATGTTAATTTTAACACACATGCTTCTGTGAAATGCCTGAGACAAGCACTGTAAAGTCAATGGGATTATACTTTGATTACAGGTTGCTGACTAGGGCAGTGAACTGCCATGCTGCAAGTTTTGCAAGGGTTTGTGTATTGTCCCTAATGAGACATTCAGCATTGTAATTTCAGGAAAAGGCTCAGGAATTTTTTCCCCTTTTCTGATTTATCAGTTTTTTTCACATAGTAGCAAGATTGTTAGCAACAATAATGTTCTAAAACCCACTAGAGTAATATACACAGAAGAGGGAATTTGTACAGTACTTATAGTTTGAAAGTTTGTTTTTGAGTTTAACCACAAATCTCTGATAACTTCAAATAAGATCTGGACTCCCACGCTCACCAGCTGAAGTTGTATTTCTTCACAGAAGCAGTTTCACTTCTGAAGTGACAAAAGAATATTCCCTGATACCATCCCAGCTGGTCCTCTATTTCCTCACCATTCTAAATAGCAAGAACAGTCACACACAGGAGATAATACAGCTCTGGGTACATCTCTTAAGGCTGCATACAACATCCCTGAACATCAGGGGATTTTTTTCATCATGCAGGCAACTGTTCATCAGCAACTGGACTGAAACAACCAGTCTTGGTCTCATGTGCCACACATTGCACAACTGAACAGACAATGGCTGAACAGTTTTCAACTCCTGCTGGGGGAATCTATTTTAAAAAGATGGTTCATTAAATTACGAATTTTTCATTTATGCTCTATTGGGTTTCCATCATGAAGGAATCAGCTTCAGCCTTTACTTGACAATTGCAGCTCCTGACCATCAGTTTTGTCCAGTCATATTGAGGAAGGTTAAGTTCATTTGCACGATTGCATTCACTTTCACCAGTGATATTATATTTGTGTGGCAAGGTTTTGGAGTGGGGAAGGGCTTCTCTTTTGTGAGAAGAGGACAGAAACTTTGCCCATTTCTGATAAAACCAGTGCCAGCAAGACAGACCCACTGCTGGACGAGGCTGAGCCCTCAGCAGCAGAGGCATTGAGTCTGGGTTAACACATCTAAAATAGGTGAAATAATGCCCACGTTAAAGCAAACACAGAGAGGAGAGAGAATATGTGAGGGTGACAGCTCTGCAGGCACCAGGTGAGTGAAGGAGAGGAGGAGGAGGAGGTTCTCTAAGGGCCAGAGCCAAGGTTGTGCTGCAGCCCATGGTGAACACCATGGTGAGGCAGGAGGAGCCCAGCAGTGCATGGAGGACCTCGCACAAAGCGGGTGGATGCCCAAAGCTGTGACCCTGTGCCACTGGAGAAGCACCTGTGGAGCATGGGAAGAGGAGAAGCAGGTTTGCTGGCAGGACTTATGACCCTGTGCAGGATCCATGCTGGAACAGAATTTCCTGAAGACCTGCAGCCCGTGGAAAGATATTCACAGTGGAGCAGCTCATGAGGAGCTACAGCCTGTGAGAAGGACTGCTGTTGGAGAAGTTTGGGGGGGACTGTCTCCTGTGAGAAGGACCACAGAGCAGAGCAGGCAGAGTGTGAGGAGGAAGCAACAACAGAGATGTTTGATGAACACAGGGAGTAGCCAGGGCCCTACTCCCCATCTCCCTGTACCACTTGGAGAGAGGAGGTAGGGAAAAACTGTGAGTTAAGTTGATTCCAGAAAGAAGGAAGAAGTGGACAGAGTGTGTTTTGGGTTTCTGTTTATTTCTCAGTATCCTAGCCTTGTTTGATTGGAAATAAATGTAATTAATTTTCCCAAGCTGAGTCTGTTTGCCTGCAATGGTACTTGGTGAGTGACCTCCCTGTCCTTATCTCAAGCACAATGTCTTCTTTTATCTCCCCAGTCCAGCTGAGGAGGGGAGTGATAGGATGGCTGTGGAAGGTACCTGGAATCCAGCCAGAGACAAAACATCATGTCAATGCATTCCATTCACTAACATTCACTACCTTTTTTTTTATATATATTCTGTAAGTCTTAAATATTTCCAGGTTCAGTTGAAATTCTGAGATAAGACAGGTTGCAAAGAAAATATTCTCTTATATATTTTTGCTCTTCTAACAAGAGTAACTGGGAGATCTCTCTATAAAGAGGCCTTTGAAATGGTCAGCAGTGCAGACCTGGAGGAAAGATTCTGTACTAGTCAGGAATTTTAACATGCCAGCCACAACAGCCCAATCCCAGATACCAAATCTAGTTGTGTTAAATATAACACAACTCCATTAGTGTTTTCATGGATGGTGGGTAATATTTAGTCTGCTGGCTCTTAAGCAGCAACAACTGAAAAGAAAGGCAGTAACCAATTGCTGACAGTTTTATGTGCTCTCCAGTTTTTGATGAACAGCAGAATTTCCTTTTTTCCTCCTTTCATCTCTATTCATATATCAGCTTCTTGAGCCCAGTGATGAAAAATGTCACTTGTTGTCATATCCAGACTCTAGTTATACTTTCATATTGGCTTCAGGCAGTTATAGCAATGCAGTTTAAATATATATTGACTTACATGTAAAACGGACACAGCTTTCAGTTTCTCCACAGTTTTGCACTCTCTGATGGCTCTATTCACTGCTTACAGTCTTAAGTCATCTCTCAAAGGCTACATTACACATACATGGCAGAGCTGAAGATGGATGTTTACTGCAAAAATCTCTTTGTCTGAATAATGTTTTTCATTTTCAAATCCCAAGCTGATGTATCATATATTACATTGATTAAGCAATAAGAAAAAAAAATACTTCCCATGTTCTACTATTTCATAAATTTTCAACACGTATTCTGATACTGAAACAAGCTATGTCACTCATTCTCTCAGGGTAGCTACTCATCATACTCTTCCTCATATTGTTCTGCCTTTTTCCCTGACAACAGGCTGCACATAGGATGGACACTCCATTAAACTACAATTGCTTCTGAGATCCCTGAAGGAAATCTCTCTCACTGAAATACCTGTGTTAGTTTCTTTCTGCAGCATGTTTACAGTTTTAGAGTGGGTTTTTGTTGGTTGTTTTGGTTTTGTTTTTTTTTTGCCTCCAATAAGTAAGTTGCTTTGGAAAAGCTACTTTTGACACTATCATTCAGGTTCTCTATTCTAAAAAAAAACCAACATGTCATTTCATTTTGTTTGCTTTGGTACAAACCACTCAGCTAGTGAAATTCACGGTTGAGCTGACAACTATATTATTCTTCCTCACCACATCTTTTGGTCTTTACAGTGGTCTCCAAAAGGTGAGATGGTGCTGCTAATTTTTAGTTAATTAAACTTCATCTTTGGAGACAAGAAATTTCAGGACCAGTAGCCAATAGCAAAGACAACTTTCTCAGATGTCTGCAGACTAAGCACACACCGTGGCTTTGTGCAGAAGCACTTGCACATCAGGAGGCACTACACTGCTTGCCAATATTTCCTTCCACTCCACTCCTCTGCACCAATTAATATCATTATGTGATCTACAGCACTAATTATTTCAAATTAATATTATAATTAAGATGCCTGAAAACATTTGTGACAACAGTGTGTAAATTTGTGCCATATTTTGTTTGCTTACATCCATAAAGCTCCACTCTTTTGATAGATAACAAAAGTATCACTATCTACCTATCTAAAGTGGACAAAATAAAAAATGAAATATTTCCACATGGCAACATCATCAAACTATACCAAGTTTTAGTCAGTCACAAGGTTCTTTCTTTAGTCTAATAGTCTGAAATAATTAGTCTTTTCATGACTCAAAATGTCACTTAATGTCCTTTCCAGATCATAGGTGACTTTTTTTTTGCTGAGCATTTATACTGTCTGAAAATAGCAAATATTACCATCCACACTCACAACTTACTTTCTAAACCAGAACAGCATCTGAAACAAGGAAGTTATTCTACTCCACATTTCATAAGTAAAATATGGTGTTCAACTATACTCTTGTCTGAACATGCATTTCAGAAGTATCATGTAGATTACTCTTGTTTTTAATTTAACCTGAATAAAGTTTACTTTGCAAAAATGCTTCTTGCTTGATTGAGAATAAAAATTGGTGTCCTCAGAGGATGGCTCTTGACCTTAGGTCTCTGTGACTACATACAGACCTATTGGCATTGGATATATATTAAATCTCTTCCCTGATTAGTCTTTAATTTTATAATTAAATAAAATTCTTTGCCATACACATTTGTTTCTGAGATAACCTCCTCACAAACTTGTTTCTGCACTTTTATAAGGTAGCAGCCAATTTTGATTATAGAGACAACCTTTGCAAAGCTACAAGGTCGTCTTGTGTAGTCAGATTGAAACCATAAATTGCTCCTGAGTTAAATCCTTCAGGTCTAACTACTATAAGATCCTTTGATTAACTTCAATGGCAATTTTTCACAGTTTGAGATTGTGTTACAACAATTGAATATGCTAAAAAAAAAAAAAAAGTCCATATGCCTTTCCAGCTAATTCAGCAGTGTTCCTGGCACAAGAAAAATATGCTGGAAGGGCTGCCCATGCTGCCATCACATCTTTGAATGCTCCTGGGCTTTTCAGGCAGTAGCAGTTCCCATACTGACAATTATTAATGACATCTTGAAGAATTCTACAACTATTCCATTAGGGAAAATCAAGTATCATCAAAGGATTGTCAATTATTCCTCTTCTTCTACTGTACAAAAAGGCCTGTCAGTGGGTGCCAAGGGGGATGCATTTAGGTCTTTTACAGTCAGATATTAGGACTTAATACAGGGACATCTGTATAATGAGGGTAGAAAGGGAATCAGAAAGAGGTTGGGCAGATTTTTCATTTTATTCTGTGTTAACCACTACAAAAAGAGAACTTTTTTCTTTTTTTCTTTTTTTAAGGAGCAAAAAAACCCACACAAACTCCATAAATCTCATAAAGATGGTCATACTTTCTCTGTCAGCCTGAAGATTATATTTTTCTAAAATTTCCTCATGAATTACTGAAAGTATGACGTGGGAGGAAAAAAAAAAGCAAATAGAATATCAGAATAAGGTGATTATGGCCAGGGGAGATGTCAGAAGGAGGTTTCTTATCTTCCTTTTCCCATTACTTACTCATACTGCAATAACCATTTCCCTATTGGTGAGCTTGTCTCCTTCATATTCAAGTTAAAACACCATACACAATACTGTAACTCACAGAATACAGATGCTGCAAACCTGGCTTTGATATGGAAGAATCCCATGCTGAAATGCTATAACTTAAGACATTATTTCCTTAACATAGGCATTTAAATCTTGAGGACAGATATGCAGTATTTTTGAGCATAAATATCAAGTTCTGACACAGTATTATAATGTAAAATAAAGTTTCTTGGTTCAAGTCAGCGGAAAATATGAGATTAATAATAAAATTGACTGAAAAAAATCTCTCTGACGGATTTTTATAAAAATTATTTACACTTTGCAGAAATCAGTTTTAGAGACTGTTCATTCTCTTCTTTTACAGTTACCACCTGTTTCTAAAATGAAAAAAATTTCTTCACCTTAGCAATAACAAATGTAAATTATCCCTTTGTTCCTCAAATCCAGTCTATCAAAACCACTTTGAAAACAAAGGACATAATTTTGCATTTCCATTAGTGAAATTAATTTTTTTCATCCCAGCATATTTTCACCTGTCCTCTAACTCAGCTGAATTTTTTCAGGAGTGGGGAAGAGCAAAACTGGTCTACAGGAAAGGAGAAGTACCAGTGTGCAACTTTTTAATCCTTTCATTTAGAAAACAAGGTGGAAAAATATGAACTCTTATAAATCCTGTTTTTTTCCATGGAATTTTCAGGCACAGGGCAAATAATCAGGTTGCAGAGTAAAGAGTTGTGCCCAGAAACCCCAGTGCATCAGCAACCTTCCAATTGTAGGCATACCAAAAGGAGTCAAGATTAGATCGTCTGTGACGATTTTCAAGATCATCGATTTTTTCTAGGAGGGAATGTTTTTATTGTGTTGCTGTCAGCACTGTCTGCTGAAAAGCAGTTTAGATTATCCTTGGCTCTTTTAATTCTTTCCACTCTTGCAGTTACTCTTGCCTCTATATCAGCCAAGGTCACATAAACTGTTTATGCATCTGCTTTAATTGAAGGCACAAGACACATTAAATGGGAGAGATGACTTTCTTTTGATACAGCTAAGATCACTGGAGGGGCCGTGGTTCTGATTTAGTCTTTTCTTATATTCATTTCTGACTAAGCTGCTGAGTGTATTAAGATCAGTGCTGATGCAGACAATCCATCCATGCCTGAAAGAAAATATCCAAATGACAACATCTGAGGTCTGCAATTGATTCCCAGGATGAGAACCTCAATGCTGAGTGTAAGGCAAAGGGTTGATTATCAGATCCCTATAGAAACAGGGATTTACATTTACACACATGAATGGTACCTAAGAGCACATCAATACACAGACATAGTGTGATAAACACTGACTGCACCAAGAATTTTGACATCCATGGACAGGTGATGGCAGCATGCCATAACACCATCTTCTCCTGGCATAGTGTGCTCTGGTTTTTCCATTATGTTATCTCATGTGAGAAAGAAACTGCACTTGCACATTTTGTTATTTCAACAAACAACTAAATAAGGAATTTAAAGCAATTAAGAACTAAAGATACAATTAGAGACCTATAATTTTTCAAAATAAGTTGGTTAAAATTTCACACCACTCTTTGCCAGACACTTCATCTCTGAAATAGAAAAATGGTAAAAAAACCTTTCAGTAGAAAGGACAAGCTTAAAAAATGTGATATATTCCACTTGGAAACAGACTGTGAATATAAGCACCCTCTCCACCCCATTCTAGCTTTGACATTACAATAGCACAGGGTACCACTAATTGATATTCTCCCAGCTGCCACCAACCTGGATGTCTGACATGCAGGCAGGCCAGTGTTCATTGAAGACATATGCCTAAATTTTGCAGAATATAGGATTCAGCTACTTCAGGAAGAAGGGAAAAGCAATGGACAATAAAGGCACTGGCAGCCCCAACCCTATCAAAAAAAACCCAATAAAATACACCCTTACATATTTCAAAGAACATTAAATAGTTGTTATGCACAAATACTTCTCAGAAAGGTTTGATTTATCTACAAAATGATCCTGGAATTTACCATGTGTTATCCTAAACTGTGTTGTCTAAGAGGTGAATATTTCAAAGTATAAAGGGTTATGTTATATCAGAAAGAGAAAAGGTGAGAGAGTAAAGCTGTGCCATGGAAATAGTGTCCTACTGCAGGCACACACTGGAGCAAGATTTTCCCAGAGCCAGCTATACTCCATACAGCCTTGCATTTGCCTTCTAGAGCATCTTTAAGTTCCACAAAAGTCTGCCTGTGTACACTGACATCTCCTGTTTTGCCTATGAGCAGTGAAGTGTTCCCCCAGCTCAGCTCTCGAGCAAATATTCCAAACAGTGGCAGCAGCCCTGTGCTTGTCTGCATGGAGCTCAGCAGGCACCAAGAAACCCTCCTGAGAATCCAGGTGACACTGGCACACCTGCTGCTAACAGATCCATGCTGCTGCTGCTTCACCACCTACTGCAGCCTCTGCTCTGAGGTGTGGTTGAGTTTTTCTCTACATCTTTGACCAGAAAACTGATCACTGCCTTTAAGTTTCACAGGAGGATATATATCACACCTACATGTACATGTACTGACCTCTTTTTCCTCAAAATGTATTGTGAGTCAACTTCTGAACATCGCAGAAATTTTTTCCTGGTTTATTTTTCCTGCTATTCTTAGTCTGAACACAGATAAGCATCAAGAAAAGTAAAAATATGGTTAAGGATATTAAGATAGAAATATGAAGTTTAAAGTTTAAATACAGGAAACAAGTACTTTGTCTCATAAGCTCTCCTTATCTTTAATATAATATAGGGGCACAAGTGATGCTCCTGACCAGGTTGCAGCAATTTCTCCAACCTAGAACAATCTTTGAAGAAGATGGAGCAAATTGTGACTCTTGTTCTAACATTTTTAGCCCCTGGATGCCACTCTATACTGCTACATAGATCCACTGCTTTACTGTAGATTTGCTCGTGCATAAATGGTAATGCATCAGTTACTCCAAGGGTTAACTGATTTCTCATTCTCAGTAGGTGTTGCAAAGTTTTGTCAGCACAAACAAAGCTAAGGTCTCATAAGATCTAAATTTGGCTTGGCTTTATTCAAGCTGGCGAACTTCATCAGCATCACCTCAAGGCATTCAGGAACTAGAACTGGCTGTGCAAAAAGACTTTGGCACAGTATTTGCTGTGTGGGAATGGTTATGCCTGAAGACAAATCTGGCTGGAAAAAAAACTCAGGTCATTGACAAAGAAGGATGGCTTGCTACAACATGAAGAGCAGTACACAACCTTGGGAGAAAGATGCTGAGGGCTGTTGAGAGTGTCCTTGGTGGGAGAATAAAACAACAAACAGTTTGGGGAAGGAAGAGTCATCCTGTATGTGAAAAAAACACACCTTTACTATCTTTTCAGAAGCAATGGCAACTGTGGTCTGATGGAGTGGGGCAGGAAAGCAGCCATTCAGATAACCCTGTGTACTGGGCTTGAGTGGCAAGGTTTTGGAGTGTTGGGAAGGGCACAGCTTTGGCTTTTGGCTTGTGTAAGAATATGCCAGAAGTTTCCTCTACAGGTTTGATAGCCAAAATCAGGTGTCTCCAAATAGACCTGCTGCTGGCCAAGGCTGAGTCCACCAGCAACAGTGGCAGCATTTCTGGGATAATGTATGCAAGAAGAGGGAAAAAACAACTATTGCACAAGAGAAACTGCAGGCAGAGAAGAGGAAAAGAAGCATATGTGAAAAAAGCAGCTCTGCAGTCACAGGGTCAGGGGAGAAGGAGGGGCAGGGGGTGCTTCAGCTGCTGGGGCAGGGATTCCCCTGCAGCCCATGGTGAGGCAGCTGTGCCCCCTCAGCCCACGGAGGTCCATGATGGAGCAAATGTCCCCCTGTAGCCCATGGAACAGGCCATGTCAGAGCAGGTGGGTCCCAAAGGAAGCTGTGAGCCCATGGGAAGCCCATGCTGCAGCAGGCTCCTGCCAGGACCTGTGGACCTGCAGGGATCCCACGCTGGAACAATTTATTCCTGAAGGACTGTACCCCATGGCAGGGACCCTTAGTGGAGAGCTTCCTGAAGAACTGCAGTAGGTGGGAAGGACCTATGTAGAAAAAGTTTGTGGAGAGCTGTGTGAGGAGTAGGAGAAGTGGGCTGGAGTAGGTGAAGAGTGTGAGATGTCATCCCTCTGAGAAGGAGGGAGCAGCAGAGACAATGTGTGATTCTGTGACTGCAGCCCCATCCACCATGAACCTGTGTCAATAAGAGGGTAAGGCAGAAAATGTAGGAGTCCACTTAAGTCCCAGAAAAAGAGAGAGGTGGAGAAGGTGTGTTAAGAATCTGTTTTATTTCTTGTTATCCTAGTCTGATTGGTAACAAATTCAATTAACTTCCCCAGGCTGAGTCTGTTTTGCTCAAGATGGTACTCGGTGTGTGATCTCTCCCTGCCCTTATATTGACCCAAAGCCTTTCATTTTATCCTCTCTCCCCTGTCCAGCTGAAGAGGGAAGTGATGGAGCATCTTGGTAGGCACGTGGTGTCCAGCCAGGATCAACTCACCACACCAGGGGGAAAAGCTACATGGTAGGTCAGACTCCTGGTGTCAGAACTCATCACCAATTCCCATACACTTTTCTCCACTTTGTATAGAAAAAGCAGTTTTAGAGAAATGTTTTGCAACCATCCCCAAAAATATGCACATGATAATTTTACCTGAGGGAAAGCCCCTCTCCAGTCCCAAACTCTAAAGTCAAACAGAGTCCAGAGCACAGAGCACTGAGTATCTCTTTTTCTTGGGATTTTAGAAAACCTTAATAACTCAAGCAGTAGGTATGTTTTTAAGACTGTACCATTCACTGAATACCATAAACATTTCTATTAGCAACAGGATACACAAGTACAGTATAAATTGATAATATCAAGTTCTTCTTTAGTTATTAATTCATTTCACTTTGACACAGATGATCCATCTTTTATGTTTATGTGTAAGAAAAAAAACATGAAGGTTCAGCTGGCCTTGCTGCTGTTGTAAAAGTTTACTGAGGTGAAATTCAGAAATCCCTTTGTGAAACATACATTCTACTGGTATTCCTTTTGTGAGACATGGGGACCTGTGCCTCCAGCAGGTCTTTTAGCTGTTGTATTATTTGTTTATCATGACAACAAAAAAATTGTAACTCTAAAATGCTAACTTAGAAGGTTTCCTTTAGGCTTTTCATAAACCAGGTGAAGCAAGGAATCACTGCTGAAGCAATTTGGCCTCCTTCATTTTAGATACTGGCACTTGTCAGATACCAAATCCCAGCGTGTTGCTTGAGCTATTTGCAAGAGTAACTTCTGGAAAGATCCTCCATTGTTCCAATTCAGTTGTCTTTTTCCTTTTACTCTTTACCACTGCTAGAGCTCTGATTTGGAATTACAGCAAAGCCTGGTGAGATCTGCTCTGTGGACATGAGTTCAGCAATTAGATATTAGTAGTGACTTACAAATTGCTTCCTCATCTGCCACAGCAGTATTTCAGCTGGTGCTTTGCAAATGTGCCAGGATATTCCTGGACTGATCTGCCACAGATGCCTCTGCTGAACCTTCAGTGTTATTGCCTCTGCTTGGATGGTATCTCTCAATAACAACCCATACTGGAGCCAAACACTTCCACAAATTCTGTCTTTCCTAGACTTTCTCCCTGCTGTTTGCTGTTAATTAGGGTGATAAGTATCTTTTACAGGAAGGATTGTTACCATTAGTCATTTCTGTATATTTTATCAGCTCTGGGATTTGCTAAAAATTCTCTATAGTTCCAGGGTTTCAGAAACACAACATCATGTATCAAATTTCTTCCTCATTTCTAACTTTCTGAAACTTCTAAAGCTGGGAACAGGTTTTTCTCTGGTTGGTTTTTGCTTAAAATTAGTTCCATCCTCCAACATTGAATAAAAATATACATCAGTTTTAAGGAAGTGCTGTCATATTAAATCTAATATTTCTGCTTATATTGGAGGAATAGTAATTTAATATGGAAGCATCCAGCTGTCCTCTTATACTATGTGTTATCCAAGCAAACTGGAATACAGCATCTTAAACAACTGTATTGGATGTTTAGATGGACTCTTGGATAGAGGACAAGACAAGGAAAGGCAGAATAGACATAGAAAGATAAAGTGGATTTAAACCATAGTCATTCAGCAGATCTGGGGCAAGCTCAGGAGCAGGCAGAACTCAGATTCTTTGCTCAACATGCAGTGCCCTCTGCAACAAGCCCCAAAGCCCTGTGCCTGCCCTGAAAAAAAAACCCTTACCATTTTCTTCTAAAGGTTCACATTTTTCTGTATTAAAAATGTCAGCACATGGTGTTTAGCTCCCATTCCTCTGTGACAAACCTTTCTCTCTTCCTCATCACTGCTCTTACCACCTACACTACTGTCATTACAGTCCTAAAAAATGGTTCCACTTTACAATGGAAGGGGCAAATACCAAAAATAATCAGGTATAACATTCTCCAAGTCGCCACATGAGAATTCAAACTTTTGCCAAATTTGGCTCATTGTCTTTAAATGAATCCATTCTCTACTATGTGTAAATTTTTAAAATCCCAGTTCTTCAGCACTTATGATAATATTTGATGTGATGCTATAGTTTAAGTCCCTTATTCTACAGTTTCTTCTAGTGAAAAACATCTTTCTTACATTGGTGTAGCTGGGAGCAACCCTGGCATAAGTTTTTCTAATACACAGAATTTAATCTTTGCACTGAAACTGAGATTCATCATAATACCAATCTGGAATTCACAGTTCAATTAATTTTTTATTTTATTTTAATGACCTTTTTGGAAAGCAACTCACTAGCATTTTTTTTATTGTTATTATAATCTTCTACTGCTTGGCTTCCACAATCAAAACATTACAAAGACAATTTATTCTCTCTACATGATTTAGATATGGTTTAATGGCAACAAATGGAACATTATATTATGAGAACAATCCTCCTCAATCAACAGATTAAATTCTTAGAGATCCAGATCCAGAAAGCATTTTCAACTCTTATCTCTTTAACACCTCCACATTCATAGAAAGTTCCACTTACAGTAAAATCTGTCACACACAAAAACAGTCAAATGTGGTTGCATAAATCAGTAGGTGAGAATTCTTGTAAGCAAAGAATTGAAAGAGCAGAATTTCACCATACCTTACTTTCTTTAGCTTGCCAGGGTTATTTAGGAATGAAACTTTCCCTGCCCAAAAGAAAGTGTCTGCATACCAATCTGGAATTTTAGGAGATAAACTCCTGACTTTCTAGGAGATTATTCTGTCTGAACAAACTTCCACCCACAAAATCTGTTTCTGCATATTTGAAAGGGATGCTCTCTATTTAGAATGAATGATTGAAATGAAAGATGAGGCTTAAGTAAAAATCCTGCTATTTAAAAATCCACAGTACAAGGACATCCTGAATCTGCTCTAACTCAGTGCAGCTTCTTGAGTCCCTCTTGAATCTCAAGGAAACAAGTATTTGTGCATTTAGCTTGGGAATGCCAGACCCCCCCAAGTAACAGGCTCTGAATTTACTTGTCATCAATGACTGTTAATCACCTCAGCTGGGCTGATGGAGTCAGTAAGATTTGACTTGCATAGCAATGTGATATCCAGCAGACCAAGACAACAGCCACCCACAGATCAAGTAGCTCTCAGAGAACACAGGAGAGGAACAGAGTCTGATTCCTCTTGACAAGATTGCTCAATGATTGCAAAGTACTTTGTATGCTTGATGCCTTCTCAAAGACATTGAGAACACTTTCTAAATAATACATGCACAAGTACAACAGAAGTCTGGCCCTTTCCAAACAGCATTCTCCTTATTGAGGCTCTGATAAAAGATGAAAATGTTGAAATCAGAAAAGATTGAATGAAAGATCTCCTATGGAATAAAACATACAGATACGTATACACAAATGTGTAGGTTTTATGGTAGCTTGTACTCAATTAACTAGAATGGTAGTGCAATAAAACTGTTCCTAAAATGGTTTATAGAATTGGCAAAGATTGATGAACCTTGGAGAAAGAGACACTGCCAAGCCACTTGTAGCATACTTGAAGACATATGTGTGTAATATCTGTAATAAAGGGCACCATCTCCCCACCTAAAATTCACTTTAGAGAATGCTAAGGCATTTTCCAGACAAACATGAAACTCAAGAAAGCTTAATGTTTGTAACTAGTCATGCATGGCCCCAACATTGCCAGGCTCTTAAGAGAAAAGCCAGGAGGACCTAACCCAGGGAACTCTCCTCTGCAGCTGTGAGCCTGCACAGCACAAAACTGACTCCCCACCTTCCTCCTGCTCTGCCTTTCTGCTTGTTTTCTTCCAGGTGAAACCAAGATCTAAGTGTTATCCAGGAGTGCTGAATAAGGCCTCTTACACAGGCAGGTGTTATTTGTTTCAAATTAAGGAATAACAAGTCATCAGAATATCCTGGCTTTTTTTCACTATAGTTCGGAAAAGCTGAGCCTAAATTCTCTAATTCTTCTCTTAAGCTCCTGCTATGTAGCTTTTCAGCTACATATTTTCCCTCAAATTTGAGATGCTATTGGAGAAAATGACCAGAAAACAGATCTGGGAGTATTTACCTCCAGCTACAGAGTCAGCAAAACTTGATATACATCTGACATTTCAATCCCCAGTTAAACATGAACCTGATCAGAAAACATATATAATTGCCCAAACAAACTTCCATCCACAGACATCAAGGAAGAAATTCTAAGCAGATCAAACTCACAGCTGTGAATTTATCTCTAGATTTCTTTTTATCTGCACCATAGCAAGATCAAACATGAAAGTTACTCTTTAGGATCAGTCCCCAGGCCTCAAAAGTTCATAAAGTAGCTCTTTGTCTCCTACCTGCTGAAAACATCTCTCTCAAAAATAGCTGCTTTTAAGGTATTTTACACAGAACTTCATGTCTAATGATGTGGGTGACCCTACCTCCTGCCCCCTCAATTGGCATCTGCTCTAGGTTTGGTGGTTTTGTTGAAAGACTAGGAATTGTACATGAATGCATTAGACTTGTGATGAATTCAAGGGTTAATTGTATAGAAACAGGTTAAGAGAGTTTGCTTTGACCAATTTGGTAGAGAATTGTAGGTTGACAGTATTTCCAAGTTTTATCAGAATTAATACACGGATCAATATATTTTTTACACCTGTCACTTTCAATGATTATCTAAAGAAACAGATTTAAAGAGAGAGTTCTGATCCTGGTGAATTTTCCAAGCCAGGTTTTTCAAAGAAGCTGTAAAGAAGTGTTCAATTTCTACAGCAGGATATGCTGAGGTTAAAACACAGCTTTGCAAACTCATTATGCTCTAAAGTATAAATAAAAGAAATGTACATTGAAGAAATGAAGTCTTCAGAGATTTACTTTGCATGTTAGAAATTAATATATAACTAAATAGAAAAGTACAGTATATTGTTATTGTATAGTTTCTCCCTGAAAATCATGACTTAATAGGTTTTTTATGAGGTAGAGAGTAAAAATTTAAGAAAAAGCAATGCTGTAAAATAGCTGGTGTAGGGGAACTAGAAAGTACTTGGTACTACTGGTATTGGAGAAACTCCAAAGTGATAGATATTGTGATGGTCAAGGAAAACTATTCTTTCATTACCAGTTGCACATTTCCTGACATTTGAGAGGGGCTGAGTGTCTCCACGAGGGCACCCCGATGTGATATCCATCTATGGATTAAAAAGAGATACTAGAAGGCAATACAGGACATAAAAGCCACTAGTGTCTAGTACAGCCACTAAATCATCAATTCTCTGTTTGGACCACTACCAAGAGCAGAGACCACCTTCATTTTGGGCAAAGAACACCATCAGTATTGCCTTAAGGGCCTTTCCCCATAAAACTCAAAATAGACCTGCTCATTCTTGTCCAGATCCATTTTTATTGTTGTTTGCTTGTTTGTTTTAAATAAATCCATTTAATCTTACCCTATAAATCAAGCAGAAGAAAAGCCAAAAAGTAATACCTCAATGTAAATGAAGTTATTAATTCAGGAAAAATCCTACAGGGGTATTTAGATAAAAAAACTACTCCTTGTGACAGGGATTCTGAAGCTTGCTTTGAAAGCATTTTTTCACACCTAGGATACCTCTGTATTATTTGCTAGGCAAATGTTACAAAGAAAAATTATGATTTCCTTATACAAGCATCTAAATGTGGCTCAAGAGTATACCACAGAATAGTGCTTGGTATTAACATTTAGCTCACTGACTTCTGTGTTTATGTACTATTCCAAGCAGAAATATGAATGTGACTAGGGTAGTACTTCCTTATATAAGAGTTAGTGTCATCCTTTTTGGGAAAATATTACCATGATTTTCACAGAAATTCTGAGTTTTGTTGGCAAGGCTTATTCAAACTCCAATTTTACCCAGAGCAGCGGGTTCTCTTTCTTTGTATGGTGACAAACAGAAGCAAAATCATAGTATTATTATTAAGCAATTTGCTGAGATGAAAATAAGTTGTATTTCCATCTAAAGCTACAATGTTTGTTCATAATAGAATAGCACAAAGAAAAATAAATACAAAACCCACTTCAGCAGAGAGACAAATGCCTTACAAAGATACAGTTGTATCTAATCTTATTAGACTCACATACACTATGGTAGTAATTGCATTAAAAGATGTACAAAACACAATCTGCTGGAACACGATTCATTTTGTCTGCTAATGGTAAGCAGATACATTCACTTCTTCACCTTCAAAAAGGATTTTAATTTTTCTTTCTGGAAACAATTTTTTCCTTAAATAGACCCCTCCTTCTTGGAGTCTGATGAGGGACTCCAAGCCAAGATATTACCTCTATCTCCAGAGATTACTTTCCAAAGGAAGGTGTTCATCATGTCAAATATTCAGTATATTTTAAAAATGTTATGCATTTAATAGAATATTTAAGTGTATATAAAAGACAGCCTGAAGCAATGACACAACAGCACATAAAGCACATACAGATTTTCAGTTTTCACATATATATCCAATTTCATAACCTGTCTCAGAAATGTGGACAATAACTCATTTTATTCTTCCTTATCCACACTTAAAGATTTTTTTTTCTCATTTAAATCTGGTTGAACTCAATGTCTAATTCAACTATTCCAGAGGAATTATTACACTATAGAAATGCCAAATTACCAAACAGACACAGGCTGGCTTGCCTCACACAGAATAAAACTGCCTCTCCTGATAAGCTGGCTTTTATTAACCTTCAGTCTATATATTCACTGTGCAAGGCAATCATTCAAGGAGAGCAATGAAAACAGAAAAGGGTGAATTTGATTCAAAGCTAAATAAGTTTAGTTACCTTGGCAAAAGTAATACTAGCACTGCTTCTAAAGGACTACTGAGTACTCCATAAGTTACAGCTTAAATTTACTTATACTCCTGATAACTCTGTAACAAAATCATTACTTCATGATATACAAAAAAATAGTATTAAATGATTACAACCAAGAACTGTTTTATACTGGTCCCAGTAAAATTATATTCTTCATGCTTCAGAATTATGAAGGAATTCAACTTAGTGTTGGCAGTAGGTGTTGCTGGGTTTAAAGTACTTAACCAATCAATAAAAATTAATTTCTGTTGAACAACAATAAAATAAGGTAATAGCAAATGCAATAAAGCAGTTTAATCAAGTAGTAGTCCAATACAGATGGTAGGAAAAAAAAACAGTTTGGTGAATAAATGGAGAGGGAAGGTAGATGGAGAAATAAATGCCCTAAAATTTCATATGCAGCTCCAGAAGAAATGCATAACCCAAATGCCATGCAAATCCATGAAGTTTAACATACCTGCCTTGTTTTTTTTTTTTTATTTTTATTTTTAAAAACATGTACACAGCTCTTAATGACTGCTGAGCCATAGTATTTACTGGTAGTATTTAAGTGTTTAGAGAAATCACATCCCTTACAACATCATTCAACTAATGCATTTTTACTGGATCAGAAGAAGCAAATATCACCATATTGCCATCAGTTCTGCCACAAAACAGCTAAATTCATTACCAGTCAGAGCAAAACAACAAAGGTGGAAAAACCCTAGAGAACAATAATCTTCCTACTGACAGAGCTGCTCTGCCACCATCCAAAGCTGGTAGCAGGGTGGCCTGAGAAGAAAAATGCATCCTTTCTTCCTCCAGAACTTTTTGTGCATAGTGGAAGAGATTTTTCAAATTAGTTGAGTAAAAACAGACCCCTGTTCAGTCACAGGAATAAAGTGCAATGGCAAATGACAGAACTACATCAGTTTACCACCACTTTGAAAGCACAATTTTAAGGCACCACTTTCAGGCACCCAACTTCAAGTTAAGAAAATGCTGGTAATTATAACTCTTTGTACATAAAATAGTGCTGGCTTTCATTATGTAAAGTTAATAAGTTTTGCATCTTCTTCTCTTTTCCTTTGGATTTGTCAGATTTTAATACATGTTCAAAACAATCAAAGTAAATTCTGCAGATCAGATGTAAGTTTCAAGATAGTATATTCATTTGCACTTGTTAAATTTGAAAGTTTGAAGTCTGGATTCATCTCTTAGTGCCACAGTCTGGTTGACATGGTGGTGCTAGGTCACAGATTGGACTCAATGATCTTTAAGGTCTTTTCAAACCTAATTGGTTCTTTGATTGGCTTTGCAAATTGCTCTTCTATGCAGGTAGTCATCCTGAGAGTAAAAAGGCTGGGTTGTTTTACTGATCTAAGCTTTACTACATCATTATCCTATGACCAGGAAGCTGGGTTTGATTCACAGAAAATACTTGAATCAAAACATCAACAGTTAACAGGCTTCCATAACATGGGGGTTTAGGAGCTCTGATAATTTTCTTATCCTCTGTTGATCACTTGGAATTCAGCTCTTCATACTCTTGAGTACACAACCCTATACTTTGAACTCCTTTCCCCACAACACTTTGTCCTGATTTCAGCTGGAATAGATTTAATTTTTCTTTCAGCAGGCTGATAAAGTGCCATGTTTTGGATTTAGTATGAGAATAATGTTGATAACACTTTGATGTTTTGGCTGCTGCTGAGTAGTGCTTCCTCTAAACCAAGGACTTCTCAGTTTCCCATGCTCTGCCCACAGGCAGGTGCACAAAAAGCCAGGAGGAAGCACAGCCAGGACAGCTGAAACTAAATTGCAAAGGGATATTTTGCACCATGAAAGCTCATGTTTAGTATATATCCTGGGGGGAGTTGGCTTTAAATGACCATTAAGTGCTCATGGACAGGGTGAACATCAGTCAGAGGGGGGGAGCAATTGTAGTGTGCATCACTTGTTTTTATCAGGTGCATTTCTCTTTTCCTATCATTACACTTTTTATTATTAGTAGTATTAGTATATTTTATTTTGTTTCAATTTTTATAGTGGTTTTATTGCAACCACAAGGTTTAATTTTTCCCTGCTTGAGAAGGGGGAGAGTGAGTGAGCAGCTGCATGGTATTTAGTTGCCAGCAGGGCTAAACCACAGCACCTTCCCTATTTCCTAGGTCCTGAGTCTTCTCACAAAACAAACACCTGTTCTACACAGGCTTATGTTCAGTGCCAAATGGCTGCCCTTCAGACAGGATATGGGAGAGGAGGAGTTGTTCCTCTGACTTGGATCAAAAATAAGGAATAAAAACCCAGATCCTAAATTCAGACTTTGCGAGACTGAGGAACTACTGTGATTCAAGTAGGAAACAATACTGTAAGGCAACCTATTAAATTTTCAATATAAAATTTAGAAAGGTGCACAGAAACTGCCTAAGAGAGGGTTCACCAAAATGAAGAGGTACAAAAACCCACCCAAACATACAAAAAAGCCCCCCTCACTCCTCAAAACCCAGATTAGCTGTTAGGTCCTAAAACTGGCCTAAAGTGCCAGAGAAGAATAACAAAGGTCTGCTATGCTCCAAGTGAATAGCTCAAAAATGATTAAAACATGGAAGCCAGTTAAAGAAGGCTGTCATCTGTTGTATTACATTTTAAATATGGGCAACTTCCCAGTGTTCTTCCTGATATTTCAGATTTTTGCAATGCATGTGATAGGTGACTTCACAAAATGAGGGCAGCACAGAGCTCAGCTCACACACAGAGTCAAGGTAATCATGAACTGCATGGGAGTGAATCCTTCTCAATAAAATAAGCATACAATATCTCATATTCCTGTAAAGCTCCAAGAACTAGGTAAAATTTAGAATTCCACTGTTAGGAAAGTAGCACAAATTAATAAACACTCAGAGAACAATCATCACAGGAGAGAAAACAGAGCAGAATTTATGGCAGAATGAAACAATGCTAGGAGCAATGGGTAAGATACCCAGTTATACAGGAGAAAATATTAGGACATGAATGAAGCCCTCAAAAAATTACTTACTGACATAATATCTATCCACTGAAATAAATAACTTTTTTCTTGTGATATATAACTCCTTGCACAGTAGCAATATTGGCATGTAACTGCTGCTGTACATCAGGGGACGTGCAAAGCTGAGCCTTAAAGCTCTTTAGCAAGTGTCAGTGGGAAGAAAACAAGCTCAAATCCCTAGAAACAGAGGAACACCTTAATTTATACTAGTTAGACTCTAGAAGCAATAAGGAAAGTCTGAAATACATGATTATTGAGCAATTTCTACTGATCCTTCTTGTAGGACTTTTCTGCTCTTAGTTATTACATGTGATATTTTTCACCCCATCAACATATCTTATGTTTCCTCAATGCTTTATTCACCTTGGTTGTGTCAAACATGGGTACAAACAGCTTGATTCTTCATCCTCAGATGTGATATTTCTCCAAATATCCACTCCCAAATAAAACATCAGGTTTGCACCACTTGACTCTAAATCAACAAATCATCCTGCAGAGCAGAAAGATAATAACCCAGAAAAAAATACTCTTGATCTGGTAAAAACCCACCCTCCTATGTGCTTTATTAATGTAATTCAGGCAAAATAAGGGTAAGCTTCAGAAAAATGTAAGCAGTGTTAGTCAACATCAAAGTATGACTGACAAGAAGAATTCTGAATGTTGAGATAAAATGATAAATGAGTAGGGATCAATTAAAACTATAGAAAATTCAAAATTTGGGTAGAAATTTAGCACACAGCCTTTACAAATATGATCCTTTGTGAGTGCAAATTAGAGAGAAGGGTACCTAAGCAAGTTTCTGAACTTAGTATTTTTCAAGCACATTCACATCCACTAGCTCTGTTTGGATTCAGCTGAATATGACTCCAGCAAATACTTGCTCCTAATGTTAACAATTTGCTGTTCTCAATCCTCCTGCCCTCAGTTAACTTTGAGGAAGATTCATTAGGGATCATTTTGCCCCCAGAACCTTGATAATGAGCCTGTGAAATCACTACATGCAAGGAGCATGAAAATAAAAAGCCCCAAAACCAAGACCAAACAATGAATCATTAATGTTCTTAGGGAAATGTGTTAGAAATATCTACCATGAGAGTTTTTAGCAGATGTCACAATGATGACCAGTAAAATCACAGGATGAAACTAATCTACAAATTTCATAATATCAAGCACTGAATTTCAATAGGCAGCTGTTCAAGTTGTCATTTTTTTTTACTTTCTGCATAATTTCTATGGCTCAGAACCAGAAAGCATATACAAATAAAAATTGCCAGTCACATTTATACTAGCTGATGTGCTACTACCATCAATTTTCCTTATCTCATGTTATTTCTCAGTACACAATGTTAAAGCTGTCAAGATATATTTTCCTGGCTCTTGTCCTGTTAACATCCTAATTCATATACATGGCAAACCAGCTCTCATGACTGTGGCAGAGAGACTGAAGCTGTACTTCTAAAAAAATATATTTCTGGCAAAAAAAAAAAAAAAATGGGAGCCCTAGAAGTTGCTGTATAAAACTCAGAAAAAAACATTTCTAAGAAAGAAAAAACATTGAATGTAAAGAAGGAAAAAAAATGACACATCATTCTCTTGTTAAATTCTGCAACATTCTTAAAGTCACATTCAAATCCCATCCTATTTATGGCCACTTTTGAGCAAGTGCTTGAAGTGATTTTTGTAGAGAGTTTACTGGCTTGTGTTTTATCCCAGTTCTCAAGCCCCCAGAGCAGTACTTATAGAAGAAAATCAAGACTTTGAAATAGCAAAAAAAAAAAAAAAAAAAAAAAAAGTAGGCTTTGTGGTGTATTTCAATTTCAATGGCTCTGATAGAATTCCTTCCTTCAACTTCCTAAGGAAATCTCTACTCTTAAGAGATGCAGTGTTCAGATGCAAGAGGCCCTTTGTGTAGATTTAGAAATTCAAGCTCTCTATCAATACCCTTTAGTGTTTTTTAAAATGATCCTTCAGTCATGTCAGAAATACTCTACTTTTAGTTTTCTTTACTGTAGTACAGCCCTAGGAGGAGCAGCAGCCTCCTTGTAGTCAAACAATTTTGTACCTCTTAAAACAATGCCAAGAGAAATGAAGGCAGAACTAGGAGGAGACTGAATCCTCCAGCAAAGCCTGGTGAATTGCTGGATTCCTCCTTGTCAGCATCCACCAGGGTGCAGGACTTTCCCACCCAATGCCATGAATTACACTGTGCTATTCCTCTGGCTGTGTTTGAACCACCCCATCGCTGTTTGTGGCAGTTCCCCCCATCAGCTTCCTCCAGCCAGGACAGCTCTACTCCTTCTTTCCAGTTTTTATCAGCTCCAGAGGACTGTTCAGACAGCCCAAATGAAAGATACCACATTAAATGTTATATCCAAGTGCACTTTGAGGAGAAAAAACCTCCAAGAATAATCCTTCAATAATCTAATACTCATTTTAGGATGTTTTTTGGACAATGTGTAATGTTTCTATTTCTTACTGTTAGGTCAGAAATATTACATTATCCATTCAAAAACCACTTTAGTTTATGCTTCAACTATTAACAAATAAAATGCCTCTGAAGAGGACTTCAGTAATCACATTTACTTGATTTGCTTCAGCTTTCCACATATAATTTTATTTGCTTCAAAAGCAGCATCACAGTTATCATTCAAAATCAATGACTTACACAATAACATATTTAAAAAATCAAATGTATGTAAGCTTTACCACTTGTCACTCCTTTTCTTATTCACTACTTTAAACAGCATTAATGTCACCTAAAGACCTTTCCAGCTGTCAGTGTCATGTTTCTTTCAACCATGCCATTTAAAAATCACTTTTATACCTCAATACTCTTCAGAGCTACAAGCTGTCATTGCATTCTGGGACTAACAGAGATGTCATTGAACCCCAGATTTTCAGCATCCCACTGCAATTTTGTCAGGAGCCTGCAACCCACAGGTGCTTATGCTACTGCAACAATCCAATGGATATTTTCACATGCTTAATTTTTCTTGTTGTTGTGCACTCCTTCTCTGCTTATCTCACTGCTCTGTAAACCCTTTCTAGTGAAAGAGTTTAGTTAAAAACTGAGGACATTTCATTCTTTTCTAGAAGCAGTGGAAATTGATGTTCCACTTGATGGAAGAGAAAGTACAAAAAGCTTGGTTTTTACCATGTTTTCTGATGTAGTTTTAAAATTGTATTTACTGGTTTATTTTTGTTCTATTCTTAAGGCAAACATTCTGCTTTCGTTACACAGCCTATGAGAAGGCTGTGAAGAGACTAAAGTAATCATTAATATAAAAATATGTTTTTGTGGAGACAAAGATTCATTGGACAAAAAAAAGAAGAAGTATTTTTGGAAAAAAAAAACCAGTGCAGCATCTGCTGCCATTGTTGCAGTTCACATGGGCAAACTGACAGTCAGTGACTGTATTCTCTGGGACATACCTTCAACATATGAGCTTCAAATCAAGGATCGAAAATTGAATTGTATCCCAAGTATTTGTTCAATAAATAAACTCAGATTATTGTAAATTTTTTTTCTAACACTAAAAATCTACCTCTCTTCTTCATCTCCAGAGGAAATCACTGACCGTTCTTCTCAACTGCCTTCTGGAAACAGGGGGAATCACACCAACCATATTAAAAGAGTAAGTCCCCTGGAAAATATTAGCATCTCTTACACTGATGCAGAACACAAACTCAGTTTACTGTGAAATTGTGCTGCTTGTAAGCTATTTTCTCTGGCTGGCTATACCAGTCCCTGCATAATGGAGAGGCAACAGAGAACTATTCTAAAGCACTTTAGCTCCCTGCTCTAGGGGAACATGAAAGGCCCAGCTCCCAGCCCGAGTTACTTGAACAGCAAACAAACAGGAGATTCCCCTTTTTGGCTTTTTTTCCTGGCTGCTCTGTTTGCTTGCAAGGTGCTCTGAGGGGTGCTGGGGCTCTGCACTTGACATTCTCAATGTGCCAGAGCTCAAGCACCAGCCTCAGGCTCTGGGGCTTGACATGCAGAGGTGACACAGCCTAAAAGCTCTTAGAAAAATTCAGTCATAGAAATACTGCCACAGTACAGCAAATTTTCATTAAAAAACAAACGGAATATACTGAATTACAAATATCACAGTGCTCCTACTCGTTTACCTCGCCTCAATTTAAATGAATTTGTTCAGTATGTGTTTAAAAATGTGTAAAAGAAAACCAGGCCCTACTTAAATAATTTCTTAAGAGCTTGGCATAAGTGATAAATTTATGTGCCTTCAGTTGTGCCTTCAGTTTGCTCCAGGCTTGCTACTCCTTGAAATTCACTGCAGTTCAGACGTGCCCAGCTCCTCCAAATGTCTCTTTATTGCCCAACTCTCCCCATGAAGAGTAATTTCTCTGGCTGACGTGGCTACATCTCTACAACATCAACACTTTGTTGCAAAAACAGATGGATTTAATCTTGCTTTGTTCGCTGCTTTTAACACAGATTTGTACAATTAAATCATGGACCAAGAACCAAGCATGTGCATGTGTGGACTGAAATGCAGTTTAGGAGAACTGGGGGATGGAAAAGAAACTACATCAGCCTTACCCTCCTTCTAGTGTTTGTCTTCCCTGGTTTTGTCTCAGGCTTACAGTCCTTTTCACAGGCTAGAATATCCTCCTAATGCTGCAGTATCCCAGAAGTTATTTCATTAACAGAAAAAGGATCAGTATCTCATGAACTAATAAAGATTAGTAACATTAATAAAAGTGGTGAAAGGAGAGCATTCTACTCTTTCAGTAGACTAGAAATTTATTCAATTATCCTGATAACTGAATTTAATACATTTTTATAATCCTTCCTTAATTCCCATTGCATATTCAATTTTTCCAGTGCATTTGCAAGTTTCCTCGAAGAAATCCAACTATTTAATTCAGTTCTGATTTATTTTACTTTTGGGGCTCAGTCTCATGAACAACAAATTTCTTTGGGGCAAGTATTTTCAGCTAAAAGAGAGGAACATTCTTTCTATAAATGTGGCTTCCCAAATGGAAACAGTCCCTGTTTATGAAATACATACACAATTAACTGAGATATCAGTTTTATTTTTATTAGGTATATTCTAAGATTGTTGGTACCTAAATACCAAAGCTGAGCTTTAACTCACTTCACATTCATGTTTTTGAAGCCAGAAATCTAAATTCCAGCACCAAAATGACCAAATGCTTGACAACTCCAGGCCAAAGTCTCCAGAGCAGAGGAGTTTTTTAACTCAGAAGGTTAAAAAAACCCCAAAACACAGCAACAAACACAAACAAAAAAGATCAAACTAAAAATACCCCACAGTGTGAGGTAACTATTATCTCTCATCTCCCAGTTATTAGCTACCTCATTTTAGTAGTCTGTTTATCTTTTGATGCTTCTAAGAAAGGTTATTTTCAAAATGCATGAAAAAATATGTGATATGAGAAACAATAAGAATTTAAGTAAAAAACTACTACTTATGCCAGCACCTGGGTCAGTTTAAATAAGTAGTAACTCAATTGCAATTTTATTTGTAATATTACCTGAAAAACTTTTTTAATAATTGCACCAGAAGGCTGTATTCATAACACTGGTTTAATGGGAACCCCTGAGCCCAACCAGATTCATATTCAAAAGCAAACAAACAAGCCTCATGAGCCCTCTGGGGAGTTTTTCAAAACAAAATGCATCCATAGTAGTGATGCAGATAAGCATCATTCCCAAAAGCTGGTTCTTTTTATAGTCAATGAGTCTTTTGTTTTCTGCAGCTGAATTCGAAGGCTTTAAGTTTCCAAGTTAAATTTGTTTTCATCTGCTTCGGCATGTTGGCATCCTATTACTATGTTTTAATTAAATAATTGCACAAGATATTAAGCAGTGCACAGAGTGCTATATGAGTAATTATGAGTGAATTATTGCCTGACAATATCTAGAGCAATATTTTAATGGCCTGAAGGAAAGAGAAAAATCAGAAGCTAGTATCAGAAACAAACCAAATAAAAATCAGAAATCCCAAAATAAAATTATGAAGAAAATCTTAAGAGATTTACTGGCAGTTCTATTAGTAAAATTTTTCAATATTTGTCGTATTTGGCACAAAGGAATATAGAGAAAAACAAGAGGGGTACAGATGAAATCTTGCATGTTTTCCCCTCACGGTGAAATGTTCCTTACAGTGTTTTGTGCTGGTGTTCAAACTGATATAGGCATTCTCAATTGTGGAACAGAAAGGAGTTAAGTGTTTTAAGTATTGTTAAATTATATTTTACATGGTGAACTCTTCAGTATTTCAAACAAACAAACAAAACCCCACAGAACACTCACAAAAACCCCAAATCCACAAAACCAAAAAGCAGCAAATAACAACCCAAAACATAGGCTTCCACTCAAAGCCTATCAGACATGAAGATCCTATTACAAGCACAGTGTTAAATTTTGTTCTGCTGGGGTGATTGCCTCACTGCTCCAGCTAAGAGCTCATCTGTTTGCAGAGGTGTATTGCCAACAGAGAGCTAATATCATAACAGAAATAACAACATGAATAATGAAATAAAGAACAGGGTTTTTATTCCTTAAAACCCTTCGTACACCTGGATAACGTGTTCACTCTTATGATTTACATTCTTAATGGCACAATCCTATATCAAACTACTTATCATCTTATCCAAATATGAGAATTAGATCCTTAGATGCTTGGTATCAATGTATCAAACAAAAATTTAGGCAACATCCTAAATTAGGTTCATGAAGACAGCCAAAAAATTATGTCCTGCTGACTTTGGTCACTAACCACCAGCTCAGACACCATGCTGGCTCACATTTAGCCTTTCATATATAAGTAACATGTACTTACTAAAAGTTTGAAAAGGTAGGAAATAATAGCACAGGAGATTTTTGCTTGAATGGGGTTTTTTTGCTATTAACTTTTACACTGAGGTTGAAAATGCATTTAAATTTACAGCCATGCTGGGCTATGGGAATGCACACATTTACTTAAGGTGTCAGCTGGCAGATGGTAGCTTGGGAAACTGCTTAAGAGTCATGTTCTGCCACACATCCATGCAAGTGCCTGAATAATCAAAGCAAACAATAGGGTAACCATGGTATGAATGACAATGTCCAAACACCCTAACTCCCAAAGAGTAAAGACAATACATAATGAAAAAAATCAACTGAAACCTTCACACAGTTTACATCTCTGTAATTATTGCAAAAATCAGTATGTTTCTATATCTTCAACTTAGGCATCTGCAGCTCTCTAGGGAAGATATGGCTGCAGGCAGATATTGAACTTGTGAAGTCAGGAGCTGCCATCCATTCTGACACATTAGTTCTTGCACTCCTCATATTTGAAAACATCTCTTAGTTCAGCGTGCTGCAAGGGAATCTCAAATCTCTCCTTTTACTGGTCAGATAGGAGATAAAACTGCATGCACTTAATAAATGTGGGTTACATCTATAACAGAGATGTAGAAGCAGCAGAAATATACATTTCTCTGCCTTGCAAAAATCATACGAAGTGCAGCTGAGGAGTTGATTTCACATGACCAAGAGCATTTTCTGACTTTTGTAAAATAACTGTAAGCTTTATAGCGCCTGAAAATCTACTGTAATTATCCAAAGCAACACCTTACCAGCTTTCTGAATTTCTCCAATATCCTCATCTTAATTTCCTTATGTCCATTCAGGCTGAATGGCCATAAGGAAATAGGCTCCTGGAGATTGTCTCTCCTTGGCTTCCTGGCCTTTGTCTCACTCAAAGAGTGCAGATGGAGCAATGTGGGCAGGTCAGCTTCCATGGTCATACTTACATTCTCTGCTTATCTTTTTTTTTTTTTCCTAGGACTAATCAATAAACTTATATTTAGTCTTTTCTTTTCACTGTGAAACCTTGGAAAGTGACAATATTAATCAGAAAACACTTTACTGATTTATATCTGGTGCATCCTGAGGTATCTGAGTAGCTTACTTCAAAACATGGAATGCATTGAAGTGCAAGAAATGAACTTATTATCTGAAAAAATAACACCCTCAAGTAGAAATATCTGAGCTGGTATCTGAAAAATACCAATTCCTAGTAAAAGTCTCATTTTAGGAAAATCAAAAAGCTTTTGTCATCTAGGGAAGACACCGAGGATCTACTCTAACTCTCAAAGTTTTTATGAGACTTGACAAAATCAAGGGCAGAAGTTCTGCCTGCATTATTCAAAGTTCCACAAAGAATAGCATACATGTCTTATGATAAGCAGTGGTAGTGAAGCTTCATTTAAACTAAAATCTAAAATCAGCCATCTCCAATTGCTTGTCACTGGAAACAATTTGCCCAAACACAGAACTTCAGGTTTACAGAGATGATGATACTGAGGTTTGTTCACTCCTCCTAAATGTTCAAAGGCAGCTTTGTTCTGCAGACAAAGAAAATTAATTTCTGATATCTGCTGAGCAGGTTCTCACAGGATCTCAGAGCTGTTAAGTGGAAATATTAACAGGAACAGAAGCCTTCACCTAATGCAATTAATAACTCATGCCTTGAATAAATCCCTTTCCCAAGCACCAGAGGCAACTAAAAAGAACACTGATGGTTTTACCTCTCTACCTCTTCTCATATACTCCAAACCACATATGGACACAACAGTAATTCTATTAAAAATTTAGAAATTTAGTCCTC
This sequence comes from Chloebia gouldiae, assembly GCA_003676055.1. Classification (NCBI taxonomy): domain Eukaryota; kingdom Metazoa; phylum Chordata; class Aves; order Passeriformes; family Passeridae; genus Chloebia; species Chloebia gouldiae. The sequence goes on from QUSF01000016.1 coordinate 310,496, forward strand.
CTTTTTTCCCCTGTTTACTTGGTGACTATATTTTGGGATAACAAATGCCTAAAATATTGCCGGGTTTGATTTCAATCCAATTCCACACATTTATAATGATCTTCATTTGTCATACACAGATAGCTCCTCTTACTTAAAGACTCAAGCACAGGGAAAGAACAGAGACACAAATAAATGAAACAGTGGCTCAAATCCAGATCACCCACAGACTCTTCAGTTTCAGAGTAGAATTCAGATCTGTTAGCATACTGACAACCTAAATTCAAATGTTGCTGCACAGAAGCCTAGAAATATTTTTGGGGACTGAAATAATTGTTCCAAGAACATAAATTGCTGCAGTTTAGTCTTCCAGGTTTATTGATCTGCATGTAGATTTTCAGCATATATTGCACTAAGAAACAACAAAACAATGAGATTTAACATCTTGTTTCTTTATCTCTAGGAGAGCACTTAAGTTTTTAAAGGGTAATTTACCCTCCCCCTCAGTCTTATACAATGGGGTTATGGCAGTTTCATAGGGCATGCACAGCACAGCCCCAAATTTAATATTTTAGTAATGACATCTGAAGTAAGGATCCCATTCTCCACCAGGCACATCCTACAATGATTCACTGGTCATGTATAAGTCCTTTGCCTTGTTTGGTCCCTGTAATAAACTGTTACCCATCCCCACATGCAATGGTTTAAATTTAGAAAGGCCACATTATTATAAGTTGCATTTTTCTGACTATTTTTTACTAAATTTCTTCATACTTTTCCTTAGGGAAAAAAACAGAAATGCACACTAGTTCAACAGCTCACATAATGAAATATGGCCATTTCAATGGGCTGTTTTACATAACATACACTGAAGCAGGTGATTTGGAGTTTGAAATATTAAAATTTGGGGGTGTATTTTTAGACATAAAATTTAGTTGTAAAGTTACAGGGTGAACACCCATCCCTGGGAGATCAGAGGGAAATTTGACTAGATATATAAAGTTTGGAGACATTTTGAATATAACATGCAACAGTTCATATTGAATGGGTTTTTTATCTGCAGTGTATAGTGACAGACATTCTTCTCTCAGTTTGTTTTCACATAGTCCACAAGGACTTCATGTTGTACTTTTCCTTTTCAAACTGTACTTATCCTTCACTATCTTTGCAATCACAACTTTACCCTATTTAAGCTCTAAGGCTAGAAGACTGGAGTACTATGAAGAGGAATCAAAACAGGCAAAGAGCAAAGTCCACTGGGGAGTACACAAGCACACTAATGTATAAAAAACACACAAAAATATACTGATGATGTGCACCTGAGCAGGCATTCCAATAAATCTGTTTTGTTCTAATTAAAGACCATTTATTCTCAGTCACTATCACTTTTCTGTCCAAAATACCCTCTTTAATTCATAAAGAAAACACTACATACTGGCTAAAAAGACAAAGAATGTAGAAGGACAAACTGAGTGACATTTTTTTCTTCATCTCCTGCTTGTGTTACTCTCTTAGTTCCTTCCAGTCATAGAAGGAGATTGTGCAGCCATCAGTTTATGGCAAAAAGCAACTGTGCCAGGTGAACAGAGCACTGCCAGTCCTTGAGCTGCCTAAACAGTGACATCTCTAGTCAAAGCAAGAGACTTGAGATGACAGGTCAGTCACTGAATTTTAAAAGGAAGATTTTACAGAGATGATTAACAGAAAAAAATATTAATTACTTTGAGCCATTTTAATTTCTTGCTCAAATCTATTATTGATTCATTTAAACTGAAAGGGGAAAAAAGACTAACTGGTGAAACAAATAAATTTGGTAGAGAGAAATATTGTGGCACCTTGCACTGAAAAAGCAGCAGAGAACCAGGTTTTCTTTTTCTTTCAATTGTTCACTTCCCGTAAGTGTCCATGCCTACATCCCTTTCATGAAGGGAAAATTCTGATCTCTCAAAACCCTGCAATCCACCTTCATTCTGTTTGTGTCCCCTGAGACCTGTAAAGCTCAGACCTGAGGTCAAGCTCAATGAACAACTGCCACCATGGTGGAAACTGAGGCACATCCCTGCAGCTTTAATATCATATTCCCAAATCCCTTGCCCACAGACTTCACTAGAAAACAACCACATATCCGGCAGCCACATCACACAGCAGAGTTTGCTGCCTGATTCTGCACTGAGCAAAGAGCCTGAGCCCTGATTTATTAGAGTGAATAATGCCCCAAGACTAGAGAGAAAAAAAATAAGTCAAAGTCTTGGGTGAATCTGGAACTTCAAGAACTGTGGTGATGTTGCATTCAATACATGAATCAGATCTGTTAGCAGCTGAGGGCACAATTTAATGATGAGTAAACTGAGGTAAAATCCATTAGGAACTACAAAAGACACGGCCTAATTTCAAGTTTAAAAGACCCTGCCAAAGTTTCTCTGTCTGTAGGTAAGTCTGGACTGACCAAAACCAAGTTATTGATTACATCAAAGCGGTCTCTTGGCCTAGCACCATCCCAAGTTCCCAACATTTCTAAAAGAGAACTGATAGCTCAGCTCATGAGAACACAGAGCTAGCACAAGGGAAAGGTTTCACACGTGCCACGAGACTTGAGATGAGCTCTGGAGTTCTGATGGAGGACCAAGGTCCTCGGACACTCTGCTGAATTAATAAACAAAATAAATACCACACTAGCACTGTGAGAACATATTGATAACTCACAGAGGAGACTGGGTCACTGTAGATTGTGTTTGGTTGGGTCAGTCATCCACAGCACACTGTGCAAAGCTGCACTTTGATATTTACAGGTTACTGGGTTATTTGTAATTTGTGCCTAGGAAAACAAATCATCCCTAGCGTGTTGTATGCCAAGGCATGTTGAAATCTGTCATTTCAGCAGTCCTAGAAAACTACATCCACACACTGACAGGACCTATGGCTGGCTGCTAATTCCATCTGTCAATTATATCACCTTCAAAAATATTAAAATGCAGAGCTTTTCAGAGATTATGTAAACCAGTGTTAAAATAACACATTTCCTATTAGTCATATATCAACAAAATATAAAAACAAACCTCAAATAACCATATTTGTAAGAAGATAAATTAGCATTCTCCTTAATGAAAATTAAAATTTCTTTCTCTTTTCTACCTATTTTCAGAATAATCCAAAGTCTTCTTCACCTACATCAAAACCAGTATTTTATAGAGTGCTTAGGCTTGTTATAGACTATCTTGCTTACTTTATTAAGTGGTTTCTCAATAATATACCAGCAATAATTAACTTTCAATAAGGTCATCAAATCAAGCTGTCTTTCACAACTCTTGGAAAAAAAATTGTAGCTATCACAATATATCAATCCAGCTTCATCCAAATTTGTTTCTAAATGAAAAGAAAATTGAAAATTTAAAAGAAGATACATTTAAAATGTGCCAAGCTTACATGAAAATAGACCTTTTTTAATTTCATCCCTTCTCTGTTATCTTCAAATATATAGCTTAAAATCTACCCAAAGAGACTTTGGTTAAGAAACTAATACTGGTAACAAACAATTAGTAACAAACAAATAGCAACCAGAAGTAAGGCTAAGAAAAGCAGCCAAATACTGAGAAATCATTAGACAGTAATGAACTTCAGAAGCAACAGTAACTATTTGGAGATATTAACTTGAGAATTTAGAACATAGTATCATGCACCATAAACCTGACAGTATCTTAAATTAATGAGAAAATATATCTATAAAATAATGCACTGTGATTTATTCTTCATAGAAGAGTTAATACTTTACAGGGAAACATTAGCAGACTTGACCACACAAACTCTCTACTCACACAAACTTTAGACCATCTCTATTATAGTCACAGAGCAAGCAAAACAACATTTTTGCCTAAAAAAAAAAACTTTTCAGTGCCCTTGAATGCTATTATAAAGCATGGCTTCCCATAGCCAAAACCTTCAGTACAAAATCTTATTTTGGTGGGTGGTCCATAAGTCCATCACTAACCATTGTGCTGCAGAATAAAAATCACAGAAGTAATTTCAGTCATATAAAAATTAGCTAATGTATCAAAAAAAACCCCAAAAAAACCCAACTGTATTTTCTCTCAGTATCTTCTCTGATACTTGATCAGTTAAATCTTTGAGACAGGTTAGGTTTCCTTTTTTGTACAAAAAAGTACTTGTATGGCACCAGGCAGAACTGCATCCAGATTTATTAAGGAAATTTCCAACTATAAAGCCTGTTGTGTTTACCATTTTTTTCACTACATTACTATCAATTTTAATTACCTTAAAGGAAGTCCGTTTAAGCATTACAAAATTAGCTTTTTTATTTTTGTGACTTTCTGTGGGCATTTCTGTGAATAACATTTCTTTAAAAATAAATGTCATTGCTCAAGCAAAGCAAAATTAATGACAACTAATTTTTATAATTTTTTTACAATACTGACATGCTCCTAAATAACAAGTTGGTAGAAGAAGTAAACCATTTAAGAGGCAAATCTGACTTAGGAAACTATTTCTTGTTCACTCATCATCAGAATTACTTAAACTGCAAGTCTCTGCTTCTGTGTGAAATGAATCAAGGAACAAGTAATACAATGAAGATTCATTCAAAACTATAATATTCACATTCCTTTTGTTTGCTTTTTACAAATGAAAAGGATGTCAAGCACCCCAGAATATAGCTCATGAAAACAAACTCCTGCTTTCTGTGTGTGAATTCCTAGGGAAGATGCCATTTCCCAAAACCCATGTATGCACTACTCTTTCCTGCAGGAGATTTTAGACAACATTTTTCATTGTATGAGGCATGAACAGTACAGTAACCTCCCTTGAGTGTCACAGGCAATAGTGAAAATTTGAGGAACGTCTTATCTGTGCATTTCTGCTTTTGACAATTGCCTGTTCAACAAACTCAGTCAGCTGAGGACAATACGAGATGTTTGTACACAGATCCAGCAAGACAAGGTAAAAGATCTTCTTCTGCAAGTTGTATTCTTTTCTAAAATGAAAGGGGATAATACCCATCTGTAATCTTAATCCATGGGAGATATGAGTGAGAATATAGCTCAGTTTTGCAAGACACAAAAAGTAAAGGACAGCGACTTTTATGATTACTAACAATTCCACAGTAGACAATGAGCTCAATACAAAGGAGGGTGTGATTAAAACTCCTTAATCTGCATTTGTTCATCAGCATTTGACTTTTATTTATTTTGTTTCTCCAAGAAGAAGCAGCTTTGCAAGTTGAATTGAAACAGGAGCTGTGGCTGTGGTCCCAACACGAAGCACTGATGTGAGTGTGGCTGGTCAGCATCCCTGCAGGACACTGAGCTGCTTCCCTGTGCTGGCAGGACCCTGCTGGCTCCAGATGTGACCTGGGTCTCCACAGCCCTGCTCTGCCAGGCCAAAAAAGCATGGCTGGACCACAGGCAGGCATCTCCAGAACCATACTGCAATATGCAACTCTGAGAAGAAAAAGAAAACGGTGCCCCAGAAGTGAATTGTTTACCTCAAAACCCAAAGGTATTTGAAGACTAATTGTAAATTAGTTCAGAGGTAAAATGGAAAGGCAAACTGTTTATATGGTTGGAAATGAGCAAACAGAAATTCTGGGAAAAAAAAAGTCACAAGTCCTTTCTGTTTTTCTCCTGACCAAAGTTAGGCTTAGGCTAGGGACAGAACAGCTTGGGAGAAATGCAGCAAATTTTCTCTGCTTTTGTTCATGATGATTTGTGGATGACCAGAGGAGCCAAAGCATTCCTTACAGCAGAAGTCATTGGGTGCAGCTCTCCCATACAAGGACCCAATTCAGAGACTTTGCAGAGACCATAGTAACACACAGCTGTACATCATTATTTCTGAATCCACTATTTTTGTTTCTTCTTTGTTTTAAGTCGACAGAAATACTAGTTTAGGTCAATTACCCAGATATGCTAGAACAAAGTATTGACAGGCCAAAATCTACCAGATACATAATTTTATGCAAATAGCATGATAAAACTGTGATAACATTTATCCATTTCCTTTCAACTTCTTTAGCTTTTTAAAACATCAGCCTTTACCAACTTCTTTGAACTGTGTAACCTACCTACATTTAATTTCAATGTCTCTCCAAGTTGCTTGCAGCCACAAATCTTTTTAGTGGAAAACACCAACTAACAGTTTGAAGTCTTTACCAAATGTGCTGATGAAATGTCTACAAGTACAAGCACACACAGTGAGAGGTACAACAACCTGTCCTGGAGCATCCTTAGCACAGGATGCCTAATGAAAAAAAAGTATTCCATGCTCCAGAGATGCCTTTTCCACATTCCAGCAGTATACTGCTGATAACTGAGAACACACAGCCCTGATTCTAGGATGGCACAGGGACTGCCTCTTCCTTCCCCCTCCAGGAGATTTTTCACTTTACACATTCTCAGCCATCTAAATCCTGTGATTTAGAAACTGAACTTGAAGGTTTAATTCTACACAATGGAGTAAAGACAAGTAAGCAGCTAAGGACAGTCCAACCACCCACTAAATGCCTCTGCCTGATGCTCCTGGCATGTGCCACAGACCCCATGGTAGCCCTCAGCAACAGGATGGAGGCTCACAGTTTGAAGAACAAACCCAGGAGGAACAAACCACTGCCTCAGCTGTGGGTTTTTTTCAGCACTCCAGGCTGCTCTTTTTCTGGGGGCTTTTTGCACACCCTGACCACATGATGCTAACATGAGATATTTTAACATGGAAGAGCAAACTTCACTTCTAAATGAGTAAGGTAAAAAAAACCCTTTAAGTTTTAGGTCTGATGGTTTTGGGCTAGGAAAAAATAACAAAGTACACTAGAGAGTATTTGGAGGTAGTGTTTTGAACATCACTGAGCAAGGCTGACCAATTCCACCTTTCCTTTCCTTCAAGACTTGTCTGCTGTATGCATATGAAAATATTTAGGAGGAATGCTTTTGACATCTGACAGAGGACAGATGTGCTGGACACTTTTTACCTGGCAACATTCATTTTCTCTTAGCAACAAAAAGAAGAGCAAAGCTGTTTCAGAGAGGAAAGAGCACAGACATGAAAAGGGAAAACAGCACTGCCCAGAAGATCCTTTAGTCTGGATGATGAAAAAAAATAGATCTTAAACAGCAAACACAAGTTTTATAGTACAGCTCCAAGAGTGATGGCTGCTTTAGATCTCTACAGCACTGGCAATGTAGGAACCCCTAGCTGTGCTCGTTTGTGGACATCAACATAAAAAGAATGTTAAAAATAAACTTACAGCTAACCATTTAATTAGTGCATTTTATCTGCAGCTCTAATGAGCCTTTGATTTCAGCAATGGTTGCATGTGTCATAAATACTTATCCTGGGCATTTGAAATGTCCATGGGGGAAAAAAAGAAAGTTGTTATTTTTCCCATTTCTCTGATCCCAAAAGTTCTAATACTGCATCTGTGTGACAGCTCTGAAAAAATCATTTTCTGGGTTCAAGCAAAACAATTCAAACAATTCAAACTCTGCTAGTTTCAGAATTACATTTTAAACAAAACCTTAGTATAAACTATAAAGAAAACTGGAACCATGTTTCCCCCAATTTTCCTCCCCAGTTCCAGTCATCCATGTCTTCACTACATCTCGCTTCATCTTGTAACACCCTCTAGCCAGATCTAATCTTCCTGCACTAAGGGCACACATTATTTCTGTGCTGATTCCTGGGATGTTCATGCCAGCAGGACAGCACTACCTCTGTTCCATATTCATGGTCACAGTCAAGTGACTCAGGCACCCGAGTTCTAGGCTGAGCTTCACTTGTTGATTTAATTTGTGTACTAATTAAATGTGCTCCTGGAGTGTCAGGGACTAGTGCAGCTTTATTTAGGTGATTTGCAAGGGGGACTTAAGGATCTGTCAATGGGCTCATTTATTCAGCTGTCCTTCAGCTCTGTCCTGGATCTCATTAGAACAACCTGCTAAAATCCTGAAATGTACAGCAGCCTTTCAAAAGAACAGAAGAGGATTCAAGAGCTGCCCAAGACACACATGTGATGGGGAGTGGGGCAGAGCAAAAAATCCTTCTGCCAGGCATGCAGTGATAGGACAAGGGGGATTGGCTTTAAAGTGAAGGAGGGTATGTTTAGATTAGATATTAGGAAGAAATTCTTAACTGTGAGGGAGGTGAGGCCCTGGAACAGGTAATCCAGAGAAACTGTGGATGCCCCATCCCTGGAAGTGTTCAAGGACAGATTGGATGGTGCTCAGAACAACCTCATCTAGTTGGTGCCCATTGGAAATTGGAAGGAGATGCTGTTTAAATGTCCTTAAAACCCACACCATTTTATGATTATAAGAGAAATCAAACCTTTTTAAGCCTAGTCCCTTTGAAACTAACACCTGGATATAAGGCTGCCTCTGTGTTTGTCTCCCAAGCCATTTCTAACTTCATTGCTAAATTTTATCCCAACTGATAAAAAACCTCTTACCAGTAGTAATGGCTTACCAGTAGTAAACCATTATACTCCTACAGCTTTTTACAAAGTAGGTACCTAAGCAGTGAAGAGAGATTTCACAGACTAAAGCAGATCAACTTCTCCATGGTATAAGAAATATTTTTTGAAAGTTAGAGAATGCATTTCAATCAGAAAATACTTTCTCAGACAACAGAAAAATGTATCTACAAGATAAAAATACATGGGAAATCAAGATACACCATGCTTGGAATGAGGTTTTTGAAGATAATTTTTACTACACAATTCATCACAAATATTTCGGAAGACCAAACTACAAGTAGCATTTTGGTTAAGTTTTTGGTTTTGTTTTTTTAATTAGCATTTTGGTTAATATCTAGAAAGTGACAGAAGAAAATCTAGAAAAACACAGAGATACAAACACTGGTCAATATCAGAGGCAAAGGACTGCTAGGATGAGGAGAAAAGGAAAAAAAATAATTCTCTCTGCAACTATTCTTTGTAAGTGGGATGAAGTGGCTGGCACTCCAAATGCACTGGCACTTTTTTCTTCTGTCCAACAGATTGTTCAAAATCTGAGGGAGTAAATGGAAGTACCAGCTAAAAATTACCTTTTGCTCCATTACTCATGCCTTGGAATAGATACAAAAATGTGGACTTAGAGATCAGAATTTTTAGCAAGACACTGTTTTTACAACTTTACTTTCCTGCCTATTCGGTGGATGTAACCTATACAGCTAGATCCCTTTGTCAGCCAAAATTCACAGAAATACCTGAAAGCACATTGTGCTTCATCCAACTGGAATCCCATTTTATATTTACCACAATCATTTGTATTCTACAGACTTATATTTTTCCTTATGTGTCCCAGGTGCACAAGTAAGAGAAACGCCTGCACAGTAAACAAGAGTGAGTGAGAGGACAAGGATGAGCCTCACTGCCCTCTCCAGAGAAGCCAGCTGCAGATGACAAGCTGACAATACACTGGGGTTAGCTGTCAGAAGAAAACAAGAGTGGGGAGAGAGACTTTCTTTCTTGAACTGCAAATTTCTATAAGTGTTAACTTGATTTTTAAGGAAACTTTTATTTTTTTTTATTTTATTTTATTTGTATGTGGCAGAGATTTAGAAGTGTTGCATGTCAAGTCAGATGAACTTAGGTAACACCACCCACGAGAACACCAGGACATTCTGACCTGAAAGGTGTCACCTCTTACACTTGGGAATCCTTTTTTACTTATCTGCTATTTCATTTAGTGATGGCACTGGCCCTCTTTAGTGCCTTAATATTAGCTCAGGATCTGCTTTTAAAGAGTGGTTATGGACTGTTGGCATTGGCCTGCAAATCACATCAACATTTGTCCTAACTGTTAAAGGCTTTTATCTTTCCTCAGGCAAAATCAAGTGAAAAGGACAGAAAAAGCAATTCAGAGGATATGCAAGTAGAAATATGAACAAATACAAATTTGCATCTTAATAACTTTGAGATACTGAGCTCAGCCTAACTGTTTACATTATTTGCTCTGTATAACTTTATGCACCTTACCCACTTGTTTAAAACCCATTATCAGATACAGAAAGGTAAGTGGGGGAAATATTTCCTGAGGACTTAGATTTAACAATTCAAATAAGACATTTCACAAGTTTTTATGTATCAACTATGTGTCTAGGCCACAAGGTAAAACAGATTTTCTGTATGATATGACTGCAAAAAACCCTATGCAAACGAACAAAGCAATCAAAACCTCCAGCTCCTGGTGATGAGACAATTGGATGTATAAATAGTGACACAGTACCTTTATAAAGGATGTATACAGCATGTATTATTTCTACAAATAGTCATGCATATGTGCTGTCCATGTCAGGGCCTCTCTATAAAAAAAAAAGGGAGAAAATTGTGAAACATTTAAAAGTCCAACAAAAATTCAGAGGCAAAAGACAACCTGCTTAAGAAGGGAGTAGAAGCAAGTCATAGAAAGACAGCTTGACTAAACTGGTTGAATTTATATACTCTGGATAAAAATGTGTGAACAGTGTTATTCAGAGTGGGTAGATAAACTGTGGGAAGATAAGGAACTAACTATGCCCACAATTTCCCCACTTGTTTCTTAAAAAAATAAAGTTTTGAAATAGAAACTATTTTACATGCTTGTTTCCATCCACAACAAAAAAGATGCTTTTTACTAAGTTATGTTACACCTTTTTCACTCTAAAAGAGAATGCAGAATGCAGCTCAGTACAAGAAACAGAAGTTTATTATCATATACATTTAAAGAGTTATCCCCAACCTTCAAAAATTACAGAAATAGTCTTTTTACCTTATTGAAGCACTACAAAGAGACTCATAACAGAGATCTCATCTGTTTTCATTCTGCTGTTTCTCCTCAAACCTGTTTGCTTTATCAGATCAGCAAACCACAGGGCATTTTCTATCTTGTCTCTCATGATAAAGATTACAAACATGACATGAATTAATGTCAGCCTAAAAATTGTGCAACTTCTACTTAAGGAATATCATGGTTCTGTAAGTGAGCTTTTTTTTAATTTTTATTCATGAAATTTTTGTCATTAAGTAGAAGAATTTTACCTTTTATTTAGAAACATGCAGTTATATATCTTCCATATAGGATATTTTCTAAGAAAGGTCTTGCTGAATAAGAACAAAAAAAAATCTTTAGAAAATACCCTAAGTAATCATCTGCTTAATGTAGAAATCCATAATTTATTACGTCAAAGATACATTTTAAAAGTTTTAATACTGAGAATGGACTTTTACATCAATGAGTTTCCACGAATTTTACAAGTTTATATGCTTTTTTTCCAGTTTATAACTGGACAAACCCCATTCCTAATATATTTAAACCAACATTTGCATATAAACAACTGGAAACCATTATGGTTTTTTTTAGCTTGCAGAGAAATTTCCTCATTGTTCAGCTGCCTTAGAGGATTAAGAACAAAATCAAAACAAAATCAGGCTCTTTCTCTTTATGAAAGATAGTAGGATAATTTAACCTATCATGAAAATGGATGGTGGCTATCAAATGAAAAACACAACCTACTATGTATTTTCATATGCAATAAAAAGCAGGATTTTGTAATGCTTGCCAAAGCAGCATCTGCCAAACTAATGACAAAACTGATAAGGAAAAAAGCCTTTTATGTCCAACAGTGAGAAATATGAATCAAAACCAAGAAACAACATCCAAAAAGCTTAAAAAAAATCTGCCTTTATAATTGCAGCAATCCTTTGAAATTTTATCGGGTGTTTTCTTAAGGGCATCTTCATGTTATTTCAAATTAATTGATGAGGCATTTCATCTGTGCACAATGCTTATAAAAATGTGGAATAAAAGACAAAGGGAGGTGATTTTTTATATGCAAATGACTCACTGATATGATAAATTTACCAATTAATCAATATCTTTGCAATGCCCCCATCTGGTGGCCAGGTGAGAGAGAATTTCCTCATCCAGGTAAGAGATGCCAGATGGGCCAGTGTGCATGTACATATATATATATATATTTTTATATATATATATATATATATATATATATTTGTATCTGTAAAGAAGTGCCCTTATTCTCTATTCTACCTGAAAGCCTTTTTAGGAAGAAGATGATTAAGAAAAGAGGTTTTTCCAACTCAATCTACCTGTGAACCACCCAGTTCCTTCCCTAAAAACTCACTCAGTCCTATCCACCACAAGTTTCCAGAGGGGATGCAAAACACACTCCAAATTCTTTAAAAAATAGAATTGTTTCTAGTAATTTTGAGGGCATTAATTTTTAAGTTTTTCTGAAAGACAGGTAATTTTGTGGTCACATGTCAGCCAGCTCTAAAAAAGCTAAGCAATAGTATAACAGTTATCATTGAAATGACACAATGCAGCAGCACCAACATTTTCTAAATTATTAGTGTTGTATATTTAATGCAAAAGACTTTCAATTTCCCAGTTCCCTTAACCTGCCAGTTTCTTTTTTGACTAACTTCTTTTGTAGTAACTCAGAAACTCAACCCCAAGGTTTATTTATATTCAACCATTCAAATATAGAGCCTAGATAAGTGGCAAACTTTCCAAAAAGGAAGGAGCCCTTGCAGAATTGATTTTGCAATTGTTTCTGGTTCACAGTCTTTTTCAAGACTCATAAGTTCTGAGACACATGGCAAGAATAAAATCCCTTCCAACACTGCAGATAAACAGAGGCTCCAGGCGGTGTCTGACCATGAATTAGATGCTTATTATACTAAAATAAATAAAATTACCTGGATTGCAAGGCTTCCAGCAAAAAGATGTTTTATCTATTCTCATGCTGTACTGATGTAACCCACCTGTCAGACTGAATAAATGAATGGAATTAAATCTGCTTTATTGCAGGAAGCAAACACATAAAGGAAAGGCAGTGAGAGGTTACAATTACTCAGACTTTTTTTTACTGTTTACTGTGTTTGAAAACTCAAACTGCAGCAAGGAAAGGGACCCAGCAAACAGAGGAGTACAGCTCTCAAAACTGGTTAAACTAATCTCTGCATTGTTCTCAATGCTAAAGTAAGGATAATAAGAAATGGAAACAACAGTAACAAAATATCAAGGAAGGATTAGTTACACTTCATATAGCTATCACTATATTAGCAATAATTAACTGTGTTTGTCTCCCATTATTTCAGCTGTCTTTTGACATGTTCTGATGTTTGATATGCTTGAGATGTTGTCAATTTGAAGTTAGTTAAGTGCACATACCAAGGTCAAAGCTCTGCCTCTCATCTCTTACCCAGATGTATTCTATGTAGCATTACAAAAAAAAAAAAGTAAACCTACAGGTGTCAAACACTGACACTGATTTTCACAGTGCTTAGCTACTGATAGATTTTTAAGAACAATCATCTTCTCTTAATAATTTTGTTTCAGGCTTTTGTTCACAAAACCCCCCTGCCATAACATCAATTTATATGGACCGATGGTTTGCTGTAGTATGGTTATAATAAGCATATTGCATTTCTAGTACTGTCTAGCATAGGTAACCCTAAGTTTCACATTTGAGAAATATTCCATCTATAAATTGACACTTTGTAAACTGGAAATATTGAAACAAGTTCTCTGGTTCATAGGAGAGAAAAAAACTTTACAAATCCAACATATTTCTTTTATGAAAAACAAAACAAACAAAAACCCAAAACAAAACAAAAAAATAACCAAACAACCAGAAAAAAAACCAATCCAAAACCACCCCCCCAAAAAAACCAACAATAAAAACAAACAAATAAACCCACAAAAAATACACAAGTAATTTAGGAAAAGTCCCCAGACAGCAGGAGAATGCAAAAGTAGTTATTTCAAGATTAGGGTCTTTGGCTAGCCTATGTAAATCCTTGCCTGAATCATAGTAATAGAAGCAGTTAAAATATAGAGAAAATCTAGTTCTGGTCTTTCAGAGATAACTTACTGGCTTTGTAAAAAAATATATTATCACTGATTCATGCGCTTTTATTAGGGTTGATATAATTCTGATAAGAAATGCAACAATTTTGAAGAAAAAGTTTTAGTTCAATTTCCAGTGGAGTTTTATTTTGGTTTTTGGGGAGTTTATTAGGAAATTTTTGTCGGTGGAAACTTTGAAGTCTGAAAAGAAAATGGTCTTGGTTACTTGCTTCAAACTATAAAAATATGCCAACTGTTGCCATTGCACAAGGAAATGCAGAGTTTGTCTCCACAAAGAAATGACACAAAGCCACACTGCTGTGACTGAGAACCTGGTTACAATTAGATCTCCAATCAGACAAATGCTCTGCAGCTCCTGTTCCTGCTGAGAAGCCAAGGCAAATCTCCACCTCAATATAAGATGCTGGTGCTCCCCTGCTTCCTGGTGCAAATTTAAATCCAAGGAAGGATGATAGGATTAAATAATAAATGGAATGGGATCTCTACGGAGCATCCAATCCAGTCTCCTACTCAAAGAAGAGCACACCACCACATTTGGTGCAGCTGTTCAGGTCTGTACACAATTATGGACTCTGGCTGTGTCCAGGGATATTTATTTTTTTATCTCATGGGATGGGTGTTCCATCCAGCAAGTGCTGGATGCTGAACTTAATCTAATTCAAACATCCATAATACAGTGCCTGGAAGCAACCAGGAAAATCCATGTTTGAAGGGGAATCCAAGCAGGCAAGACATCTAATCAGGGATGCTACTGAACTCAAGGGCTTCCCTGAGCACAGATATCTGTACATGCTTCAGAGGTGAAGGAAATCCAGAATGTGTGATATTTAGAATCTTACACAGTTTTTCACAAATCCTGATTCACTAGAAAACTCACAACTGTGGCACACAGTCCCTTCTGAACAAAGTACAATTTTCCCGGTAGAAATTCAGAGAAATTAAAAATTGCATTTTAGTAAATGTGCATTTATATCTCTGCAGTGTCTCCTCAGCAGTAATGTTGACACTTGATGGCCAAAAATGCTTTATTTATTTAATAAAGGCATACAAAAATTATAAAAATGTCAGCCAATGAAGCCAAGGAAATGCAGCAATTAGGCTAACTCTCCTTCCAAGTTCAGCATACTTAGCTAATATTATGACACAAAAACAGAGAGGTAAAAACAAACCTTACTGCAAGATTACAACTACAACAAGACATTGAAGTGCACAGTTTAGAATAATGTGTCAAAATTCTCATAACACATATGTAAGTTTTAGCCAATATTTCTTTAGAAAAAAGAAGAGCAACATCATCAAGGGCTACAATGGTATTCGTGCTATTCACTCTATTATTTATATTATTAGGCCATTTTTTGTACTACATAGTGATGAATTAAATCATATGGTAGTGTTTCATTTTGACCTTCAAATCTCTCTCCTTCCAGCTCTAAGATTAATCTTCCAATTCTCAAGTTTTTACAGTCATTCAAGCATTCTATATGCTGACCCATACTCTTGCCAAGAGAGATGTAAGGTTTGCAAATACTCTGAAGCTAGCATTTCAATTTTTTCAGATCAGCATTCCTTTGCCCACAGATATAAGCAGTAAGTCCATACAGGAGGGCCCACAAGTCTTCAGGCAGCTTAAACAGGAAAAATCTTCATAATGCTGTTAATTTAAGACCCTGTTCTAAGGCTGTCATCTGAGCAGTTATTTACCTCTAAGAATGGACAGTGGTCCCCTTCTGAAATTGAAAACTGCCTTTGACATCCATTAATAGAGTTGAAGACCCAAGGCCATGTAGTTTGGGTTTTACAGAACATTCTGCTTCATCTTCCAACACTCTCAAGCCCTAGCAAGTTTTGTGATATAAAATAAAACTTCTGCATTTCCATATAGTTTTTTCACCCACCCACAGTAAACGGTTCAAGGCCAGACTCTTAAGAACTTAAGAACTTTGCTATTTTTCTCCCCCATAAATTGTGAAACTCGCAACGATGAATAACAATCTGCTTCCACATCTCTCTGCTGCGTAGCCTCCTTCACCAAGCCAAAACTTTCCAAGAAATTCCCAGGACTATAATGTCACCCTGTGACTCTCTAATTGACCAAAGAGCAGAAATTTGGACAGCACTCCAAGTCAAGTTGGGTTTGTTTTGTCTGAGTTTTTTTTTTTTTTTTTAATTCTTGTCAGGTGATTTCATCAGCATCAGAGTTTTACAAAAACATGCTAACACTCATTCTCTGCTTTGAGACCCCTGCAAGCCTCAGAACAAGATTGGTTTATTAGCTGTATTAAAAACTCCTACTAAACACTCTGTGACAGTTGTTTCACTTCCACATATGAACAACTTTACTGACCTTGTATGAAGTTCTCACATATTGGTCAAAAAGGATTTCCCTTACCATTCTACTCATGATTACTTTGACCATGCTCTTCAAGCAGGGTTATAGAAGTAATGCAACCCCCTGCAAACCATAAAATAGAGGATTTCTTCCCTTGTGAAAATCTTAGAGAACCAGGAAAAGATTGAGAATGTGATAGTACAGCATATCAGAGACCAGTGTAGCAAAAGGCTATTCCCTTTGATATTCAACACCACACCATTTCAAAGGAGATTGACAAGTCAAGTTTAAAAAAATTCCCCAAGGAAAAGAACATCAGCACAGACAGAGCTGCTGCTTCAGACATGAGAAAAAAGACTGAAAGCTGGGGCTTCCAGGAGAAAGTTATTTCTACTGGTTTCTCCAGTTGCTTATTTCCATGTCTCCACCACAGCCTGGATGTGGTTATTTCTTTACATCCCTATTGCCCTGTTAACTTCTAGTTTTCCTGTCATTCATTACATTCAGTGATGCTTGTCTAGTTAGTGTGTTACATGTCCAGCAGTCTTTTCCACAGACCTAAGGAATAAACCACATCAGTGCATATAATGAAGATAATTACACTCTTTACTTACATTCTGATTACTGTGCTGCAAGAAACACCAACTTAAGACACCATTACTCTTATTTCTTATGTACTGATCAAACACAGCTCCTTGGCCTCACTTTCCAGACCACATATCTTTTCCCACTCCACATCACTATACTTAATAAATTCATCAGATAATACATTCACACACTTTCAGCCTTCAGCAGTAAACACAGTATTGTTTACTGTGTCCCAAATGTCCCAAATGTTCAAAGATTTTTTTTTCTATTTTCAGAACAAAGCATCTCCAACTATATCTTTGCCTTTGTAAGAATGAGACCCAGCATCTTTCAGGAGGACCACCATTCTAGTAAAGACATTGGAGAGTGCATTCATCCTGTACATGTCTGTAGGAGTTTTCCAGTTACCACCAGCAATATATCCCACAGTGTGGTTTACTACAAAGGCACCACAAATCTGTCACCAAAATAAACTCCAACATTTTACACTAAGCAAAATGATCTTTTTGGACAGACAGTTACTGCTTACTTCCTACTTATAAGCCAGTGTCTGTGTTTATTACCTCTTTAGGGCATCATTAAAGCTTATCTATTTTCCTAAGTCTTTGGAACTACCTACTTTGGAACTTAAGACAACTGCAATCATAGCTTAAAAGATTTATTTGTCCTCAGACTTCTGCTCATCCCCAGACATAATGCCTTTCCTGGTGTGTACACTATGTACACTTTTTCCCCTGTATCTTTTTTATATAATTTTTCTGTAGAAAAAGGGGATTATAGCAAAACAGAAACAATCCACTGAGCTTTAATGTATTTTAGCCTGTATTTCCTGTCTGCATCATCTTACCAAGAAAGGTAGAGACAGCTATAGCAAACCCTTGCACAAATTTACAGTGAAAGCAGATAAAAAGCAATTATCTGAAGTAGAAGAGTGTCATTCTACTTGGTCTGAGTTCTACAGTTACTCAGCTTGCTGAGTTTTAGCTGAGCTGTCCCCTCTAGAGAGCAAAAGCATCAAATGATGCCAGGATCTTCAGTATGAGACCACAGGGTGAAAGCCAGACTTTTCAATCAGATGATGTCTTGAGTGTTTATACTTTTCCAGGAAGAATTTCTGGTCTAAGATCAGGCATCTTTTGGCTCAGATTCAGTTAGAGTGCTCTACTTTAACATAATGCAGCTAGTAAACACATGGAAAGGCAAAATTTGTCCATATTAGATAAATTGTCCATTAAACATGTTTTGTACCAACGCAATCACAAAAGATAACAGAGTATAAATATGTGCTAATCCATTTCTACTCTGATGACACACCAGAACAGCAGCAGGAAAAAAAATCATATATAGGACCAAATTCAATAGTAACTCCTATACCAGTATTAGTTTACCCAGAGTGTTTTCATATTTTGCCAGTATGATTATACATCTGATCTACTTTTGAAGAAAAAAAAATCATTAAATGGCACTCAACACT
Source organism: Chloebia gouldiae (assembly GCA_003676055.1). Classification (NCBI taxonomy): domain Eukaryota; kingdom Metazoa; phylum Chordata; class Aves; order Passeriformes; family Passeridae; genus Chloebia; species Chloebia gouldiae. The sequence goes on from QUSF01000016.1 coordinate 328,740, forward strand.
GCATTCAAGTAGTCTAGGCTTTTGAATACTTAGTGACATCAGAATACTCTGAAAAAGAAAAGTGGCAGAATTACTTGGTTGCAAACACAATGTCTTGGTTTAATCATGTGAAAGAAGTAGGCTGAAAGTCAACCACATCAGAATCAAGGAAGTAATCAGCTAGAAAATAAGCTAGGAAGCATCCCCACTCAATATAATCTGGAATTTTACTCACTGCTAGTAATGTGTGGGTTTGCTAACCCCAAGTACTGTTTTTCTCTAGTTCTCTAGTACAGGCAAGCTACACTAAGACATCTGTATTTGTGGCTCTACTCTAGCAATTAACATATGGTCACCACATGGGACACTGACATTTTCATACAATTGGTCTTAGCATTTTGTTAATTTATCTTAAAACAAAACTAATCAGTTAAGCACTCATTCTGAGCAATATTCTCTGCTTTCTCCAGACATCAGATCTGTAAAAGCTGGTTTTAGATACCCTGCAGAAATTAAAAAAAAATTGTGCAAAACTTCTGAGAACAGCTTGAACATGTTGCTGGTTACACAATGAAACAGTTGCATTGGAAAAGCAAAAAAATGAAGTTTTTTATTTTCCTAAGAGGCAAGAAAAGTATTTCATGTCTGTTTTCCAGCAGTTTTACAGATTCTGAAACAATAATATACCTTCATGAGGGAATAGACCTCGTTCTTAATGTTCACCTACCATACCAAATTCAAGTGAGGTATCTTTTGTGAAAAAATGGCCTATTTGGAAAAATGAGTCCATTATAATTTCAAGACTGAAATTAAATATCATGACATCAAGTGCAGTAAAGAGATGCCTTCATATCAAACACAAAAGCAGACTTGACTGAATTCCCATTTCAACCAGTTTGGGGTTACTTTGTAGCAAGTACAGTGGTCATTCTGAAGCCTTTTTGACAGAGTCTTCTTGTGCTTCTTTTAAAGCAATATTTTCTTTAAGATTTTGAAAACCTCAGAATTACCAATCACTCTTGCAAAATTCCTTCAGTGTAGTCCAGTCATAACTAACATTTCTTATTTTTATAAACCAAGCACCTGTCCTTAGTCAGGGAGCACGGAGGAGGAATTTAACTTGTCTTAGTAAACTTGAATTAATCCAAAGTGAAGCCCTACTGAAGGCATCTCAAATTGTCATTTTCACATTTAACATGGCAGGTAAATCCTAACACAAGATCATAAAGGCTTTCTCAGCCTGCTTAGTCATACAGAAAGTACTCTTTTACAACATCTTTGCTATGATTCAAGACCAAATGAACTAACTCAAGTGAAAACCTTTCCCCACTCTCCATTTTTTTTTAATTACAAGGAAGCTGAGCCCCAGTTGTAGCAGAGATATTTAAAGACCAACTAGTTTTCCTCTGCAATCCAAATTCCATTTAAACACCACCTTTAAATACAGTTTTTGACTGATTTTTTTAGTTTTCTAAGATTAATCTGTAAGGTTTTAACAGATTAAGTAATTTAATTTCAGTTGTACAGCTTTTTTGAGCCAACCCTAGATCAAGCCCAAAGCTATTAGGTTTAATTTATTTCCTGTGACTTTCTATGCATCATTTCTACAGAGTCACCAGTTAAGCTCTTTGAAATTGGTTAGAATATACAACTTTGTATGTATTTGCCTAGCTAAAATTGACTTGTCAACAATCTGTCTTCAATTAAAGGCTCCATTTTCACGAAAGATTTCATGAACAGTTTGGGAGGAAAAAATCATTTTGCTATAAAAATGCACAGACTGTGTAGTTGCATTTGGTTTTTGGTAAAATAAAGATATAAAAAAGTATACTTTAAAGTAAGAACATGGAGCACTTTTACTTGACATCTGCTTTCTAGCCCCTCAGGTTATACTTCACATCTCATTACCCTATTTTTCTTCACAAGGTTTTATATGTTCAGGTAAAATTTCTCACTGACAGCCAGGTGTTTTCATATTCTTTTTGTATTCTTTTCCTTTCCCCCTCCTGCATCTCTCAGTACTTTAAGTACTGGTGTTATTAAACTCCACCCTAGGATTTCTTCTGTAAGTGAACCTGCCCAAAAAAATACTCCTCAGCCTGGCTTGGAGAGTTGACTGAAAAGTTAGAAAAAGGAAAAAGAATAAATTAAATATTTGTTGCTAAGTAACAAGTAGGATACCTCTTTTTTTCCATTTTAAGAAGAACAAATTTCAGAATTAGAGCTATTTCACTTTCACCTAGGATAATTAACATGCCACCTCCTATGCAAATTAAGACCACCAGGAAGCCTCTTTGGGAAAAATTATCATTGCTTACAGAATTTGTATATTTTCTGGGCTTCCAATGTCCATTTAAACTGAAGCATAAGTAGAAATAAAAGTAAAGTCAACAGAACAAGAAAGAGTATTTCTGACTTATTTGCTAACCTCCAGAGTAAGGAAATTAGAAGAGAAGGGTAATTCAAGAAAATTAGACAAAGACACATAAAAATATAGGACCATCTTCATCTATGTGAAAATAGAAAGTCAATAAATGATAAACACTGAATTTTTGCAGCAGAGAAAACATGCAAATTAGATACTCTGCCCTACCTGTCTTAGAACAAATAATAACAATAATAAATTACCTCTGCAAGTTCTCATACTTGTGGAACTGCACAGAACAAAAGAAAAAAAAATTATTTTCAAGCTCATAACAACTACAGAACATATTTGCTAAAACTTGTGTAATTAGAACCAATCCTAATAAAAAAGGTTTTCAAACAAAATTATTTACTCAATTTTACTTACTCTTTCAGACAAAAGAAATTTCTATAGCAAAAGCCCTGTTTCAGTGCTATAAATATTTATGTTTTAAACCCTCTGCAACAAAGGAGCTACTCTGAGACATCTTACTCTGTCAATTCTTTTGTGCAAATAAAATCCAAGGTATTGGAAAGTATAGCAAGGGTTCCATGTAGAAAGAACCCTTACTAAATTTACAATACAGGAAAATAATTTTGACTTCAGGACTCCTGACTGATTTTCACTGTGCTTAAATCAGGACAAGTGCATGCACAGCATCCTGCCTTGCATCGAGCAAACCTTGGCAAAAACGGGGCAATCTTCATTTTCTACATTTGGGTTTAAGGTTTACACATTTGTGTTCAACAAGATAAGAACTCAGTTGAAAAGCCAAAATTTCAATCTTTAAGGAAAATGAACAGTAATTAGCAGAGAATGTAAGTGGCTAACCACTTCAACTATGCATTTGAGGTGGTTTTTATGGCATATTGGGAAGCATATTGGATAAGCCCTTTAGATAACTTTAAATCATGGCACAGAGAAAAACCTGCCTGTTTCCATCAGAGGTCTCATCCATGTACAAAACCTGTCAGTACATTAGATACAAAACACTCCAGAAAATTCCATGTAAACGGGCAGGTAAGCACCGAGGCATCCATGACCTGGATAATCCTGAGAGCCCCATGGTTCAACCAAAGACACCATCAGAGCAACCTTGAGTCATCCACATGGAGCAATTTCCAGAGGCAGGTGCCTTCCTAAGCACTAAGGTCAATCTGATAGCAGTGGTTCTTTCAGTAAGAAAGTATTAGTGTTCTGAAAATTGCACAAATTTCTGCAGAGTTCAGCAGTTAGAAGCTCTGCTCAGTGTACCAACAACAGCAGCTATCTTTAAGGAATGCACTGATTAATTCTCTGTCACTGGGCCTCTATTTTGGGGTAAGTGACTCTTTCATCCTTGTTTTTAATCTGAAACCACACACATCATTGGTGAAATTGGAAAGATACTCTCCCAGTGCAGGCCTGCTAATGGGCAGTGAAATCTCATTCTCCAAAACCTGTCCTCAATACAAATGGTGATTAATGAGGACAATGAGTATCAGACAGTAAATATCTGTTATCTTTCTTAGCACAAATAGGCAGGAATTAACAAGTAATAAATGGTCAGGAGAACACTGGAGTGTAAATGAAGTTGTGACTCTGCCTTTCACAGCTGATCTACTAATTTTGGGGAAGAAGTTAGATCAAAACCTGCGAAGTTGAATTTAAAATATTAGGTGCCTGAGAAATGAGAGAGAAACTCTTTAGAAACCGATTTGAACTTGAGTTTAAAGGGGGAGAAGAGGGTTACTCCATTTGCTATCCCTCATGCTTCTCTTGCTTCTGAATTTAAAGTCCTAAGCAATTCTTTTCCACAGACAGAGCTAATCACTGTGGCCCACTGCTCTACTCATGCCATGAGGCTGGGCAGAGTGCTCCTCTCTGCCTGCCTACCCTAGGCTCAGGGGATTATTCCTCTGTCCACCATTTCCTAATCTTTCTTCTGAGAGCAGTTGGTGCACTATGGAACATTCTTCTAAACTCAGGGACATCTACCACTGTTCTACACACAAGACCTGCAGCTGTGCTCTGAACAGACGGGGCTGCTCCAACACAAACTCCTGAAAAGAACGCGATGGTTCCAGCTCATGTCCAAATTTTGGTTTGTGATTTGCCACAATATTGTCTAGAAACCTAAGTAGTGCTATGGCTGGTTAATAATATGGTGGCTCCCCATTTTCAAAGACCAGGCCCCCATTTGCCTTTTGTCCAGGTTTCTTGTATATCAGCTGTTTTTGAATTATCTTCAACCATGGCATTTCATCAGCCAGATTATGTTGCAATATAAAGAGAGTTTTATTATTAAATCCAGTATATTTACAACACCTAAATTACCCAAGCAAGCTACTACTTAAAAAGCCTTTTGGTAAAAGCAAAATTGAGACCAAAGTAAAATGTCCAGTTAAAAGTTAATTAAAGATAAAATGAATTTATAGCAAATGATTAAAAATAAAATTACAAATGCCAGGCAGGCACCATATTTTTAATAGCATCCCACAAAACTTGAGCACAAAAAAACAATCCAGTTGCATGCTTCCACCATCAAGGTGGCATGAAAATCCTTAGGAGAAAAACCTCAACTTATTCAAAGTACCATTCCCCTCATATTAAAGGCCTATTTTCTATTTTTTATTTTCAAAGACACATAGGAAAATCTTGCTGTCCTCTGTTCCTATTTTCTTAGACTACAGGCAGATTATTGCTGCTGTTTGTATTATGAGCAGTTTCACAAGTATTGTATTTGCTTGCAGCACACAAAAACCTGAAAGACAGAGTGTTGCTGAGTTCTACACGCTGGGAAGCCCTGATTATTCTTCCTACACAGGGGAAGTTGAACAAGTCTAGCTGGGAAGTGTATTTGTGGGCAGGTTCCCTTTCTTTCTTATAGTGTATGAGCAGCAAGTACTTACATAAATATATTTTAAGAGGTAAGCACTGAAAGCAAATAAAACATACCTGTCCACAAACACATCAACTGCTAAAAGACATGAAATATTAAAGCTTGTTAGATGTAAAGGGAAAAATAGACACTGCTCCCCAGGAAAAGCAAAACTCTCTCCACCAGATGTCAAGTGATATGTATGCTAGAGTAACAAATTTCATCTACAACACAGTGACTGCAATTTATGTAATTTAAAATCGTATGGACCCAGATATTTTTCTTATGTTAAAAAAAGTCTTCTCTCCCACATTAATTTTGTGACGCATGAGCCAAACTGATCCTACCTATATAGAGAAGAATACAAAATGGAGGTTTCTGGAGGAGAATATCCTTTCCTGTTTTAAACACTTGCAATATTGAGAAAACTTTTTCTAAAGCTTTTGTAGAGGTGAGAGCAGCTGTACTTTTCACCACTGCAATGAAAAATGGTGCCACAATTTCTTTGCAGACAGTTTTGAGAGGGTTGCCCTATCCACTGTAGGCCCCTATTTCTAATGAGACTTTTATAATGACAATTAACTCTATATCCCTCCAAACAAATAATAGCATGAAGTTTTACAAAAACTAACTTCATATGACCAGAAGGACCAGACTTCTGCTGGCCCTCAGGTAACTCAAATAGTTACCTGAACTCTCTGTTACAGATATTTGACATTATGCTCCACAGAAAAACACACTAGTAGGCAAAATAGAACACAGTCTTTGTAGACTCATGTGGAAAAATATTTATCACAGAAATCTCTGAAAAAAAATGCTAAAATTATCATTTTTGTGGAAATTTTAGTTTTCTTTTTTTCCTTCCAATGTCACTAGTTTCCACTTGATAAGTACAGTGACAAACCTTCATTTGTCATGGACATTTAACTCTCAGTTACTGAAAGGATTTATGAAGCATAATTATCTTTTCAAGACATTAAAAACACAGTAAGATACAGGAGAAAAAGATGACAGATTGAGATGTAAGCAACAAGTTTGTGGGTGGTCTTATCTTTATGTTCTGGCACTAAAAATCAAAGAGGAAGAACATCTGCATAATCTGTTTATCTGATTGATGTTGATAAGACTATACAACAAAAGAAATTCAGTATTTTCAGCAGGAGTCTACCAGCTTACACAGTTATATAGCCAGTTCTTACAATTTGACAGCAGTTCATGGAGAATGATTTCTCCTGTTGCACTTTGGAAGTGCCTTTAATATTAACACAAAAGTTACATTTGCAGTCTTTCCCAGACAAAGTGGTTTGGTGAAGGGAGTAAAGATCTTTCTGTGAAAAACACTTTGCTGTTAAGATTTAAAACCCCAAGAATTTTTCTAATATATATTTGTTTTTCTGCCAATCCAGCCCCAACCATCCATTTCTTCAGTGTGGTTCCACTGGATAAATAATTGGGTCCTCCACCTCAGCACCAGGCACTCTGGAGATGCTCTTTGTCCTGAGCAGCTAAAGGCTCCTTCCCTTTAGCCCCACATCACAGCTGTTTGCAGGAAGGGTGCAAGATGTGAATGCAGCTTTCAGGCTGGGTCCCTGGGACAACTCTAGCAGGTTTTTTTTTTTTAATCTTTTTCTAATATTTTTTAATCTTTTTTAACCTTAGTTCCTAAGGCAATTCTGATCCTTGAATTACAAATTCCCTAGAAAATTTTGTATTCATAGATCAGTGCAGTGTATTCAATTTTCCTTTTCTTTACCACTTCTTATGTAATTCAAAGAACCCTAAGTGGGAAATCATCCCCTTACCTGCACTGCAATAGAAACTTATGTACCTTGCCCATCAGCAGCAGAATAACCTTCCAAAGCAATTCCCTCTGGATTTGGGGTCTGTAAAACCTCTGTCTATGACACTGAAGCTTAGGAGGGCATCCATGCATCCCTCTTCCTCATCTTGAACAATTAATGAAGCTTCCAAATGCTTTGGAAGCTTTGAAGATGTCAAAGAATCTGTAAACCTAATGATTTTTTATATTTAACATCATTGCAGGAAGTCCTTAACATGTGGCATTACTTTGTAAGAGAGAGTTCTGCATGTCTGTGAGATAATGTATTTGACAAAAACTGGCAATGATCACGTCTCTATCTGTATATCAGTAGACAGACACCCTAGTGATTAATTCTCTTTTTATCACATCTTTAGTTGCCTAATCTGTTCTCAGCAGAGATTAATTTGTGTCTTTCAGGGGGTATTCAAACAGTTTGTGCCCTTTGGATGTCCTTCAGAATGATCACTGTCAACAAAAAGTTGTTGGGTTCTCCCTAAAATGTTAACTTATTTAGATTAAAGAACTTTCTATCAATAATGAAATCGTGTATTCCAGCTCTGAATGGCACAGAAAAACATCGAGATTTGATTCAAGACAGTATCAAGTTTTATCCACTAATTTATTAAAAAGGATATCAAATGTTATAACACAGATATGCAGTAAGATATATTGAAATTGCTGAAAAGCTGGAGTACTTCTGATTTAACAAAAGAGCTGTTACACTTTTTGTCCTGGGGTCTACACAGTTCAATTTCTGAGTCACTAAGAGAAATCTTTGACCCACAAGTTACATGACTGATTTTTATGATTAATATTAAGTTCTGCAAACCTCTGCTAGGTACAATTCTGTTGGTGTTCAAGCTTTGTGAAACAACTGAGCCTTTAAGTGATGCATTAATTTATGTGGCTTGTTTTTTGATGATCAGCAGTTTACACTGATCCCAAATTTATCACTGTAGAAGGCTGTACTAACATGATAAAACTTGAGCAAAACACAAGATTGCTACTTAAACTGGTACATAACAATTCTCAAAATATATTGGATAAAATATTTATCCCCATTTGGTAAAGCCCTTATGGGTTTTATAAAGCAAATAGCCCAACACTTGTGGATGCACAGGATGTAGATGTCCAGGTGAGAGCAATAGGGAGGGAGAAGTGGAGAAGCAGCAGTTCCAGGCACTGGAGCAGAGATTCCCCTGAAGCCTCTCCAGATCCCACACCACAGCAAAGGAAAAATGGGAAGAGGAAGGAGCAGCAGAAGAACAATTATGAACTGACCTTAACCTCACCTTTTCCCCTGCTAAACAACAGACCTGAGTGTAGAGGAGTTGAAAGCAGAGAGAAGGTGAGACTGGGAAAGGCAGAAGGAAAGGTGATCCTTTAACACCCACCTCCTTGTTTCTCACTACCAAATCTCTTCTACAGGGTAACAAGTTATTTTCCCCAAGATGAGTCTGTTTTGCCAACAACAACGACTGGTGAGCAATCTCTCTGAGCTTTCTCATCCTGTTTTCTCTCCTGCATCCTGCTAAAGTCAGGGGGAGCTGAGGGAGGAATGAGCAGCTGCTTTGAAGTTGGTCTGCTCATCAGGGTTAACCCACCACACTGGGAGCAGATTTAGGGGAGAAATCAGCTGTGGCAAAAGACATTGCCATCCTGAGCACATGTATATATATATATATATATATATATATATATATATATATAGTGATAATTATTGAGATTTGGAAGATAAAGTTCTATTTCTTCTGGATTCTAGTTTGGACTTTTTCACACTTAGATTTTGGACTCAAATTACACAGATTTCACTCCATCACAAATTTAAGTTCTAAATACACTAATTGCATTAAAATGTATTTCCATAAAAAGACAAAACTGAATTTTGCTTGTGACCAATCACTATCAAAAGTAATGTTGCCTCAGTCCTGTTTCACACTTGCCTAATTTTAGCTTTAGTTAATTTAATACTGAAAAATGACATGGGCACAATTGTTTTCACATGATAGGCTTATCATGGAGTTCATTTAAGGTAACACTCAACAGACACATCACTTAGTGAAACTGCAGGCAATTTACATAGCTGTGCTGTCACTTCTACAATTAGAAGTTTGCGGATCCAATCTGGTTTTTAGGAGGTTAACATCAAGAAAGTCAAACTGCAAGTTGCTACATCAGTCATGCTGACTTTGTAGACATAATCAGTTTATCAATGTCTGCTTAAGCTTTTGATCCCTGAAGACACTGTGAAAGATGACTGCAAATAAAAAATTCCTGAAGTTTGTTAGAAACTGATCTGGAATACTTGTAATATGTGAAAGCTGTTCCACAGGCCCATCATTTCATAAACAGTGTAATAACCAAAGGCATGTTATTAGGACACTTAAGGGCCATCACAGCTACGACACATAAACATGGGAATAGATTATTCTTTGTTCAGGCCCAAAGCAGAAGTTAATTATTCAGAAGAAGCTGCTGTGAAAGTACATAAGCTCCCAGGAAAAATTAGGGGTATTGAAGTGTGTTCAGCCATTAAAAAAGTTCAAATGTCTGTGGTTCTATGTCCCTTGTTTGACAATAAATAAGCTTGTTTCTTGTTTCTACCCAAGTAGTTAGAAGACAGTCTGATGCATTTAATTAAGTTCTGCCTTGCCAAACTACAGATTGCATAAACAGTTACTAGCCAATCTCTAATTACAGGTAAGAAACCTATGAGATGAAACAAATTCCAGTACAGCATTTCAAATACTTCATTCTGACTAGTTCTCCCATTAGCTGTCAGTGACCAGGCTCTTCAGAGTACAGTTTCATTATTACTAGATTATGACTGAAATCAACAAAAACTACTGCACTAAGCAATAGCAATTTTCTGATTCTAACATAACACTTGTGAGTGATTCTCTGAATGGAAAAAATAATTCAAGGTTTGCAATGCTAAAAGTAATCTTATGTGCAACTACAGCAAATGTTGGTGTTGCAAAATACTTCAAAACACTGATGGATAAAATATTTTTTTTCTGCTTTGTTTCTGCATCTATGAAACACACAACCAACAGTTTCTTTCAGTATCCAGGTAAGGTAGATTAATGTGGCTTTTATCAAGATATAAGAGCTTGGAAAACTGAAGTAAAGGACAAGAAGATCAGAGGATTGACTACTAAGATAATCAGACCCGCCTAACTTAAGCAAGTTTTGAATTTCTTTATCCTGCAGATAACTGTGTTTGATAAACAAACAGGCTGCAAAATGCTAAGTATCACTCAGGTTCTTAAGAGGTGGGTTCTGCAGCCTCTTGTAGCCATTCATAGAAAGTTTGTTGCAAAAACCTGCAGGACATCATATGAGTTATGGGCATAAAAACATATATATATATATATTTTGTCTCAGGCAAAGAAATTTCCAATTTGCAAAAAAGGAAAACATAGATGAAGAATTTCATACTTTGCTATTATAAAAAAAATCAATAAATGCAATTAAGAAATATTTTCAAAAGAAAGCAATCACCTTCAGCTACTCTGTGAAAGTCAAAGTTGTGGTGCAACACTAGTTCATATTAAGCAGCTGAGGAAGACTACCTCCACAGCTGCTGTTTTAAATTTTAAACTGATAGCCAACACTCCCCTTCTCTACTACTAAACACAAAACTGTGCTAGATCCTACATTCCTCCTATTAAAAAAAAAAGTTTGAGAAGGAGGTAAGAGAATTGGTAATTTTAAAAAAAATTTAATGTCCTCTGTATTTAAATTGAAACGTCTTTTAGAACAATTTTAGTTTGAAAAAAAAAAGGTGTGTCAGGGCTATAGGTAGCCCACTTGCTAATACTTTCTCCTTAATTTTATTATTTCATACAAGAAACAAAATAGCTACACAAAAGATTTATGGAGCCTGCTAGAGAAGAAAACTGGAATTGGAAGCTGGCAGCACAGAAGATCCTTAAAAGCAATTTTATGATCATCTTTACTCTGCTTTTTCTTCAGTCAGCTGTGAAAGTTCATTTTTGTATACATTGATCAGAAACAAGAAGTCTAAGTCACTATCTACAGCTCATTGCATTAACATTGCTACTAACAAGTGCATTTTAAAAAATTATGTTTCACAGTTCTTTGTGCCCAAAAGTACTCTTCCTCTGGAAGCTGTTATTTTTAAATGAAAATGATCCCTGCAATTTTATATGATATCTTAGCTGTATTTGTGAAAGGAAAATAGGAAAAGAGACAAAAATAGTGATTATAATATTTCTTTAAAAGGTCTGAAGTTCCTAGAAGTTTGTTTTCTTGCAACAACAGGGAGATGCTGTTGTTAGCAATCTCTTGAAGTAGTTTTCCAGATTTACAAATAACTTTCCCTGAAGTAATGTATCCAGTCAAAAATTGTGATATTTTTGTGCTTTTAACATATGTATTAATATTACACTTTATATATATATATATATATATATATATATATATATATATATATGTATAATATATATTCATTTATGAATAATATATATAATGTGTATAAAACTGAATAGATCTAAATCTTGCAGAAGATGTGGACATGGTTCTGTGGTTCTTTGTTCTAGGTGGTCCTGCTTGAGTGGAGGGTTTGGACTAGATGACCTTCAGAAGTCTCCTCTAACCCCAACCCTTCTGTAAGGCTGAAATTATCCTGTGACTGACCACCCAGATTTGATAATAGACAAATGCATCCATAATCTACAGAAGGCATTTACCCAGACTTGACAGACACACACTGCAATCTCATTGAGTTACAGCACTGGCCATTTTCAAACAAATCAAATTAGAAAGGGAATAAGATGTAGATTTGTAGGTACAGTTGTGCCTTTGAATACTACCACTCAATTCCACCATTGTTTCACTTACCCATACTTATTTTTACAGTTTCTCACACTAAAAGCTTTACATCTTTTTGCTCCAGAAATTTCATTCTAATCTCCAGCCTAACTACAAAAGCTCAGTTTTCTATCAAGCCATGTTTCAATATGTTCAGGTCCATTAAACCTTTGGTTGTCTAATATTGTGAGCTAATGATGCAGTGTATGCTTTTCAGGTTACCATATTTAATGGCTTTTCTCTTCCTTGCCCACCCTGTTTCACATTATAAAGTGTCATGAATCACCTAAATTTAAAAAGCTGGCCAAAACATTTAAAAGTTACCAGGAAGAGGAGAGACCAAGATAGCATGACTCTGAAAAATAGGTTTCTTTGAAGAGTTATACTGAAATCACAAAATTAAAGGATCAACTTCATTGCTATGCCAAACTCAATTAGAAGCATATCAATATGAATAAACTAACACTTTATCAAACATAACACTAGTGGGTTTTTATGTAGCTAACTCACACTTCTAAAGAACTGGAACACCAACTTTTTCTGACCTTTATGCTTAAAAGGAGAAAAAAAGTCTATTTTTGTGCTTGCATTCACCATCTATAAGAAAGAGGTAATACATAAAAACCTAATTTGAATACTGTAAAACTATAATGGAGTTACTGTGCATTAGTAAATTCATCACCACACACCTTAAATCTCCTATAAAATATTAGGATCTTGATAAAAACCACTCAGAAGGCCTTCACTGTCAATGCACGTATTTTGTTTGGGCACAAGTTTTGCATTACTCAAAAATGAGCAGCCTAGAAAATATTCCAGTAAATCCTGGATTTCAGAAAAATATAGATAGTTGGAATATTTGTTGTGTTCCTATGTCAAATGTTATTTCAGCATATCCTTCTTGTCAGCTCACTTTAATTAAAAAAAAAAAAAAAGAATTTCAGAGGAAATAAGAAAGTTAGAAACACAAGGAAATGACAAGTGAAAAGAAAGTACTTTCTCTAGCTCATCTGTGATCAAATAATGAAAATGTGGTCACAATGATTAAACCAGGCCAAATACTGAAGATATCAAAGCAGATCACGTCCTTCCAAGAGGCATCACTGATGAGGAATAAAGATCCTGAATGGCAGAATATTTTTTACAGAATTTTGTGCACTAAGGGTAACCACCAGGTATTGGAAACCAGAATTAGCCATGCAATTGAAGACTCTTTCCTTCACCTCCACGTAATTCCAGCACTGTGGGACAACCAAACCCAGCCTGGAAGCCCATGGCATGGACTGTATCTAAAATGCAGATCAGAACTTTTTGATCCATTTAATTAACACCCTGCATCTCAAACCAGTCTAACATCCCTGGCCTGTTTGAAGAACTGCTAAAACCATAAAAACATTGAAAATTCCTTTTGCAAGGGACCTCTGAAGGTCATTGAGTTCAAACCTCTGCTCCAACCAGGGTCAATAAAGACACTTAAACTTTTCCACAAGACATCACTATTCTTGGCAACTTCTGGCAATTCTGCACTGACTAAAAGAGTTCCTCTGCATTGTCAGTATTTCTACTTGCACATTTTTCATGAAGAGTCTGAAAATGTTTCTGGTTCTATAGAAGCATTAAAACCAAATGAAACAAAACCACAGAGCTAATGATGCTTGGCACAAAAAGGGAAAGGGAGGAAGAAGGGAATTGCTAGAGCAATCTTAATTTAAGTCCATTGTTTCAAGAAGCTGAAAGCATCATGGACAAATCTGTTCTTATTCATGTGACCCTCCCCAGTCTGAGACACTTGCATAACAGCATCTCTCCCAGCGTGGTGTAGCACAAATAATTGGCAAGGATTATTTTATCTCCCATCTGCTGCCAATACACTGGGTTTTCAGACCTGTGTGAGTGATGCAGTTAAAGGCCTAGGTCTTCTTCAATTCATAACACTAATTGCTGTCTTTGGGCTGAGCAGAAGTTGTTCCTTATTTACCCTCCTGAAGAAGCACTGTAAAGTGAACAAAAGTGCCAGTTCATTTGCACCTGCAGAGCTATTCAGAGGGATTCTACATCAACCAAATAGTGATTGAAGAATGTTTACCCCTCACATAAAAAAAATTTAAAAACAGTAAACTATGCAGGCCTATACTTAGCTCACAAACTTTGACCTGTCCACAGGTCAGGTGCTGTAACTAACATTTCCCTGGATTCTAATAATCTGTCCCAATACTGCAGGAAAACCCATTAAAGCCACCCATCACCACCAAGTTTCACATATAAACACAACAAAATGGAAAGCATCCATATTCTTAATATAAATTTTTTAATTACTTCATATTTGTGAAAAATTTGTTTGGACAAGATTCTCAGCACCAAAGTTATAGCACATTTTAAGCAGAGAATTAGTGTGCCAAGTTTCCCATTTGGGAGTGGCTGAAAATCATTATTCTGCTAACAGACTTTTTGGTTTAGTCCCATCTCTCTTCCCCACTTCCCTCCCCCACCTTTTATTGTTTTAAGAATGCAGAATAAATAAGATCATTTGTTTTAATGAACATGCAGTTTGCTCTGTGCACGGGGTAAGAGTGATGCATCACCTTAGTGCTCAAAACAGGGCATTTCTCTTTGTGCCAGAACTGGGCTATGAGTCAGCTGCACAAAAATGAATGTTAAGCCTTTCAGAAGGAATTCCATTTGCAAAACAAAATTGACAGATAAATGAAGTCTAAAGAAGATTAAAATATGTCTCCTCTAAAAATCAAAGCAAAAATGCAAATATCTTCTATTACTTTGTTGAGCCAACCCATTGTCAGACATATTTCAGGGTTTTACCTTTTTCCATTATAAAATGTCACTGGTTTAGAACTTAAGATGAAATTCCCTATACTTCCTACTCTTCTTCCAAAATGAACTTTCTTATGCTTAATAGAAAATGGGTAGAACAGCAGCCTTTTTGGATTTATTTCTTAGTAATTCAGCTTTTATCATGTGCACTCTCATTTACATGTTGAGTGAAGTATTTAACCACTGATCTCATCTTTCTCCAAGAGGTATTACTGAGATGCACAGTTCACTTTCTAACTAGAATTTCCTGATCTAAAATCTTGCTATATTGAGCTGAGCAAAATTATGGTGCTGCAACTGTTCTGTAGTTTTCTCTCAGGAGTTCAAGCCTAATGCCTGTTGCTTTATTTAACTGTCATGTAACTAGCAATCCTCCACACAAAGTGCTGAATTTTGCAGAAGTGCTTTGCTTCCCCCACCTCTGATCTGTTTCCAGCTAACTTTTATAATGCTGTTATAATATACAGTAATGCACAGCTATAATTTAGATTTTTTTTTTTTACATCTCTTTTATGCCCTTATTCTGGTCGAAGGTCCCATGGCTCTTTTACAGAACATGGGTATTGTCAAGTTTTGTTCAAATATCAACTTAGTTTTAAAACCCCACAGTTTGCAAATCTTTTTCCAGTCAGTTGTCACTTCCCACTTCACTGTTGCGAGCTAATGCACAACAGCTGTGCTGATCCACCCTCTGAGGCATCTGCAGTTCAGGTTTTGTTCAAAAGAATGGAAGCATCAGTTAAATGAAGCCTTTTTAATCCACCTCTCAGATAATTTCAGGATATCAGTGACCTTTTGATTGCAAGCACTGATACAGTAAGACTGATTGTGAACACATTAGGTATCAAATATGACCAGTATGTGTCCCTGTTCCTACACACACACTTTGGAGCAAGATGGTCACTTAGGTCTTGTTTACCTCATTGGCTATGGCAGCAGATGGTACTCTGCAAAACTATTAAAATACCAGTACTAGTCACTAGGGCCTGTTAAAGAGTTTTGCTATTTTTGTCCTACAGTTCCTTATTTGCTGGCAAAACTCTTTTACATGGCAATATTAATACTGTAGTTACATTCTTCAGCATGCAGACAAGAAACCTGTATGCTCAACCTTCTGCCAAAGGTAAAAGTGTTTAAAAATTTGTCTGCTTATTTCAGCAATATCACAGCAGCTCCAATTAAACATGTCTCCTTTAGCTATACATTTTACCTCACAAAAAAACCCCATGTTCTAACATCATCTCAGTCCGAACAAAGCTGCTCCTCTAATTAGTGTCTCCTGTCCCTCTATGTAATTAATGTTTTAATTACACTTGACTAGTCTGTGTGGAGGAGAAAATCACAATCATGTGAAACTGTCACATATATTGCCTTTTATATTCTAGGTCTCTATATGCATCTGTAACTTTGGTTACTAAATTTCTGACTCATACCAAGTGGTACATGAGTAACAGCCACAAAGGTAACAATGGAATAGAAGAGGTATCAGTAAAGCCTTGATTTAGCCTTTAAGATTGATTTGGATATTAAGTAAGATAGAGCTGCCAAGTGGAAAATCAGAATTCTCTAATCTGTAAAGTACACAAAATTAAACCTAAGGAAGGCTATTTCTATTGAAGTAGTTACATTGATTATCATTTTGTTCTGACAATCTAGAGTTATCTTTCCTATTTTCACAGGAACTTCTTCCAGCAAGTGTATTATTTTGTGTCAAGAATAAAAATTATAGGAACTTTTAAGAAGTTGTGGGCTTGACTTCATATTACTTATAAAACACACTTTTTTCTCTAACCAATCTATCTGTTACTGAATTTACTTTGGTTAAAGCATGAGCTTCCTAGCTACTTAAATGTAATCAATGAGCTAAATGTAATTCCAACAAAAACAAGAAAATAAGAAATAATAGTGTAGTACCATCCCTTTAACCCCACCACCCATGTGACCATGACCCATGTCCATTTAAAACACAAAATAAGTTAATTCCCATTGAAGTAAACAATGACTAGAAGAGAACTCAGGCTAATTCAGAAATATTTTTTTAAGTATTTACAGTAGGAATGCTTGGGGAATGTACAGTGTATGATGCTGATATTGAAAAAGAATTTGATAGTTTGAGTCAAGACCAGGAGTCAAACTCCAAATGTCATCCAATTCTTCCAGCACTCTACACAATGTTAAGATAATTCTCAGCATCAGGCTCCAGCATTCCTCCCAAATGGGCAGCAAGTAGTTATAGTTCCTTATAGTTCCTGGTTTACATTCAGAAATTTGGTCAATTCAATACAAGTTGACAAATAGCTACTGTCAGTTCTTCTAAAGTTTCTTTGGGAAGCTAATCCAGATTCACAAAGAACCTTCAAAACCCAAATTGAGATCATTACTTTTACCAGCTTATAAACTATCATACCTACTTTAATTTTGTTTGCTTCAGTGTAATACCATTATCTGGTAGCTTATGACCTAAATATTTAATAGATTATTATTTACTCCTGCCTAATTCAGGTCAAATACAATCCATTAGAGATACTTTTTGTTTTTTTGATCCATTCTGTCTTTTCTGAAACTCACATGACTGTGAAAACAAATAGGTGGTTTATGTGTCAGGGAAGATTGTCTGGGAAATGCATTAATAGTTTAGAAACACTTAAAGAGCTTTGTAAACTTCTCAACAAAAACTCAAGTCAAGAAATTATCCTAAATCCCTAAATCCCTAAAAAATTGTCTCAAAGGGTTAATTTCTCCACACTGCCCCAGCCTGGCCTGATTGAGGCCTGGTGTAATTCTGACCTCCTGATCACAGGAGCTCCATGCACAAGATAATTGATTCACACAGAGCAAGGGTGTTTTGAAGAGCCAGTCTTCATTTTGTAGTTGCAGTGGATGTGGATGTCCAGCACTAATTTCAAACTAGTCAGAGTAGCTCAGTGTGCAAAGCAGCACTGATCTCTAGCCAGAGAGAGATCACAGCAAGGCTTTTTTTTAATTAGTATTTTTATTCATTGGTTTGGCTAGCTGCTTGATCCATCTTCCCACTGTCCCAGTGTGTTCCTAGCACCTGCTGCATGACGCTGGCTTGTGCAGCACTGAGTAATTCATTGCCATGAAGAGGATGCCCAGGAGGCAACTTCATTATACAAATTATCAAATGAAATGTAATTGTGTTTTTAATACCCCTCTCGGTCAAGGTCAAATGTTCAGGTCAGCAAGACTGTGAAGCCTTGAGAAGAAATTCCTGGTGATATTGTGTCTCCTTAAGTCTTACCACACGTATCTAGCTACTCTTTTGTGAAAAAGTTAAACAGCAATACAATATATTTGAATACACTTGTTTCATTTATTGTTTAAAAACAATAAATATGTCCCTACCTAGTCTCTGTAAGCAGAAACAGGAATTATTGGCATAGTTAGCAAAGCTTTTTCTTTTGCTTTACAAAGATGATGTAGCAGGGTTTTATACTCCAATCTAGAATTTTCTCACAAAATTGGCCCTCATAACACATAGTCTTCTAAATTGTTAAGTGATAACTAACAAAACTATGCTGTTGAATTATTAACCAAGCCATAGCTTTCCTTGTTTCATGGTTCATTTACTTCATACTTCCAAGTGAACTTTTACCTGATTTCCAAATACTGCAGAATGGTTCCAAGTCTAACTAGCAGAAACAAGGATCTCTGTTTTGCAACAAAGCTTCATGACTTAATTTTTGTTGCTGTTTTAAAGTAGAGTTGATAAAACAGGAAAAACATCCCTATATGATTTGCTTTCTGCATGAATGGTTTTAAAAAATATACAAAGGATAGAGCAAAAGTTACAGAACTAATCAACCAGGTTTCCTAAAATACCTGAAGTTTCACGATGGTTCAATGGGAAGAAAATATATCAAAAACATATGAAGATGAGAGCCATTTACTTAAAAATTTTCCACTGCCAGCTTCACAGCTAACTCAAAAAAAGAACTATAATGATTTTAGTGCAGGCAAATTTAAACCTGCCGGCACACAAAATATTGATTTCAACAGAACTAAATGTTATTCTTTCCTTTGTCTTTTATTACACTGCAATTATCCAGGGAGCACATGTTGATACCTACCTTATTTCTAAAATACTTTATCTTGAATTAGAAGCAGAATCAAGCTTTTCAAAAAGTGAACTGGATCCAAGAATTTATGTCAAAAATAAGTGCAAAATTTTAGATTTCAACATTCAAGTAATTCATTTCGCATCTAAGGCTCCTAGCTTCACAGGTCTGCCTGTGAAGACTCCCCCTCCTCTCTCCTACACCACTCTGCCTAATTTGTGAAGTTTAGAAACAGAACCAAGGGCTTCCTTTAGGCAGCATGGGACTCATGCTACTGCAGCAATCCTTCCATACACAGCATGTAAGCAAAGTGTTCTTTTGCCACTTGCTGCAACACTGAAACCTGGAATACATTTCTCCAAGATGAGGGAAAGATACGAAAGGTTATTTAAAGACTGAGTTCTAAGGAAAGATTACTTAGAAGATTGAACTATTGATCTAATTCTCCTCCTTGCCTCCCACTAACCTGATCTCTCCAACAATTTTGTTCTCATTAGGAAATTTCAGCATCATTTGTCAGAGAAGAGACAAGAGGCAAATCCTCCATGTTCTGAGAAAATTTGCTGCTGTGCAGAGGATACAAAGCCCAAGTCATTGCTTCTAATCAGGGAACGACCAGAACTCTGAGCTTTCTTTTCAAGTCTGGCTGACTCAGTTGAGCAACCAGCACATGAATACTTTGAAACAGCTGTTGCATGAGCTGTGACCTGCTCATCCTCCCTAGCAGCAGAAAGAGACATGAGGACACCCTCACATGCATGGGTATGAAAGGGAGAAAGGGTAGTGAGGAAGCACACACTTATTTAAAGGCTGTCAGTGCAGTGGTCTGCAGATCTCCCAGCTTGTGCCGAAGCCATCCACCAACTCACAGTGTAGTGAAGTTCCCTTGCTGAAGAAGAAGGTCAAACCAAAGGTCCAAGGGTCACTCAGGAAGATGTGCCTAGCCCTGCTAAGAGTGAGACAGCAGGAGCTCTAGCCAAATGCAACAGTCCAAATGGCTCAATCAGACATCCAGCTGGGTCTCAAACACCTCTGAATGAACTGGACCCATGCTAACCCAGGGATTGCAATACTCATGATGAATATCGAATCAGAATGAATGATTGCACCTTGAATGCTGTGCCCAGCTCTGGCCCCTCAGTTTGGGAAGGACGTTGAGATGCTCGAGTGCGTCCAGAGGAGGCAACGAGGCTGGAGAGGGGCTGGGAACACAAACCCTGTGAGGAACGGCTGAGGGAGCTGGGGGTGTTCAGTCTGGAGAAAAGGAGGCTTAGGGGAAACCTTATCAGTCTCTACAACTTCCTGAAATGTAGTTGTACTGAGGTGGAGATTGTCGTCTTCTCCTAGGGAACCAGTGACAGGATAAGAGGAAATGAGGAAATGGCCTCAAGCTGTGCCAGGGGAAGTTTAGGTTAGACATCAGGAAAAAATTATTCACTAAAAGAGTGATTTGGCACTGGAATCATCTGCCCAGGGAGGTAAAGGAGTCACTGCCCCTGGATGTGTTTAAAACAAGACTGGATGTGGCACTCACTGCTATGGTTTAGTTGATGAGGAAGTGTTAGGTCATAACCTGGACTTAATGATCTCAAAGGTCTTTTTCAACTAATTCATTCTGTGATTCTGTGATCATGGAATTCTCCTTGCAGGCATGATAAAGCCATCTCCTTGTGTGGGCAACCACCAGTACCTAGAGAAAGCCATAAACTTCTGATAGCTCTTGATGATCTGCTGTGGGTGGGACCTCCAAAATAACGATGTCTCTCTGGAAACTCTTTATTTTTTCCCAAAAGCATCAGGCACTTGCCACTCCTCTGACTCACTCCAGGAGTAACAGCACTACTTTATTCTCTACTGAGCTTTTAAGCCAAAAGTCCGTTTTATTAATACAAATAAATCTAAAGACAATAATAAATGCAAGCTTTCCATCCAGTGTGTGGGGTCTGATCATAACAAAAAAAATGGAGAGTGAAGAAAAACAGAAAGCAAGCAGGTCCAAACCTACCTGTACATTCATGTTTCTGCCAAATTTGACTCTGAATTTATGAATGCCATGATTTCTTGTGTGTCTCATTGGGAACATGGACCCGAGCCTGCATGCTTGCAGACTCAGCCTAAGAGAAACAAAGCATGTAGGCACCAGCTGAAGTCCTCTCCCCAGACCAGCATCAACCTTGCACTCCAGTTGTATGTATGGCTCTTACTCCCATGCAAAAGCCATACTCTGAAGATTGGTGATAAGGATATATTGATAATTATTGGAAGCTAATCTATAGGCAGTTGGGCCCATAGATTATAAATAGATTAGCTGATGGTCATGCTCTTTACTGCACAGTTGCTTTAAACCATGCCTTGTAATCAATCCATGTTTCTTGTACCAGCTCATTGCAGAAATTTATTTTCAAGGAAAAATGGTAGCAAGTCCTATATATGTAACAGAGAAGTCTATTCATCTATGGTATTCTATTTTCAACAGCTGCTTCATGCCCATGTATTTTAAACGACACACTGGGGCTACTTCAAAATCTCTGGGATTAAAGCCATGATCTAAAAGCTTATTCAAGTCATGTTGAAACATAGCAGGTTGTGAGGCTGAACACAGTCTGACAACTAGTTTAATGCTGATATTAAAGTTATTTTTAGGAATCTAGCATATATGGCCTACATTTAAGGTCAGAGTGGATAAATCTCAAAGTTACTTCAATTCATCTCACTGTACTGCATCTAGCTGCTTTCACATCAAGGACTTTTCAAAATACAGATTGTTAGTAGGCTGGTAAATTGTTTCATGACTAATCTTGGATGGCTTATGTGCTGCTATCATAGGGATAGGCTTATTACCCCCTTCAAACTTTGCTCAGACCAGCAATCTATCTTTTTTTGTTCAAATATTTCAAGCTGTGATAATAGCATTTTTTGCAAATGGGATTCCTAAATATCCACCTTTGAGAATGAGAACATCCTTACTAATGGACATACTTCCAAAAATCACCAGCTCTTCAGATGTTTTCTGTGAATTTCATTTTCAGAGACACTTAAACACATCATCTATCATTAATCCCAAATGCTGTGGCTCAATATTAACACTTTTGAGGAGATAGAAGGTGAAGGAAAATGAGGAATATAACATTTGTCAGAATGAACTCCCATGCCAAGTGAATGTTACAATTATCAGAAAACCACAGAATCACTTACATTGGAAAAGACCTCTGAGATCACTGAGTCCAACTTAAAAGCTCCAATTGTCAAGATATAAAGAAAAAAATTTCAATTGTAAATAAATAAAAAAAAAGAACATGTGATTAACATGAATACATTTGTTTCAGAGTATGCAAAAGCCAATGCCTGGCCAGCTGTAGATAAGCAGAAAATCTTGGGTTTATAAAATACCTGACAACTGACTGAACTTGCTTCCTTTTCTCTGCATCTGTATTATCATAGCATCTGAAGTGATGAAGCTAGAAGCAGAAACATTACAAAAAATAATTTATACTTCTGTAGTTTTTTTCGCTACAGAAAAAATTACACTTCTTCACAGCAGAAGACCTTTGGTGCATTAATACATCAACTTTACCTCAAAAACTGCTGGGACTTTTTCCCAGGTGAATAGGGGCTACTTCAGTTTCCAAAAATTGGGTACAATAATGTCAAAAGTGCTCTATATAGGATTTGTCGATAGCATCCAGCTCAAAAGCTGGGCTTGTAGATTTTAAATATAAATGCCTCTGAAAATTTGGGTTGCTTTGTTGAGTCACTCCTCAGAAAAAATGGATATCTCCTCTAGAAATAAAAAAATAAATAAAAAATATATAAAAAAAAATTCAATTTGCAAGATTTCTAGTTTCCAGCAGACCTATAACAATTTCTAAACAGGGCACTTGAAAAAGAAGACTAAAATTTCATAATCCTTTGAAAATCTCCAAGAGTTTTCAAAATAATTTCAGCCGGATGTTGAGCTGGCAAAGAACAGCAGTCCCTGTCACACAGAGACAGTACAAACAGTTACTCAGGACTGTCATATCAATATCTGACAGCTGAGTACTTAAATGTGAAACCAAACCTGAAAGAAAAACCAGCTATAAGGAGTAATTCTCTAATGCAAAATCCACAGTGCTATGTTTCAGCCACTGCTTGCAGCCTTGTTTATCTTTACTTTACCTTATTTTTTAAATGAAGTGTCACAAATGGCATACATTTCTCAACACTATTATAAAGTGGAAGATTACATCTCAATCACAAAAAATATGTCCAGACAAAGGTGTCTTCAGGCTAATAAACAAATTGCTTTTGTTTATAAAATGTAGTTGTGATCATAACAATGTTGCCTAGGGAAAAAATCTTTGTCCTTGGTCGACTCATTTGTCACCACAGAGTACAACCAGTAGCCAAGCCTCGCCCAAAGTACAAGAAGCACCAGCAAAGCGCAGAAACATAAATGAGAACATAATATTTTTGTAATTTACTACTGTAGCCAAATACCATAATTCATCAGTACAGTCACATCAGTGTTATTTCCTGATTTTTCTTTGAGAAGACCTAACTTGATACCTAGCAGCATTGATTTCCACACCTTAATTATATGATCCCATTGTAAGCTTTTCTGCTTCTAACTAATTCTAGCAGATTTTTTTTTATTATATCAATATCTCCTGATATTTTGGTTCCTGAACAAATCATATTCTTCTATTCAAGTAATCTACATGGTATACTCTACGTGGCGATTATTTTCACATCATATTTGAAGGTTATTCAGGTCAACAATTGACAATGACAGGAGATAATAGAAACATTTCAAACACTTCTTCACCAACACATCAGTATTTTAAAATTAAGTAAATAATATGCTCATGCTGCTGCATGTTAGGATGAAGGACTTTTAATGATCACCTACACTAACAGCAACTCAGATTTCCTTGTTCAGGCCCTATCTTTTGGTACTGGGATAAACACTGAGAGATAAATTGTGCATAGGTTACTTTACACTGGGCATCCAATCCTTAAAAAAATAAGAAAGAAAGAAAATATTATAACTGCTTAAATCCCATTAATTATGCATATCTTTCAGTCTGAGCTTTCAAAGTTTTCAAATAGTAAGGTAAACATTATAATTTTTATCATGTTGTCAAATTATTTTGCCCATGCCATCTCCAATTTAGGGCCTATGCCAAGGTCAGGTCTATTGAGAGATAAGTACTCTTGGCAGCAATAACTTTTCCACTCAAACCAATAACTATAATCAAGTTTAGTGCATTAGTAAAGCACTCACACAAGCAGACACAGGTCTCAACAGAGACTTCCAGTCACTGGTGTTTATCATCATCATCATCATCAGGTGAGGCAGGTGTTTGCCCAAGAGCTCCTCTGCCATTATGCTTTATTCTCTGTGATGTGACTAAAAGCAACAAGAGGGAAATTCTGGACTATGTACTCACACAGTCAAGGAAAAAAATGAAAGTCTCAGATGAGAGGTAGCAGAGGCAGCTTTGCCTTCCAGCCAAGTACTGGGCTTCTCTCCTCATTCTCTCCTTGGCTGCAGGAGGGCAGCAAGCAGCAACACTCTGAGCTGAAAGAAGGTAAAGGTTTCCTTTGCTGCCCAGTAAAAGGGCATCATGCAGCCTGGCTTTGACTACATCAGGACAGCAGCAGGTTCAGGGCTGACAGGTAGCCCCTGCCCACAGCTGCAATCCACCATTCTGTCAGTACTGCACATTAAAATGGATGTCACTTTTAGGCCTGGGATTTCAAGCTACAAGCCAGCAGCTCAGCTTCAGGTCAAAAGAGTAATGACAGCTAAGTTAAGCAAGCTGGGGCCCAAGTTAAAACTATACATAAAGTCCAAAATGCATATTGGACTTCATCCCTTCCTCCCTGGGGTAAAAATAGTGATCACCACAAGAAATCTTCTGCTGTTTTGTTTGTTTTCCACTTAATACTGTTTTGTGTTAAGGGCACAAAACCCACCTTACCGGGCCAGGGCCATGGAGAACCTTGCCCAGTGGCAGGAGGACACATGATACTCAACACTACCTAGAGTTCATCACTCTGGTGCTCCCCTAGCACCCACAAGGACTGGATTATGAATGCTAAAAATTATCCCTGCTTATCCCCTATCTGTTTCTGGACCAGTCATCTATCACAGTTTGTCCATCTTTTTTTGCATCTGTTCACGTTGTGTCTGCCTTCATGACAAGTCCACTCTGCACTATATTGAAGCATACTTATCTGTTTCAAAACTATTTTAATTCATTTCCTAGCTCTTCTGTGGTAAGATTTAATGAACAACTGTTCATCTCTTGCCTTCACCAATTTTATAAACCTCAATCACAGCCTACCACAGACATCTCTGCTTCGAACTACAGAGCCACAGATTTTTCAGTCTCAGCTACTGCATTCCCTTTGTCATTTTGACTAGTTACAAGAGCAGCGATTAAATCCCCTGTGCCTGCCTTGAAATGCAGAAACCAGGACAGCACATTACCTCCAACTTCTGTTAGTATTCAGCTGTAACTGCCTCTAGTATTCAGCACAGTTGGGAAGAGTACTTTGGAAGTAGGACTGTTATTCATGCCAGCACAGGATTGAGTGAGTTCCTGATATGATTCTGAAACATTTATTTGAAATAGTCCCAAACTGTGCCTAATTCTCACTTTTGAAAAGCATACACCACAAACCCTATGCATTTAAAGCATCTTATCCTAACAAGGCACAATTTATACATTTTTATTCTTTAGAAGCTTCACAAAATACATTATTCCCTTTTCAAAATGAAATAAATCTCCCTGTTTTCAAGGAAAGTCCACCTCCAAAGGTTATCTTTAATAGAGAGGACTGAACAAAATTCAAACAATTACGAATCCTGTAATCAATGTCTCCCTACTAACTGAAGTATAACAACAATGATACAAAATATTTGTAAGAAAAAGCCTTGCTTGATTCAGATTGGAAAAAAAAAAAAAAAAGAATCCTCTAAAGTAATGCTTCTCCATTTGGTGAATTATCTGAATTGATTTATTGTTGTTCTTAAGCCTGAAAGACAAAAAGACAAATTTGAGTCCTAGAGTATTAGTCATGCATAAAAGAGACTCCAAAACAAACCCAAAAACTATGGAAACAATTTCACCCCCCTATGCCCATGTATCAAAAAATCAAATTAATATAATAGTCTAATTTCTCCAAAGAGTTGCACTCTCATTTTTTGACACAAGAGTAATTTCTACAGAACCAGAAATGCACATAACTATTTTAATAGGTATTATCAGTGTGATTTCTTAAAAAAAAATCACAATCTTATTCGTTGTGGGCATTGTTCTTATGTCCATTTTAAACTTGATAAAAAACTTTGATTACAAAATATATTAGAGCAATTTTTACCCTGATCTCTTGCAAAGAGGAAAAGTGAATCAGAGTTAAATGGATGGCACCTGGCAGCACTAGGCTGTGGTGGATCTGAAGACAGAATATGCAGCATGAAGATAGACTAGGGAGGAAAAGGAAAGGCAGAGATTCACAACCTTCTTTGCAGTTTGCCTTTTATCTGGACATCTATCTGGAATAAGAGAATATTATTTCATTTGCATGAATGCATACATCTGAGGCAGTGGAACAAGCTGTGGATGCCCCATCCTTGCAGGTGTTTAAGGCTGGGTTAGATGGAGCTCTTTAGAACCTGGTCTAGTGGATGGTGTCCCTGCCCTTGACTGGTGGGTTGGAACTAAGTGATAATCAAGGTCTCTTCTAACCCAAACCACCCTATAATTTTATGTAGAATTCTCCCTTTTCTTTACTATATGAGTCTAGTAAAAACAAACAAACAACCAAACAAAACCACAACAACAATTTTCACACTGTAGTGATGTTTAGTTACATCATTTTTTGAAAAGGGTTTAGATTCCAGTGAGTTACAGTGAGTATTATGCATTTGTCAGAGAAAATGCATGTTGAGCTTTTGTCAGCTCACTAAACAGCATGCTATCTTCTTCTGCAGAAAATAAATGTGGGTGTTCTTTACTCTGCAAGATATCTTCCTTGTTCTCCTGAATATCGGTAAGAACACAACCAGACAACCAGGTTGGAGAAGCCTTTATCCCACTCTGAAGAAAAACTCATGAATATTCAATCACTTCTGAAATGACTTCAAGGTGAGGAGTAGCATTTAATTGAGAAAGTAAATAGATATCATTAGTTTTTAGACTTGTCCTAGTAAACAGATTAACCATATCATGTCTGGGAGTAAAAGTAGAAGAGCTTTGGACCTTCCTTCATCTCTGCCGCATTTCTCCCTTTCCAGTGTGAGGTGTGCCTGACCTAGAAATAGATTTTATTCAGAGGCTGGAGACTAAAAGTCTTTGTGTGGCACAGGTGAAGAAGCAGAAGAGAATGTCAAACAGAAAAGCTTCATTTGGTCACTCACTTGGAAAAAAGCAGAGCCGCTTGAATTCTTATTAGTCAGAGATAGCCTGTGGGTATGTTGCTTCTTTTAAAATCTTTTATTTTCTTTGTTAGCTTTCAACATCCTTTTCCCTTTCAGATATTCTGCTTGAATAATAAAAAAATAAAATAAAAGTCCTCAGAGTGATGGAGATTCCCTCCAGACACAAATATATTTGACATTTTTGATAGATAGGCACAGCCTTGAAAATGGACCAGAATGAATGAATCAATCTGTGGGCATCAACAGAAAAACCTCAAGCATCCACAGCTGAGCAGAATTCTAAAAGCCAGCATTAGAAAAAGTGATGGTAACCTTCCTGCAATGAAGTAAATGAAACCTTCCCTAAAACCGTATCCAAAAGAGGGATACATTTAAACAATCAAAGAATGGAAGCAAAACACATTGTTTCTTTAGTTAAGCCACCAGTTCATTCAGCAACATCTTTTTATTTGTCTTGTATAATGAAATTATTGATTCCTCAGAATTTAAAGATGCTGCTTTATTTTAAAATACCACCTGAATCATAAACCTTTCTTTCCTAAATGGATGAAAGTTCAATTTCTTGTGCATCTCCAAATAACTGTTCATTCAATTTTCAGAGAGCCTACATTTGTACTTTTGCCAGTAGATTTCAGCCATACCCCATCAACAGACTAGCAAATGCAGAAGTTCACAATTTCACAAACACACACATTTGCAAAGCACCATAGTTACTGCATTTTTGGTTTGATATAAACTCTAGCAGAAGGTTAATGTAGGATGGACTTCCAAAAGTGAAGCTTAAAGACAGATTTGAAGTAGGAGGAGCTGTTGATCACATATGCCTGTTGTTAACAGATTTTATTCTTTTAAGTGGTGGCAGAGGGTAAGAAAAGAATGAACACATTAAAAACTATTGTGAGGAAACTTAGAAACAGGATATTTGCTCTCCAGATCTTTCTTACTTCCATGACACTACAAACAAGAATGTGAATACAGCTTCCTTGCTTCACAAATATAGGCATGTGGAAAAAACAAACAAATGCAATTTACTATATAAATGTCATAATGTGCATCATCCTCTTTCAGCTGGAAGAGGAAAACAAGCACACAGAAGATCCTAACTTGGAAGAGACCTGCAGGGATCGAGTCCAACTCCTGGCTACACACAGAGTAATTTAAAAGTATTGTATTTAAAAGTATTGTCTGAACACTTCCTTAAAATTAATAGGCTTAGAGCCTTGATCTAAAAAAAAAACTCCCTAGGGAGTATTTCCAGTGCTTAAGACCTCCTCTTCATGGAGGCAATCATGATGTGGATGTTAAGAAAACTTCTCTGCCCAGTCCAGGAGCCACTTGCAGCATCTGAGGTGGAACTAAAGCCCTTCACATCTGCACACTCCACACTCACAGTCAGACCAGGCTTCCTCACCAGCTGGACTGTAGGTTTCCCATACCAGAATCTCAGACTCACAGATCCTTCCAATAATTTAATCTTGGTACAATAACTAAATAACAGCATAACAACTCAAATGTTTCAGGTGCCTCTGCGGAGGGACCCAAAACAAATGAAACCCTGTTCTTTATACCCTTACAGTGTAAGTGTGTGATAGTCTGGGATTGTCAGCTCCTGAGGTGTCTCTGAGTGTCTTTGGCTGGTGCTGCTCTGCTGCTCACACCACTGCTTGTTCTGAATTTCTCAATAGGGAAAATAAGCTGACTTGACTTTGAGGACCTCTCGAGAATTTGTGGGTCATCTTCAACCTCTTAATGTCCCAGTCCATCCAACTGCAGAGCCTGATATCTGTTGCATAAGGGCACATGATGCAAGGAGACAAGGAGAAGGTTCTCTCCCTGGCCCCAGTGGAGACTGATTTCCTTTTACCTCTGTCCCTCCAGTCACTGCCTTCTGCCTGGGGAGAGAGTGAAGGATACCCCTTGCTAGGTGTAGTACCTAGTTAACATTTTTATTCCAGAGAGGACAGCAGGGTTCCATCAGTCACCTGTCTTCTGAAACTCCCAGATGCTCCTCAGCCTGCCCACTGCATCCCAAAGCTCGGTCAACAAGCGAAGCAGCTCTTGTCCCTGTGCACATCTCACACAGACATTGCCACTGTTATCTCAGAGAGCAGCAAATACCCTGGGCACACCATGCATCTGGAGGTCTAGATGCTCCCCTGGGAACTCTGTCTGGATATCATCCTCAGTCCCAGCATACCACAGGGGGACACAGAGGATGTGGCTGCCAGTCCTTACAGGGCATTATGGCTGGGGATGGGTGGTCTGGCTGGCAAAGCTGCCCAGTGTCTTGGTTCCCTCCAGCAGCTGTCTGTCCTTGCTGCCACCTGCTCCCTCCTCACACACAGCCTGAGGGTTTTGGTCACCCAGGAGCCCCATCAGGCATTCACAGGTTCACTGTGACCCTGGTGCTCCTCTGAGCACAGGACAAGCTCCTACCACTGCTGGTACTGCTCCTGTCACCCTCCTGGCACACAGCAAGGGCTGCCTTCAGCTTCCTGCGGTTCTGACTGTGTACTGAAAACAGATTAAAACCTCCTGCAAGAGACTGAAATGGAACAGGGTAAGGACATTGTTCCCTCATCAGTAACTTGGAATTAATTCAACTGTGCTAATTTGCTGAGATCAATAAGTGTCCAATAAAAAGGGGCAGAAGTGCTGAGCAGCCAGTGCTGCTCCTTGCACCAACCAGGGGCCTCAAAATGAGGAGAAGTTTCCTGCTAAGTTATACTTGCTGCCTCTGTCATGAGTCACAATGACCAAATGATCTTGAAAAGCAAGATGGACAAAGAGGAATAAAATCAAAATCAGGGCCATGACATGGGCAGCTGATTTGTCCTAAGTCTAAGCCAAGATGAATATTCAATTTTAAAAGTAATGATATACATTAATTTTTAAAACTGAGTGATGGAACATTTGTGCCTTGGAAGTTAGCTGCTGGATGATATTGAGGGTTTGAAAGTGTCAGGACTACAAATAGATATACCCAGTAAATAAAATCCAACCTGAATGGAGAGAGAGGGCCCTTGATTCCAGAGACAGAGAGGACTCTTGTTGCCAAACTAGAGCAGCCTATTGATGACTGAACCACAACACATCAGTTTTGGGACAACTCTTTGCCCATGGGAGGGGTTCACATTGCACATTTGGCAGGACTGCTGCCCATTAAATTAGAGCCACGCTGGAGAAGTTCACAGAGAACTGCCTCCCATGGAAAGGACCCTGTGGCATAGCAGAGGAAAGCTTCGTGTCTCTGAGCAAACAGAAAAACATCTCTGGTGACAAACTGACCAAAACCAAAACCCCATAACCTGTCTCTCTGCCTTGTCACCAGGCAAGAGGGAGGGTCTGGGGGAAAAAGGTGTTTTAAAGGCTTATTTTACTTCTCATTATCCTCCTCTGGCTCTGTTAATAACAAATTTACACTATACATTTAGATTTGAACCTGTTTTGCCCTTGGAGTGTTTTCTCCTGGTCCTCATCTCGACTCATGAGCCCTTCATTTATTTTTTTACCCTCTCCTCTGCCCGGCTGAGAGCAAGAAAGGGTGAGCCAATGGCTTTCATGAGTGCCTGGTGTTTGGCCAATATCAAACCACAACAGATACACACCTTAAACAAGCAAAAAAATAATCCATGTTTACTTCCAAGTGAAAAAAACATCACAGAAGCCAATGCTTGCATTATCCTGGACTTTGAAAAATACAGTTATACAAATTTTAAAAACAAACAAACCCAAAATAGTAACAAATCCCTTTCCGGCCCTTACCTTCCAAAATCACACACAAAAGTAAAAAATGAAGAGCAACAAACACTCTTAATATAGCAATGCAATCATCCATACTCAGCCAAGAACTGCTGCCTCTAAATTAAAAATCTTCTCAGACAGAGGGGCTGTAAGGGGTGTCTAACACCCCTTGCCCCACATCTTGCAACCTTTCCCTGGAGGAGCCACTGGCTGTGTGTCCCATTCCAGCCAGGCTAGACCTTGTGGTGACTGCACCTTGCTGGGTGCCATCAGAGAGGGGCAGAGGAAAGCCCTGCAGGGTGTTCAGCTGTCGGGCAAGGGTAAATGTGGGGACCAAAGCAGACCTGCTTTTGCAGCAGGGGTAAAACCACACTTCCTTTGGGAATGGTGTGCATGTAAACATTTACCAACAGGATAAAGTC
Source organism: Chloebia gouldiae (assembly GCA_003676055.1). Lineage (NCBI taxonomy): Eukaryota > Metazoa > Chordata > Aves > Passeriformes > Passeridae > Chloebia > Chloebia gouldiae. The sequence goes on from QUSF01000016.1 coordinate 360,146, forward strand.
ATGCAATCTCGAGCTCAAAGCCAAGGGAGCACGGTGCTCAAATCAAAGTATGTCCAAGGCAAACACTGAAGCTTGGAAAGAGGAAGGGTGATGGCCTCCTTCACTGTCCCTCATTCACTCGGAGGTGTGGTCACAGCTCAGAGACCTATTTTTCAAGCAACAATTTGCAAGAACACAGCTTTTCATAGAAAATGATGGCACTCAGAAAAGTAAACGCCTCAATCAGCCAGAAGGCCAGTTATTAATATTTGGACTAAATATTGGAAGTTATCAAGGCATCTCATGCAAATACCATGAGCTGCATTTGCACATAGTTCTGGACAATTCAAGGTGCTGACAGGTGAGGTTATGCATCTTCCTGATGAGCTTAAAAAATCCTGCCCATCTCCTTCTCCCTGCCCGTGTGTTTTGTTCTACCAAGGAGCTGCTGCTTAGCTTCTGCTGCCAGTCTCAGCCCCCAGGAAAAATGAGGACAAGTCTGGCAGGTGGGTCTGAAGCTGCAGGATCTTTCAAGCATTCATGTCCCCTCAAAGCCCTGGGTGTAGGTCTGTCTGCTAACCCCAAGGACACGGAGTCCTCGGGGATGCTCCCGCTGCGCCGCGCTCCCCGGCGGTTGCCATAGCACTGAAAGGCAAACCTAGCAACAGGCACACAAGCCTCCCAAGCACACAAGTCCAAAACACATTTTTAAAAGAAATTAAATTATCCAGCCTTGCCTGCTACCCCCCTGCCCCCTCCCCCCCCCAAAAAAAAATAAAAGTACAACATGTTTCAAGAAGCTGTTAAGAATGCGCCGTTGCTGTTCGGATGCACAAGAGAAGGGGTTTAATTACTGCTAAAATTAAACGATAAGTGCTGTGCTGTGACAAAATTAAAGTAGCTTGCAGGAAGATTTGCTTTTTAATATGCCTTTTCTAAATCTATTTATCTGGCAGTTATTGACAGTATAAGTAGTTCTGTTAGGCATCAGACAGCAAAATAAGAGTTTAGCTTTTATTTTAGGCTTTTTGTCTTGCAACATGGATTTTGTGGGAAAAAAAAAGTGGTAGTACAGCAATTTGTTTGTTTATCTTAGTATCACAATCAGAGATTATTTGTGCCTGTTAAAAATCAATCCCACTACAGCTCAGGATCTTTACCTTCCATTTTCTTGTGTCTATCAACATGATTATTGAATACAAATCCTGTCTCCAGTGTCTTCAGACGTGTATAAACTTTGCTTCCAAAATTCTCTATTTTTTCAGCTTCAAAGCCTTGATACTAATATTTTAACTGTGTGACATGTAGTTTAAGAAACAGTCTATGGAGGAAGATAAGAGCATAAAACATTGGATTTCTGAAAATTTCACACAGTTAAGTATATTTTACACAATAAAAGTATAGCCATTTCATAAAATGGATATAAAGTTCTATAAAACAAATAGACATGAAGGCAGATTGAAGAAATAGAGGAATGTCCTGCTGTTATTACCTTCTCTCAATTGAAGGGTTTTTCCCTGGCTCAGATTATTTTTTTCCTGGACAAAACATATTTACAGAAGGAACCCTCTGAGTAATCATTCTTTCCCTCTGAAATCACAGGCTCTGAACTGTGTGAAGATCCTTAGAAGGATAATTCCAACAAAAGTGCCCTACCAGGTTTTGCAACTCTCTTCTTTTGTGATATTCAGGCTGAATGAAGTGGTTCCACTCACTGCCCTTAGAAATTTCTTTGGGATTGATTTGACTTGTTTATCTGTTATGAAAAATTACTTACATAAATAAAACATTTCTCATCCAAGAGTCTGAAGGGACAACACAATGTTATACTGAGTCCCTAAGGAAAGCAATCTCATGTTCATCCTTATAAAATTTACCCACATATCAACTTGGGGAGAGAAGGTGAGCAAGAAGGACAAATTTCCCAAGTGCTAAGGAGCAATGCTCCTCAGAGGAGAGTGCAAAAATTGGATGGAGTATATCTGTGTGTCAACACCAAATAAAATATAATTATGTATTTTAGTGTTTCATCATTAAAGCAAACTTTGAAACACTATTTTTTTTTCTCCTGCCTGCCCTCAGCATGGTCATGAGCCTCCCCACAAGTGCAAAGCAGCATGCTCAAAGGCTGATTAGAAACTTTTTGAAGGTTGTAATTTCATTCAGTATCTCCCCTGATGAATGCCGACTGTTCACATTTATGTTGATATATCTGGAATCACAACTCATTAAATTGTTTCCATCTGCAATTGGTCTTTTCAGGGAAGGTGCCTGTGAATTAGAAACCCTTCCCCCTCACACACACTTACTACAGACAAATATTAGAATCAAGATAGTAACACTCGTGGCAAGTCAAGTACACACAGAAATTATACCATCTGGCACAATTAGTCAGCCTGAGGGCTGGTTAATGAACTGTAATATACACAATCGAGCATGCATACTGAAGTTGCAATTCTTTATGATACCCATGGACATGTAAATTCAGCAGGGGACATAAGAAGCCTTTCTAGCATATAATTTATTTAGGGTTTCTTTTTGGTATGCACAAGAATTGGAATGAAAAGCTTTTCTCCAAGACAATTCTGTTTATCTCTTGCTGTTTCTGTAGCAATAAACAAATTAATTTTGGGGTTTATATATGGCAGAAACAGTAAGAGACATCTAGTTCAGACATAGGTTTTAATAGTTTTCAGCAGTGCACAGAGACATGCAGAAAATAAATTTGGGGATTCCACCATCAAATTGTGATTTGAACATTTTTTGCTGTGCATTGAAGAATGACAAATATCACCAACCTCTGCACCTCATTCTTCTCCATACACTAATTAGCAGTGCCTGAGGAATCAGCTCTAACATGGTCATCCAATCCCCCTCCACACATACCATTGCAGGACCCCATCATCTGACTGCACTGAGAAAATTAGCATCTTAATGTGTCACTTCAGAGCTTCTCCTGCTAGCTCTGCTGTGGCAATGTTTCTCTTTAAATCCTCTTTTTGTCAGGGCTTCAGTACTCATATTCACAGAGAACAGTACTGTATGTGCCACTGAGATGGCACTGTGTCCTGACTCTTCATTAAAAATAAGAGTTAAAAAAACCTCACACAGATTTTAACAAATTAACCATGTGCACAATTGGCAGCACCAAATTAACATGATGGCACCAAAATAACATTTTTATAGCCTCTGATACAGTGTATGCACATCTCTAAAGCAAACATACATCTGTGTTGGAAAATCATATTTATTAAACTCAATTACATATATATACACACACACATTTTTTTCCCCAAGCACAGGATTCAAAATTATATCTTGCTTATGTCAAATACTTATATTTCCTCAAAAGGCACACAAATTTTATGCAAACATTTCTGGCACCTGTGAGGTGCCAAATCCTTAACAACTTATTGGGCAATGTTATAAAGGGAGAGAATTCTCCTTGTGCCTTACCTATTGCTTTCTCCACTGTACTGTGTGAATTTCCTCAAAATAAAGACTTCTTTGTATACAAGAATTATGTAGGAACAGAAGGAGCCATGAAAAGAGTGAAGAACAAAGTAAAACATATTGGTCTGTGAAAGTTTAGGCTGGCAGAGCTGGAGGGCTGTGTCAGCACATTTCACTTGCTGGTACAGGTCAACACTTGTGCATATATAAATTGACAAAATAGACTAAAAACTAGAGGTATATTTATAGGTATAGGTATACTTATCCACCTCTTCCTCCTTCCACAGCACTAAGTCCTATATATTCATAATTATTTAAATGTTATTGAGTTATGTGAAACTAGCCTGCTTGAGAGAGGTTCTTTGGGTCAGTTTTTATTTCTCATTTAACACAAAACCTGTATTAGAAAGCTTCTTTTTAACCTCCCTCAGTAGATATTGATCAGCCCTGCTTGGAAGCCCAAAAGGGCAACAATGCATCATCTCAATTAAAGGCTGAGGTTTATCTTCTGAAGAAGGAAGAAGAATTCACCATCAAACACCACTTTGGCAAACAAAATCCCCCTTTCATTTATGAAGTCCCCAGAAGGTTGTTCTCTGCAGGCAGCATTGGTTCCCAGCACATGACTGAAATGAAGGCATACAGAAGGTATATGCCCATATCATTATCATTTATTTGCAGGGGGAGAGCAGGCAGTTTTGCCAGGCTCACCTGTGCACATCAGCAGCAGGAAGCCACTTCAGCCTAAAGAGTTCAGATCCCTTCCAGCCCTGCTGCCCTGGAGCTGAGCAGTCTCATCCTTCAGCCACAGCAGCTCAGCTCCAGGAGCGCTCCTGCTGACTTACTGTGAAACTTCCCTCTGCACGTAGAGCTCTGTAAACACATGATCAGTGCTTCTGCTGCTCTCTCTGTGCTCCCTAACCCTGCCAAGGGGAATGGAAGTCTGCTTCATAGACCAAAAGTCCTTTACTGATGCATGGTTTATTTGTATTGACCAATTTAGTGCAATTATTCATATTAATGCCCATAAGGAGTTGCAAGACGTGCGAAGGAAGAGATTGACACAGACAAAATTCAGGGCTAGCATGGGGAGTCTGTGGGTCACTTAAAATTAATTTGTTTGAAAACCAGAAGCTGTGTCATGATTCATTTACCTGTTGAATATAGTGGTGAGAAGTGCTAAAAATTTCATTTTGAATAAGAATCTGTACCTTCAGCTGAAATTAGAACACTATTTTGAAAGACTGCTTAAAGATTGGATTGAGTTGTTCTAGAACTTTTGATACTATCACATAATTCAGAACTTGCACTCTTCACAAAACTGCATGCATGCCTAATTTCTTGGACTAATCTAAATATCAAGGTTTTAATTTCAGAGTGTCTGCCTTCTCCGTGTTCAGTTTTTCACTTCAGCATGCATTATTTTGAATTTTAGAGTTAAAACTTTGAAACTCTCTCTGTTAAGAGAAAGTCTAAGTCTAGAATGCAAAGGATGAAAAGCAAAGATTTAATCATTGTTTCGAAGCAAAGATACAAGTCTTCAATTAAATTGATTTTTGGGATTTTTTTTGTCCGTTTATATGCAATATTTATGTTGGCCTGGTAACACTGCAACATGATGAAATGTCTTGTACTTCACACTGCAATTCTCTCAAGGTACCAGGAAATTGAAGTAGTCTGGGTACGATTACCAAGGAAGAACAAAACAAAACACTCCTTGATTGCCTTGCTTCCTCAGATGCACAATGGCACTCACATTTGACTAAATGCCATTTACAGTGTGAGACCTGGGTCTTGCTCCAGGTCCTTGTCACCTGGTAATTGGCTGCATTAATAGGAAACCATAGCAATAAACTGAAATTACTCAACATTTCAGCAAAAGGATTTCAAAAAAAGACATTCACTAAAGCTTAAAAGAAATCCATCCATTCTCCAATAGAAATTAACTGAAGTTAATTACATGTAGTTTTATTAGGTATAAATGGATTTGTGATGAAAATAAAGTTATATTGACAGACCTTTAATTCTTCCCTGACACACTGAGTTTTGCTCTTCTGTTTTTTTCTCTTCCCTTGTTCCAGTGCCAGTTCACAAATTCCCAGCTCTTCATAATTCTTTGTTCTATTCAAAGCTATGGACTTACAAAACAGAGTTCCTTCTGCTTTATAAACAGCCCTTCTGTTGTCTGTGCATATTGTTGTAGGAATGGCTGCATGAGTGGGGTTAGGAAAATATCCCCTGAATTTATTTTATCTCAGAGCTGGCACCTAGGAAAGCCAGCTTAGGAATTAAGGCATGCACAGAATGATTCTTCTTCTGGTGTATTCTCTTGATTTGGCAAACTAGCTGTTCATGGTCTGAAGATTGCCTTCAAATCTCATATGTTATTGCCACTAATGAATTTCTTCATGAAGTTGCTCTGTTGCTTAATATTAATTGTATATGTTCACCATTATTAAATTATGAAAGGAAAAAAAATTTCCATGAAGCTGGTTTGTTGTTGAAGCATTTGAGTTTTTATTTCCCCAACTTGTGTCATTGCCATTAGAAGTACCAGATATTTACATGCCTTGTTATTACATTGTGCTAGACCTGCCAGAGGGAAGCTGCTGTTCCATGCACTAAAAGAAGCTGATCTGTTTGGACACCAAACCAGAAGACTTCATAGACTGTTGTAAGCATCTTTCAAGCTATATTGCATCACTGAGTCAAAGGGCAAGCTCCTCTTATGGATGCAGTAAAAAGTACTTCCTACTACACTTTCATTTTGCTTGGAAATTTCCATTCAAATCTTGACCCACAGTGACCTTCATTAGCTCATAAAAGCCAGCAAGATCCCAGCTCAGGACTCAGTTGCATAGTGGATGTGTTTGATCTGCTTTCTATGGATTTTTAGAAAGTAAACCTTTTCCTACCATCACAAATATGCACTTAGAGAAATGCATGCTGATGTACAGATGATGGGAAATGCATCCCTCTTTCAATTACTGAGATGCACAAAAGTGAACTGGAAAAGTCAGTTTGCCACGAGACATTTGAAGAATGAAGATAGCTCAGCTAAACATTGAATAGTTTCTCTTTCCCAAAGAAACCTCTTTGTCTCCTGCTTTATATATCATAATTTCTCTTCTTGTTCTCCCCTTTGCTCATTGTGAGAAGCTCATGTTTAAGATACATCAGCAGTGGCAATAACATGGTAGACCTACAGATAAAAACAGGGAGAAGGCAGGGGCGTCCTCATATTTGAATAGGATTGCCATGGGAGAAGTGGCTTTAATTTTGCAGAGCTATTTCCACATGAAATTCTGCTGTTCCCTCCTTAAAGCTTCTGTCAAAAACATTCATCTACAAATAAGCCAGGTAATTACACTTCCAAGCAACTTGTTTCTGACAGATTGTCCTACATCTTGTTTGCAACAGTTTGTGAGGGACTAAGACAATGCTAAATTATAGGGAGATGCATTTAGAGGGTTAATTGCTTACTGCTTGCAACCAGATTTTTAAAAGACCTGAAATCTGCATATCTGTATGAAGATTTTTAAATGACTGGAGAACCAAAATAGTGAGTTTTTCTCTCTCAATTTCAAATCTTCAAAAACAAACACTGCATCAATCTTTTTCACAAGAATCAGAACAAATCACTCCTGCTGCTTGCCAGTCTTTATATGACACTGGAAATTACTCAGGCTCATCTCTGAGGCTTGCTCTGAGATAGTAAGATGGAGAGGCACTTGGCAGCAGCTGTTAACCCACCTGCAGAGACAACTTCTGTCTCATTTCATCTCCTGAATTGCTCGAGCCACCAGACTAATGTTTACTTGTTCACAATCAAAGGCACCACATGGCCCTCTGGGACTGTGCAAGAAAGGAATGTTAGAGCTTTCAGGGCCTGAAATCACACTGTTCCCCTTGTTTAAATATTGGGCAGCTATTATGGAATGCCAAAATAGCTAACCCAGGGCTGCAGTAAACCCTCCCTGACACCGTGTACACAACCAGTCTGCTAGCAGCTGTTTCTGTACTGGAAACCCTAATTGCATGTTCACCAGCATCCCAATTTGTCATCATTTTCATAGGAAATAACCATTAAATCAGTAACACTCAATACTGAAAGCTGTGTTTTAGAGGATTAATTTGCCTGAGAAGTGGTTATTGTTAGAAAAATAGCTTATATTGAAACCTATTCAAACAAACTGACATTCACTTCTTAATTGTTATGTCCTTGGAAATTACCTCTGATAACAGCTATTTTTTTTTTTCCTTCTGGACAGCTAAAGGTGACAATAATTCTGAAAAGTAAACACATTTAAGACTGACAGGCAGCATGTTAGCATGAAGCCTTGCAGTGTATTTGTCTGTTGGTGTCGCTTCATAGCAATTATCACTACCAAATATCACCTGTTTTTTTTTATTTTGTCATAAACAAGCTAACAATAGAGTGATAAAAATAAAAAAAAAATCTTTTTTACATTAAGGGTATTGACTGCCTTGGGAAACAAGAAACCTCACTACATAGAAAGCAATTCTACCTTGATTCCAGAAAAACAAAAATAAAACAAAGCTAAGAAAGTGAGCTTCAAAAGCTGAGAGCCGGTAGCAGTATTTATGGGGGTTTTTTTGGGTTTTTTTGGGTTTTTTTTGTTTTTTTTTAATCAGAAAACATTAATTGCCATACATATAATTTACTCGTGAAACTCCAGAAAGCCAGAACCTACTTTCACTCTGGCTACTCAAGGAAGCCAAACTTGAGAGAGTCACTGGGAACTGTTGCATTTACTGGGCTGGTACAGCCCAGTGTGGAAGAGGAGCAGGAATTTCCCAGGCATGAAGGTCACTTCACTTTGTGATAACAAGCAGTCTGAAAAACAAGAATGATCCAAACTGCTGTCTTAATGGCTGAAAAGCCACAAGCCTCAGAATTTTCTCATTTAATTTTTTTTTCTGAGCATCCCCAGACTCAACACACAGCAAGTCCAAACCAACCAACTCTGGGGCCGGTTTCTGCCCAAAGGACAGAGGAACAGGCCAAGAGAGCCACACCAGCCTCTATTTTGAGCAAAAACTAAGTTGCACATCTTTTGTCTAGTCTTAGTCCAGATATACAAAGGTTGCAAAGTGTTATTTCTAGTAGGTTATGTACTGTTTGATACCTAAATACTAAACTGTTGAAGAATAACAATTTACCTACTTGGAGAGGATAACCCCAAGAAACCTAACAAATTATCACAGCACCTACATTTCTAGGTATTTTTCCTATATATGATGTGGATTTTCTGAGCTGCTCTCACAAACACACTATTTACTGGCTTCTGTTAGTTTGTACTGTCTATTGTAGGAAAATGTCCTTTATAAGGCAAAAGTAACCATCTCCTGACTTTTTGCTGAGTGACCCAGGCTACCTTTTTTGCCCAGTGTAGTGCCTAACTATGGTTTCTGCTACTCCCTAACTCAGTTTCCTACCATAATATAGATTATGTCTTAATTTACTCTTGGGAAACTTCTGAATTAGGCTGTGGAAATTAAAGAAACACAGTAAGAAGGAATGAGATTACACAGAAACAAACATTCCAACTATTTGGTGTTTTAAATGCATACTAGCATTTCAACCAAATCACTGCTATTGAGTAGCTCCTGTTTTGGAATTCTGCTCATCAGCTCAAGTTTACCAGCTTTCGTTCATGATTTCTAATGTGGTTAATAAGCCCTTTCTCAGAAGCAAAGTCTGTTTTGTAAATACCAACTGCTACCTTGTATGTTTGATTCCATAATAGGGAGTAACAAGATGTTCTCTGACATTGTGGCCTATAGAGGAAAAAAACCCAAACAAAATGTCATTTACCTGGTAAAACAATTCTTTTTTTTTTAAATCTCTAAACTGCTCAGCTTTTTTTCCCACCACCTGTGATTCTACCCTGCTTCCTAAGCCTTGTATAGTTTTGCCTGCTCCCCCTGCATGACCCAAAATACAGACCAAAGGAAATCTAAATTTTCTCCTGCTGCCCCCTCTGCCACATCTTCCCATCCCCAAGGGGCCACACTCAAAGCACTCCCTGGTCCCCCACCTTCTCTCTCACAACTGCAAAAAGTGATTCTTCTGGATACCATACTTTTTTCCACAAATCAAATTTTGTTGTGTTTCACAGTAGAAAAGTGACATAGTATTTGCTGATTTCGTCTGCCACCTTTGTGCAAAATAAAAATAAGTGGCCACATAGGATTTCACAGTTCTAGGTTTTAAGTTCAGATCTCCAAAACACTTTGCATTCAAATTCCTAGAATTATTTCTTGACATTCCTAGAATTCAAATTCCTAGAACTATTTCTTGACATATAAAGAACTATTTTTCCTATCTTTCACCCAGGAAACAGAGGCAGTCAGTATTGGAAATTAAAAAAAAATAAATAAAATTATAAAAAAAAAAGTGATCACTCCTTATTTCCAGCTCTTTCATGAAGACCACACTTCCTGATCCTTCAGCCAAGGCAAGTAAAAGTCATTACCCTTAAACATGCTTGTGAATGTGCATGCAGTAAATTTGACAATAAGGTTCTCCCAGAAAACTGAAGGACAGTAAAATATGGACTGGTAAAACTAGTTGATGCCACAAGGTTACCTTATGATTTTCATATTGAAGTAAAGGAGAAACACTGCTTTTGATAGAGAAATGGCTAATTAAAAAAAATAACACTGTGTTCATTAAATTTTCTTATTTGGTTTTTCAAATGCATTATACAAAACTCTTACACATGAGATGATGCAATTTTTGTACTTATTAAGAACATCTTAGGATAAATATTCAGCCTTTTGGGAAAAGTTTTTATTGCAGAGACTGTCTATTCCCTAAATTGCGTTGGGAGTAGCTGAGGAAATGAATCACCTAAGATTGATGCTCTCTGTCTTTGGAGTAGCTTATGCTGGATCTTATCTGAAAACATTGATCTATAAGGTCACTTAGCTTTATAAGAAAGTATTTTTTAATCTGATTTATGAAGAAGTTCTGTGAGCTTCAGACTGTGATTATAAAAGTGCTGTGCAGTAACACTTGGTTCTCTTAAGAAGCAAGGCAAATTAATGTCTATTAACTTACTTATAATCATAACAGGCAGATATTTCAGTGTTGATTTTCCAGAGACTTCTAATTAAAAGCAATTTATGAATAATAATGTCAGCTGTACAATTCTGTGCCTAGAATTCTATGCCTACAAGACAAAAAGATGCCCAAGTCAGATAAAAGGGTATGTGAGGATTCATAGTTGATGAGAAATGAACTGTGCTCTAAGAAATGGCCTATACTGAAATGAGCAAAAGCCACTCAGGAATTACCCAAACCAGCAGAACATCTCTTCCAAACAAAAAAGCTCAACTTCTATAGTTTTCAATTAAATAAGATTTTTTTAAGCCTATGACTTTATTTCCAGGGAGACTTACCTTAAAATAATCATTGGGAAGGATTTTTTAGATGGATTAATATTTTTAATAGAAAGTTATACTGGCATTCTGAAATGGATTGAAATTACTCCTTGCTCATCATTGCCCATCCAGGTTGGGCTTGAGTGCTGAAAATTTTGCATAAGATCACCTTCCCTTGAAACAGGCATTAAATAGTGACAAGGTGGACAAAAGAAAGGAATGGGAGAAGGATTCTGGTGCCTTTCCTCGGTAGCTTGCCAGGCAGTCATGTTTGAACCACCCTGTTTTCCACTGAGCAGAGAGATCATTTCCTACAAGTCATCCACAGAGCTGAGTACTTCCACACTTTACTCAGTATTATTATAAAACTCCTCAGCTGTCTTCAGCAATAGTTCATATTTATGTATGTTTTAATGTTCTCTAATCTCCTAAAATCAGAAATCTCAGTGGGGAACACTTGGGCGAAAGTGAAATCCCTGCTCTTGCTCCAAGATACATCTACAAACACGTATTTGGTATATTTGGTGCTAAATAAAACTCTGTTCCTTTTATCACCCCAATATTTAGCTATTGATGGGCAAAATAGAACAGAGTTCAGTGTGGATTTTAAGGGGAAAATGAAGCTATTCTGAATGCATGTCTTCTGCTAGATCTCCTTGATGTCTAGATACTTATGAAACCAGCATATTTCCATCTGCACTGTTTAAATCTTGGCTTTGTGAGGGAAATCCTTTGCAGGGTAAGATGGCATTGCTAAATCCTGAAATTCAAGATTCTGGCAGCCAGACTAGCTGGTGTTTCCTTCTTCCTCTCATACAGTGTTAACACAACTGCCACCCATTCGTGTTGCAACTACAAAAAGCATTCAAGTCAAGAGAGTCCCAAATATCACCATTTGACTGGTCTGTGGTGCACGGATTCTCCAGGTGAGAAAAGAGTCCAGGAAGCAGACAGAGCCTCTTCCCAGGCACTGCTCCTTGTGCAGGCTGTTGTCAGCTGCAATTCCAGCATGACACACCACTACAAAGCACCCTCTCTCCAAAGGGACACGCTGTCTGTCCCGAGCCCCCCTCGCCTCCATCTATTACAATGAAATCAAAGTCCCAACATGATTTAGAAAAACAATTCCTGGGGCAGGATTAGCCAGCGCTTTTACAGCAGCAGTAAGCATTAAGGGGCTGGCTGGCATCCCATAGAGATCACCATTATTCAGCCTGGTTCAGCACAATTCTGCTTGTACAACACATTCACTGTATTTTCGTTCCCACATTTTCTTCATTATTGGCTATATTAGCATGAGAACAGGATTTCTGTCAGTTAGAACTGTATGAAAGTTTACAGACTTTCCTCACAGGGCATCCTGCAAGTATTGTCTTTGATTTTATTCTAATTTATTCTAAGTCTGCCCAAGTTTTGTTTTGAATTCCCAGTCAAATTCATTGAAGCTAACAATGTAGACCAATATGGAAAAAAAATCCCACAACAGGACATGTCTTTCCATCTATTTTGCTTGAAAACTATCACAAAATTACTGAAAGTGCCTTCTGTCTTTCAGAATATGCCCATCAAATCAATTAGTGCCCATTACAAATATCACCTGCCCACATAACAGGTGCAACCTGATTTTTATCCCAGAAATCTCAAAGGGAAAAAAAGAGTTCAGACAGTGAGTTTGGTCTTCTAAAAAGGCTGCAATAAAACTTAAAAGTACTCAGCTGACATTCTTGTTTGCTCCTAAATGCAAAGCCTATAATTTCTGTCTGTTCATAAATGTTTTGAAATAAGAAACACCAGGTTACATGGCAATCTCCATACAAGAAGTCATCAAAATCATGTAATCATCCATCAACAATCATCTAATTCCTAGTTTTCTGACACAGTTATTGATGTACTTCACTGCTTTATTGCTGTGTTTTCAAATGGATATTTGAATTCAATAGTACATAAATGGTTGTATTAAGGCCAGCTTTCAAGGTTCAGACATGTCTGGGAATGCAGAAATCAAAAGGCAAGCTCTAATAATCAAAAACATGTTCAAAGCAAATGGAAGACCCAGCTGTCCTAAGCAAGGACTGCCAATAGGACCTAGCTTGAACTGCCACTGTGTTTTCCACTCCCTTCTGACCCAAAAGGATATTTTTTTTAAAGTATTTTGTTTGTCATTATTGGAATTTGTTTCCTGGTCTGTGATAGAGCTGAAATAATTGCCTAAACAGTGCAATCTGAGGTCACAACAACAAAAGAGGAAAAGAAATTTAAAACTGTAAGGCTCTAATACACTGAAAAATGTGCAGGGTTTTGTTAGAGATATTTGTTTATTGATTATCGCAACAGAGAGGGTTTCATTACCTTTAAAAACTACCTTTTAACCAGGTGTGAATTTAACACCTCACAAGAGCCTCAGGGGATGCTGACTCGCCCACCAGAGCCACAGGGGTTTTTAGCTAAGGAGCTAAAACCATTGTTCTGCCTCCTCTTTCAGGATATGTCTGGACTACTCAGAAGATGGAGAAGCTCACTCTAATTCACAGAAAATAATTAACATAGCAAATATAGATGCTTCTTTTGGGTCTGTTCTACATTTAAGACCAGCTGACAAGTACAAAGGAAAGAGGAAACGTTTCTCCTTGGTATATTGTGCTATGCATGTTTTCCTAAAAACTTGGAAGCTTGAAAATCTTTTCCTTAAAAACGTGCAGACATCATCTGCTCATAGAAATGAACACCTCTCCTGTAAAGAAAATGGTAATTCTCTACTTAACACCTCATACTTTCACTTTGTGCATTATATAAATATTTGGACTAATGGAAATAGCTTTAACCACAACACATGGGGCACTCCAATGACATCACAAAAGCAAAGTTTTGACTATTCTTTTTATGTTTTGTATTAAACCCCTCAGGCTAGTTGCTTGAAACACTGCTGTTTCTGCAGCTCATCAGATTTAATAAAGGAAAAATATACATAAAAAAGAATGAACTATTAAAATCCTGAAAAAATTCAAATCATCTAAATAGCTATCCTAGGAAAATATTTTTATTAGCCTACTCATACAATTTTGCACCACATAAAACTACATCCCAATATTTGAGATTTTAGAAAATGCTACTCAGAGAAAAATCCACAGCTGTGGATAAATATGAAATCAGTAGTCAAATAGGATAAATAGTAAACAGTAGTCAGTTATGGTATTTTCATATGATTTCATATTTATCCACCACTTAATCAAAAAATATACCGAATAAGGTGCCACTCATAAGCAGTTCTAACAGAACTTGAATATATTGGATCGGTTATTTAGTATTTCTTATAAACAAAAATTTGATTTCTTTTTTTGTACCATGAATGATTCATGATAAAAGCCAATACATCATTTGAAAAGGAACATAAAATCATGAGTTATTCAGCTTCTGTTTCAAATGAGTGAATTTTGGGGAGATCTACAGAGAGGTCCTGTTATAAGATCCAAAGAGATGTGCATCACACAAATATACCATTTCATATTCTCATAAACAGAGAGGACAAACTATCACAAAGATATTTTATACCAGCTGGCAGAGAGATTTTTAAGATTTAGATTCTTTTGAATTGGAGAGGTTTTTATTTCCAAGGGCCAGCAATGCATATTTTTCTATTTAAAAATATTCTATCTCCATATGAATTTCTGAATAAGCATGTCTACCTTGGCTGAGGTCAGCAGAGACTTATTGGTGCAAAAGAGCAGTTTTATATAAGGAAGGAATGCCATATTTCATTAGAAAAGGAAGGGGGAAACATTTTCTGTCCTAAAAGTGAATCAAGACAACTGATGAGTATCGAGTGGAAGAGATAAATCTACTTTATATATATAAAAATACAAGATAGATTTGGAGCAGTTCATTTAAGAGACCACGATATAAATGTAACAAAAGTTAGGTGCTATCACTTTTAAAAATGACATCATTTTTGATAGCTATCACCTGGAAAAACATTGGGGAATACTCAGCTACCACCAATGCTGTCTTGCCATCTCCTGCCTCGCCCTGTCTGTGCTCTGAGTGATGCACTGCATTAAGTATCCAAGTAGGTTTAACTTCACAAAATAACTTTTTTTAATCTTTCTGCAGCATAGCCACGTGTTTAAATCCAACATACAAAAGTATCACCTCTCTCTTACCCTAAGGAGATCTTGCTGTGAAGAGGAGCAGGAAACCAATCCCTCAATACACCCTCCCTCAGCAGTAGTAAAACACCTCTGTGCCTTCAGCAGCCCCAGCAGGGAAACTGAGGCAGGAAATGGCATCATACAGAACACAAGGGTTTAGTGAGGCCTTGGCTGTTTTTCTGGAGATCAAGCAGCCCCCACATTATAGGCAGGGTCAAAATAGCTGTATTTCAGGCTTCTTTCTGGGTGCAAAAGCATTTTTGTTACCCAGGTTCATGCTGTACATGAGACCCTCACCCATTTCTTTACAAGACCTTCATCTATAAGAGGGTCAAAATGGGAACATTATTTTATGAGTAACTAAACACATAAAGTAAATTCTTCATCTGCAGGACACTACCCACCTTTTGGGACTTTTAGGGGTGACAATTTCCACCTGCATAGGATTGTTGATTTTTTCCCTATGGAAGACAGGGTCCGTAAATAGGGCTGATTACTTGATTACATCAGATAATATAATGCAAGAAAATAGACAAGTCTTCAAGTCTGCAACAGCAGCTAACTGAAAAATAAATACCTGCTGAGAACAAACTTACAGTTCAATTAAAGAAAAACATTATCCAGACAAAAAAAATACAGAATCCCTCTAACTATGGAGGCAAACACTTCCCTAGGGAATGTAACCTCTAGGGGTGCTACAAGTATTTTCCATAAGCAGGGTACTGTACCAAGTACAAATACATATACAGCATGACATATAAGTAGCTAAATAATTTAATCACTAGATGACTACATTTCTATCAAAATAGCAACACATTTATTTTCATGGAAGTTTTTTTGTCTGTCTAGAAAAAACTTCAATATTTTAACCACGCAACATAAACAGCCACAGGGTGAGTCAAAGATAGGTTGAATCATTTAATTTAATAACAGAGCTCTGATTACAGTTATAAGTTAAAATATACTTAAGAAATGACACACAGTTAAGTCATCTCCAAAACTTTTTGAATATTCATTCTATCTCAAGACTATAATCAAATTTCATATATGACTGCAGTGAAGTCTGCTGGCCAGGATAGGTGACATAGCAGCTTTATAAATAAAAATAAAAAAATAGGGTCATTTCTGAATTTGGAGGTGGACAGTCAGAAATGTTAACAAAAGAAAAAAATCCCAAACTAAAAGGAACAGAAGACTTGTGTGCCTTTTAGTCCAAAGGTGCTTTCAACAGACCTATTGACCATGGATGTACCACCAGCAGCCTTGTGTGGCTTTTCAAACACTCACCTAAATGTTATGACCAACACTTTGTGAAATAAAGGTCCAACAAATCAGGGATGGTTCCTACAAGATACCGAAAATCTCCAAAGACAGAAAAATAAGGGATTAAGAACATGCTTAATTCTACAAGATTTTGAAAGCATAAGGGATCTTTAGGTAGGTGAAAATAAATTCAAGAGCCAAAGGTTAATCTTTTACCAGTTTCCAGTCATATAATCTCAAGGCTCCTCAAGAATCAGTTATCTCCTGTGCTTTAGTGTAGTGGAAAAACACATAAGCTACATGCTCTGAAGCAGGAGAAAGAAAAAAAAAACTGCAATTGTACAGGGACTTGACAGTCCTCAGCCCAAGATATGTCCATCCCAGCTGGCAGGAAAGTTTTATGTACCCACCACCCAACTTGACAGAAAGATGAGTTTAAACTCTCAGTGGAGCCTCAGGTAGTCTGAAAACACTTTGATCTGTAAGTCTCTATTTTTAGTAGGTAAGTGTTAGAACTTTAACAAGAAAAGTCTTTGTCTATATTAGCCAATACAACATACCCAAGGACATAAATTAAACCTATCAGCTGGCATAAGAGATCCTATAGTTATGCTGGAAAACTTCCTTTGGCTCCAAATCTCATTAAAAGCCTGCTGAAAGTATTCCTGCCCAAGCTTGGAACTGAGTTGAGATAGCAAATTTTTGACCAGACTAGTCAGGTGCCAAAATCATACCAGGGAATAATCATTTTTCTACTACAAACACCAAATCCCAGTTTAGGCCAAGTTTACTAACTGGCTGTCTGGGGGTAAGCCCTGTTGAGGCTACCAGCTGAGCAGTGATGGGTGAGCAGAACTCACACAAGGTACAGGTCTGCAGTGGCCAGGCAGGGTCCACCTGAATTTGTGTTCTCTGGTTCACCACTCTGGAATTCAGTACCAATCACCACACAAAACTCTTGTGTTTGAAATAGATACCAGTCAGACACAAAAGATACAATTTAATTAGCACTTGAAGGTTTGTTGTTAACTATATAGATGTTGTGAAGTTTTAGATTGTGTTTCATGAATCTGCTGAGCCTGATGTAATATTGATGCATGTGAAGAGAAAAGATAAATACAACAATAATGAAGGGAGATAATATCACATTACCTTGACTTACTGTGCAGGCTACAAATCCCATACAACATGATCTGAGCCCTTCATTTCTCATTTCACTCCTCAGTCAGTCCAGCACCCTCTAAAACTATACAACACATTAATTCAACTGCATTTCAGGACAATTCTTTTTTTCAAGAACTTCACTGTGCTAAAATGTTTGTATCACAGCACCTGAATGCTCAAAGGACAGAGCTGAGAAAGAAACTCAAACAGCTGAGTGCTCAAGATCTCTATTGGCTGTCCAGGTGGACAACTACAGTGTGTATCAATTATAATTTTAAGTTATCCAGTGTAGTACTTAACCTTATGCCTAAACTCTCAATGCATCTATTTCCTCCTTCCAGCCATACTGTTAATGTCAAACTGAAAGATGCTGCTTTGAACTACAGAGTGCTAGACTTGTTGCCAAACTCAGTCTGCTTTTATCCCATCTAGACTAATAATCCCTTTTAGATCACCCTGCGAACAATCATATTTACACTTTTTTTTATTATGCAGCAGTTACATTACAGAGAACATCTCAAACATTTGTCTCCAGTATCACTATGAATCAACAAGACTACAAATAACACTGTTTGGCCTGGTCTGGATGCTGGAGCTCACCTCCAAGAGGGGTACAGGCTGCAGGTGGTGCCACACACCCCAGTCAGAAAGGACAGCAAGCAGCAGCAAATGCCTGTCATGGAAAACATGCCTGCTGTCAAGGAAATGCAACTAAAATTGCAGATAAAGCACAGAAAGAACTTTTCAGGAGACAAGAAAAAATGCTTGGGTGTGCTGGTTGCAAGACCTTACTAAAGGAAATTCTACCTATATTCATAAGCCTTACATAAGCCACAGCTGGTGCAACAAGACTCTAAAAAAGAGAACTTCAAAGCAAACATTTTTTTTCAATCCCGATCATCTCTTGCCATGTCCATGTGCCAAGGTCAGATTTGTAGGAATGGGTATGGCATTTACTCCATGAGTATGACTTTGTAACATCATTCAAAAGAGGAGGCAGGCAGTCAACAGCACTGCTCCAGGCCACCCCTGGAGCCTTGCTATGCAAAGGAGAGTAAAAGGTTCTCCACAGCAAAGCCAACATCTTCAGAGAAATTCTCCCAGCTGCATCCAGACAAAAACTGACAGCAGATATCAGTGTTTCCTGGAGGTTAGTTTAGCTCCTGCCACCCCCAGGCACCAATAACAGGATGACATCTGGGCACCTCATCTAGTGAAATAAAAGCTGCCCAGTGGCAGCTTCACTGGGACAGCTCAGAAGTTGCATCTCAGCCAGGAGCTACTGGCTCTTCCTCACTGTAATGAAATTTGTCCTGGCAGGGGCTCTAAGAGAAAGCTAGGGGTGTTTTAGCCAAAGTGTAGGCATTTAATAGTATGGCTATAACAAATGTTAAAGACTTGACATGAAACACCCTTAGAAAGTTTGCTCTGCTGTGGCTTCCTTTCTTAAAAGATGCCCAGGGCACCAAAACACATTTATTTCAAAGTACTCTAGGTTCAAGTACCTATCACGAGATATTGCCATGAAAAGCTTTTAACTATCATGAGAGGCTACCAGTGAGGTAGTAAAATATTAGAATCTTTCAATGTCCCAGAAAGTAAATGAGAAGCTTGATCTGACTTTGTGAGAAGCTTGGTTGCCAGTAATTAAAGTAACGCCAGGGCCAATGCTTTAGAAACATCTCAATTCATTCCCAGAGCAAAAATTCACTGATATTAGACAGAACAACATTCAGCATTCTTCCTTCAGAAACAATAACTTTAGATCTTCCATAAATACCTTCAGGATTAAGTGTAGATAGGCAGATGAGACTGCAAGAAATGGCAAGCGAGTTCTGCCTTGAAATCGAATACCTCCTTTGTGGGGACTTCAAGCAAGGATAACACAGCTAAACAGAAAACTCAGTATAAACATTTTAATCTATCCAGGGACTGTGGCTTGTTTTACAGCATCATTATTTCAATCACAACAATATTACAGCCTATTATAAACAGCACATGCTAATATTGATACAGTAATTCTTTAGCAGAACAAACAGAAAGCAAGAAGATACTTTAGACAGCTGGGTTCAATCTCAATAATTGATTGTAAGATAAGAGTATAACATTGCTTAAAAAACGTTAAAACACAGTTTGAATTTGTAACTGTAACGTTCAGCTTAAGAAATGTTACAGAAATTGAGTCAGTGATGGCCTGTGATGGGGTTGTTAATTTTTGACTAATTTCACAACAATCTGTGGTAATATGTCAGAGAGGCCAGAAGGTGGGGCTTGGAGTTGCTAGAACATTTTTAGTTTGGATTTGCTTTGGTATCTTTTTTTCCTTTTGTTTTTGAGTTAAGTATTTCATCAATTTGATTACACATCTAAGAACATAGCTACAAGGTGCACTTTAATGTCATGATCACAGATGCCCAGTGCCACTCATTACTAAAGAAAACCCAGCTCACATTTAAGGCTGGCAAAATTTGAAAACATTCTAATGCATTTGTGACATGTTTAAATTCAAACATAGGTTTTACTTGAGGCAAAGTATTTCATAGGGTTGCCAAGACCACATAGAAGAGCCAAGGATCACACAGCACATCTCCACCAACAAGAAAGACACAAAGACAATAGAGTGGTTTTGGATTACTCTTAACACAAGAGTGGCTCATGATTATTTGCTGTCCATGCCTGTGAATATGTTGTCATGAAAGTTGGCAGAAACACTTCCACACCCCTCAGACAGCATATATTTAAATGTGGGAATTCTACCCAAGCTAACTTATTTTTAAGCCTGTATTTCCCAGTAAAAATAAGTTGAACACATTTACAGCTATAAAATAATGAAGGAAGCAGAAAAACCTGGGCATTATAATCATGTTAAAAAAAAAAAAAAACAGATATTGAAGCCAGTTTTGCAACAGACCTATTAGACTTTATACTTCCATGTGGCATAGACAAAAAGAAAACCATAATCAGGATAGAAGGTTGGACTTGTTTGAAGTGTTATGAAGCAGAGAGTTCCACAGCCTATTTTAGTGAAGGCCACAACTAAAGGAAACCACTGCTTAAAAAACCCACCAAAAATACAAATAAAAACCCAAACAAAGCACCCAAAAACACTATCACACAGTTGTATTTGAAACCTTTGCCCTTCAACTACTGGAAAATGTATTTCTGTCACCTGATGAAATATTACTCCATAACCATTTTGTGATTCAAACAGAAAGTTCAAATGCCAATAAATTAGTCTGTACCCTACTAAAGCTAGGAAAAAACTTCAACTTTCAGAGCTGTAAGCAGCAGCCTGGGCTCTGTGAGTAAAACCATTACATATTTGGATGTTGTGAAACATAACATTGCTGCTAACGTGGATTTTCTGGCAGAACTTGTAGAGGACAGAAACACATTCATAACAGAAAAACCTGAAAATTGAGAAAGACTGGAAGCAACTGCCATTAGAGAACTGCATACTTGAGCTTGGAAATATCACAATCTTCAAATCCAATTTAGTGAATTCCCCAGAGAGCAGCAATAGAAATAATAATCCTTCCTGTCATGTCACTTGTACAAACACTAATTCATCCAAGCCCTGCATGAGAAGGCAAGATAAATAAAAAATACAATTTAATGTTTAGAACCATGATAACCATTCTTCCTTATCAGGAATGTGTGAAATTAACAACAAATGTAAAATCCTTCACTATCTAACAATAAGGGAAGAAAAAAAATCATGAGGTTTAGAATAGAAATTACCAATGTAATGTCCTTGGGAGACATATGTTAGAATGTAAGTGGACTAGTCAAGGAAAAGAGTCAAGAACAGACATTTTTATATTCAGAAATGGAAGGTAAGTGCTAAAAATCATTACAAAGTAAAAATTTTAAAAATACCAAAACCAGGCAGATGCCATGAGTATATGTATCCTTTTAAGGGCCCCCAGTGCTGTTCCTATGAGACAGTACACGTGTCTTTGCAACTAACAAAAAAGGAAAAGAAAAGTCATACTTTATACCAACAAAGACCTTACAACAATGCAGAGGCCCTCACTAAGTGACTGCTCTTAGGGAGTCTAGTGATTACAAGTATTTCAAAGCTGTCATTTCATATTAACCAATGCATTTGACTGGGAAGAAGGAAGGAAGCTGCCTTCAATTTAGCTGTGAATTTCAGTTACATTAAAAAAAAAAAATATTGGTTTGGGTCAAATCTATACCAGTATATAAAATAGGTGAGACAATTACATTTTCTCTCCCCTTCATAGTGGGCATACTTGAAGGAATCAAAAACATTAATTTGCACAGTTCTCAAGTTCTAGCTTTCTTGACTTCAGATTTCTGTTTTTAAACTTTCCTTAACACTTGTTATTTCAAGATAAAGTAGTGGTTTTAGAAGGAAAAAGCCTGCAACAATTCATCAAAAGGAATAAGTGCAACTTGAAAGTGCTGGTTTACTGTGAAAGCAAACTGCTTTAGGAACATTCAGCAGGAGAAAATTGCAGTGCTGATAGCCAAGTATGGGATGCATTGGTTCATCTGAGAGGGAGGAAGGGACACTGGAACCTCCTACTCAACATGCCTTCCACAATGTGTTCCTCTGCAGCACACAGTGGTGTTCTGAGAGATTTAATCACTGCCAACACAGCTGCTGTGCACCCAAGGTCAGCTGCAGTGCACGGTGCACATCTCCCTTTAGCCCGCTGACACAGGGCTTGCCTAAAAATAGCTCTGGCTGTTGATCCAGGTATATGACCCTGGAATTCAAATTTCAGCAGTCCATATGCCCTTACAAGGTGACAACAAATGTTTAGCAACAAAAAAAAAAAAAAAAAAAACCCAAAAACCTAAAATTCACTTTTTTTTTTTTCAAAGTTTCGTATTTTTTCCAGATATAAATTAACTGGCAAACGGGTAAAAAATGGTTGTTTGATACAAATAGAAAGAAAGGCTAAGAAGAAAAGACCCATATTCCAGTTATTTCCGTTATTTCAGTTTTCAAGCTTTTGAAATACACAAGAATTACAAGTGCCAAAGATTGAGCCAATGCACAGTTAAACAACAGCACAGTGTTCTGATCTGCACATCTTTAACAGCAAAGGGTCACTTAGGAACACAGGCTGCTCTCTGCAGGACTTTTTGACTGTTCTTTTATTCAAAATTGTGTTACTTTTTTTCAAATGATTCTCCAACCCAAAGTCTTTTTTACTTAGTTGGTATCTATTTCCCAGCGTGCCCCACACACCCATTAAATTTTTAGTCTGATGAACAGGATCCATTACAACACATCACAGAAAAAGAAGAGCAGCTCTGAATCTCCAACAGGTGAGTGTGTTTTTTTCTCCTCTCTCTGGTCTTTTATCTCTTTCCCCTGCAGAGATTGCATCTTTCTTATTAAGAGAGGCCAGGAGATATGTGCATGCAATCTGAGTAGCAAGCTATTAGAGATTTTCCTATCCTTAGCCAATTCTAGAGAAATGTGACTGATGTTTTACCCTTTGCAGCACTGATGTGTGTACAAATAGCAGAAATCATGTTAGCCTTTGTCTTTCTGAGCTTATGTAAAATATTTACATCTAGATGGATGCTTTTGACAGCACAACAGCAGACGTGTCCTATCATTAACTGCACACATTCAACTATTTCCCCTGGTAAAAACACTTACCAGTGTGACAAAATTAAATCTTGCAGCAGATGCCTTGTGGGTAGAGATATCAGACTGAGTGCAAACACAGTTAAAACCGATGACATTTTGTTCTGTATCACAGTGATAAAAGCTGGTAGTGAGCTGAGACCCTTTTACTACTTTATTCCTTGTCTAAAGCCCTATGGTACTGTCACATCTGCCAGCTGAAGTGATTCAACCCTGTCCAGGTTGAAATTAAGGAGAAAAAGTACTAAGATTAGATATGAAATGTTTTTGGTAGGTGTGAGTCTGAAAGGATTTTTACAATGCAATTCTTGCTTTAATGGAAAAATTACTGTCAGCTTGAAAGGTGAAGACAGATCTCCATCTGATACAACTCTGCTAAGATTGTGGTTACTTGCTTCCTGTTTGGATCCAGAATATTTACCACTCGTGTCTTCAGACTACTCTAATCCAAGATTTTATATTTCTACCTAGAGAGAAACAAAATTAAAAATCCTACAACTCCTTACTAGGTTTTAATCAGAAGTTCAAAAGCTCATTTCTCACCAACAGGAAAAAAACTCCTTTTCCCCCCCACAACCCTGAACTTTCAATTGCTTCAATTAGCATAAGTATCATCCTGTCACTGGAATTTGAATCTAGGAAAAAATATCAACGAACGTTAGAAGAAAACCTGACAGCATACTAAACTAAGTAAACCATTTGCTTCATAAACTGTGTAGTGAAAAAGGAGAGAGAATTTGACAAGACATATATTTTTTCATAATGGTCCCTCTGCTCTAACACCTGGAGCGAGTTAGCAGGGTAGAAAAACTGTAGGAATTCCATGATTTGCACCAACCCTGGTTGCTATCTTTCAAATTTGAAAGCTGCATGACTTCATTTTGCATTACAGAAAGGGTTTTCAAAGAGTAGTCTTTTACTTTCCACATATCTTCAAAACAAATTTTTTACAAGTATTTTCTTATGAAAGCTTCAGTTTTACTGACCAAATTTCAGTTACCATCCTGGCAATCTACCAAACATTTATATATAGTCTGAAATAATCTAAAACTTTGAGGGTTTTTAGGTAGTCTGAGAAAAAACTTGAGAAATTTAGCCAATTTCTTCCTAGGTTGAACACGAGCAAGAATAATGAGAATTGCTCCAAGTGAACATAGTAATTACTATTCTGATATTTGGTGATATTATACCAAAACTGTATTCCAGATAGCTTAAAAATGTTTTATACAAAGTAACATTGAACTGATAAAAGATGCACATCTTATAAGCCACAGAACAAAGGCATAGAGGTGCTGAAATCCAGAGTTCTAGACTAGTTCTGTACCTTCTTGAGTAATAGCAAAAAAGAAAAATTACATGCCCATGTTTGCATATTGTAAGCTGACAAAAGAGCTAAAAATATATTTGAACCAAAAAGACAGCTTTTTCTATCCCCAAAATAATAATCTCTTATCCCTAAAAGACCTGAGTAGAACTTTCTTCCTCATGAAAACATAACATTTACAAGTCCTATAATCTTTGAAAAAAAAAAAAAAACATGATGCAATTTCAACACTATTAATCTTTTCTGTAGTTTACATATGATAGACAATTGCTATTGGCATTCCTGGTGAAGATACCATTCATTAGCCAAGTAGTCATTGTCAGTTTGCTGGTTAATATTTTTCTTTAAGGCTGGAAGCAGCTAATACCTTCTACCTTTAGGTAATTACTAGCGAAACAAGGAAATGTTCTGAAGTGCTCCAATCACAATATCAAAGATTACTTAGGCCATTAAAAAGTTTGAGAGTCATGTAAAAAAAATCAACTTTTTAAAATTTTGTTTCAGCACTTATGAATATTTAGCAGTCACTTTAAAAACAAGATATTTGGCTTAATTATTTTGACTTGCAGTATGTTCTTAGATTAAGATTCAGCTTTGCTCTTCTACTTACACAAGAGATGGCCAAAATTAGACTGAAGAGAAAAGAAACATGCTACTTTCCACAGTAATTGACTACAGATATTGACAATAATTTGACAGCTCTCAAGAAGTTTTCAATGAATTTAAAACCTGTGCTTTTGCCTTTAAGCACAGTTTCCTCAGGTGTACATGCTTATAAATTTCTGGTCTGTTCTGCTGCCTCTCCCAGGGCTCATCCCACCTTGTTTTCATTAGCTGGCTACAGCCTAAAGAAAAATATTAACCAGCAAACTGACAAAATTCAATTCTGACAAAAAGGTACTATGATATAGAAAGCTCTAAGCTTCTTATTAGACACGTCAACTTTCCTTCTAAGAGCTTTCCATTAAGATTCAAATTCATTCCACTAAATTCTTTAACTTTCTTCAAAGCAATTTTATGACAATTACATAATATATGCATAATTTAGATCAAATGATAGTTGACCTAAGGAATTGAACTTGTTCATCAGAAATCTTCAATGAACCAGGGTTAATGCTATTAATCACCAGTTATAATTCGTTCTTTATCAAGCTGGTTTTGTTGTTCAGATGAAGCTGATGTCATTGAGAAATCAAGCTGAGTTTTGTGATAAAGAATTGTCATCAGACAAGACTTTCAAGAATTAAAGTATATGCGATACGAGATTAATCTTGTCACTGCTTTAAAGTTTATGTTGTACCAAACAAAGAAATGGAGCAAAGTTTGAGAAACGTAAAGGAATTGGCATTTTAAGTCTGACTTGGTATACTTAGGAGTTTGGGATTTTCTGGTGTCTTTTCTTTTTCATCCTTCAAGTTCCTTCTGTGCAGATCTCCTGGGGAGTGTTCAGTAGTGATCAGTGTTTCCCCTAATGATGCTCTTAAGGCTGCAAGAGGGATACAGATTCTAATTTTTATGATTACAGATTCTAGTGAGGGACTTCTCTATCTCATATATTCTAAGAAACACAGCTGCCAAGATTTCACCTAACTTAAGAAATATACATTTACAGTTTGTACCAAATATCAGATTTTTTTCCAGTATGAATATTTTTGATTGTCTCACTTTTGATTGTATCTTTTGGCTGAGGGCCATTCAGTACTTCAGTCACCACAAGCATCCTTGCCTATGCTGAAAAATGTTAAGAGTTTTTAAATCAAACTCATGGACATTTTTACACATATTTAGATCAGTATAAAAGCAGAAATTACCCTAGATTTATTATTATTATTATTGACTTTTCCCACATGCAAATTGACACTTGGCATGATTTTAAAAAATCCTCAAAAGAAAAGGAAAAAACCTGAGTATTTAAATTGCCTGCACACCTAGTTTTCATGGGTTTATCAGTTATTCCATGTAATTTTAACTGTTAGTTCTATGTTGCAGATTAAGAATCAATCTTTTATATCACTTGTAATTATAGAAGGAAAATTAAGCTGGATTGAACTTGAATATTTGAGCTTCTATGTAGATTTTCATGGAAGATGCAAGCCAGTGGGTGTGAAAGCCTCAGGAGATGTATGGACATAACAGATTGCCATGGATTAGGAATGTTGAAGACAAAGTACTGTATGAGAAGCCATAAGCAGATTTCACTGGTTTAATTCTGGTTTTATCTTGTATCAGTAATATTTTTTATGTACAATCCTCAAGCTACCATAATCATCATGCACTACATCAAGGAAGCATGACAATATTAATTTCTGTGATCAGCATGCTATTTTCCTGCACTGATTACTCTGTACAGTTATTTAAACATGGTGACATGAAGTATATTTAGTCATGATAGAAATTTGCTTTACATAAACATTTTAAATAAACATTTAACAGTTTCATTTAATATTTCATATTTTATTGCATTTTGGCACTAATTGTCAGACTTCTTTCAGCACTTGCATTTCAATAACTCGACATCCTTTGCAATCCTATGAACCATAAAAATCTCAAAATCCTTGAACACTTTACTGGAAAAAAATTTAACACTTGCACAGGTAAGAAATTGTCAAAGTCAATTTTTCTTGTCTGAATGATGAGTACAGAAGAATAACTGGGATGCAAGAAGCTGTGATCTGGGTCAAGCAATCTAACCATGCATTGTGACCAAGCATGGTAATAAGATTCCTATACTCTAAAAGCTATAATATTGCAAAACTCTGAGCCTTTACCTATTTGGTACAAACCAAGTGACTTGAATCCCTGAAGTCTGTAAGTCAAACCTGCAGCTCAAAGAAATGTTTGAGATAAACAATTTTTCAAAGGTCAAATGAGGTTAAAGTGAGCATATCCATGGCTAAGACATTTCTATGATTTTCTGCTCACTCTGTTAAATACATTCATTCCAGTGACAGAATTCATCACTTACTGCTATATTAAAAAACAGTCTTCATTCAAAAGACTCTTCCTCCCAAAAATACTTCGATTAAAACAAGTTCATCTCTTAGCCCCTTCAAGTAATACATCTTAGCCTCATTGGAAGGCATACCATGCTTTCATTCTTTTTTGAATGCATTGCAGCTTTGGTTGTGTTTTGAGTTGTGTTTTCCCCCAGGCTCTTGATGCTGTCACACCTGTACAGCTAACACAACTGGCTGCTTGATATTCACAAGGTTACATAAAACAAAGTTGCCCTTTGGTTTCAGTAGTGGCACAAAACAGCGAGCTAGTCCTCCCAGAAGCCTGTGGCAGCTGTTGCAGAACTGGGTGATGCCATTTCCAATTGCTGTCTGAAAACCAAAGCCCAATTCAGAGTGATGTCCCACAGCAACACCCGTGGATGAGTCCCACCCTGGTTTTATTTTATTTACTTATTGCCCCCCCAGGTCTGTCTAGTGTTTGCAAGCTTTTCTAACATTAAGCAATCCAAGACCAAACAATGGCCAAAAGCATTCAAGAGCCCACAGCTGCATTATCTACTATAAAACAACATACTAGAAGAGTCCATCCTTAAAATAATATATTAATTTCATTATGTAAACAGTTTATTTTTTTATCCTTGGACTGTGTCACTAGCCTGTTCACCTTTTGGTGAAAAGCCAGATGAGCTAAGCCTTGTCTTAAGAGCATTACAACTATGGAACAATCGTGTGCTTGATAAGATTTACTTTCCATAAGGTATATTATCTAGCATTATTACTGTTGTTGAGAAAGTTATTTACAGATTTTTTCCTATATCATGTCCTATGCAATATTTTCCTAATGCTCTAAGTAATGGAATGAAACTATTTTCTGCAGTTGATGGAAATTTCCCCTCTCTTCAAAAAATATGCTAAAGGCACACTTCAAAGAGTTCTTTCCCAGTTTCTTAGTGTATCTGGCTAAATTTAATAGAAACTACTCTAACATCCCTCCAGATCATTACTGAGGAGAAACATTCATCAAAAATGATGAAAAATTATAACATCTTAAAAATATTGTCACGGAATCATGGAATATCCTGATTTGGAAGGGATCCCTGAATATTATCAAAGTCTGACTCCTGGCCCTGCACAGCACCACTCCCAAAACTCACACCCTGTGTCTGAGACCGTTGTCCAAAGGCACTTTAGTGGCTGCTCATATTTATGTGTTTTATGAGCAGTGGGCTTTGGCAGCAGCTCTCAGGTCACAGAGAGCTACAGAAAACTTCCCCATAGTGGGAAAGTCTGTGAGAAGGTCAGAGAAAAGAATAAGAAACAATTCTTATCTCCACTTGCTGCACCTGTTGTTGTGAACATGTGGAGTGTGTTATGGAGATTTGTTTACCAAAGGGTAATTTCTTAATTAGTCAATGGTGATGGTGTTTTGATAAAAGGACCAATCAAGTACACCTGTAGTGAACCTGTAGGTATAAAAGTATGGGTTTATAATAAAGATTATGATTGATCAGCCTCGTGTGAATCATAGAGTCTATGCTAATTATTACCTGGCCAGGGGCCCATTTCCATGACAGTGGACTGCTCATATTATGCATTTTTTCACATATCAGTGAGACCAGTGGGGAATGGCCAGAGTTCTACTTCTCTCCAGCCTCCATTAGGCAAAAGACAATATTTGCACCATAATCACTTTTGTAAGTCTCTCTTTAGCCCATCCTCAAGTGTTTCAAATTGTTTTCAAGCATACTTGTACTACAACTTACTGGATATTTCATCTGAAACATGCAAGAAATTAATGTAGAGAAGAAATCATAGAACAAATTTCATGGTTTCCTGAATAAAAAGCTTTGTGCAATGGATTGGTTAGGTCACTGATATCTTAGTCATTTTTCTACTAACATTTATTACTGTGTGAAATCCAGCACTATATGATAACCTCATTCTGACACACGGAAGACTTTGAAGCCATGAAAATCCCTATTCAGCAATGCTGAACTCACAATGCATCAACTCAGACATGAGGAGCACACAGCCACCACAACAAGCTTGAAACAGACAAGTAGAAGGATACTAAATAAATACTGAATGTAAAAGGATTACTTCTATCTGAAATTATCTAAATCAAAAAGAAGTTTCTCTTTCACAAGCGTGCATTCTTTTGCCAAGACAGTTTCTGTTCAATACAGAAAACCAAAGGTCATGTTGCAGCTCTTTACAGCTTCTTAGATGTCTGAAGATCTTACAGCTGAACTATCTGAGCTTAAGAAGATGAAATTAAATTATATTATTCAAAATACTATATTGACAGCACAAACCAAATACAGGGTACATAAATCAATAGGCAGGGTTTTAAGGAGAAAGAACTTTTTGATAAAGAAGCAGCCTACTGTGTGCTTCTTTCATGACTTCTAAAAAAACTGATACAAAAGTTTGTGGTTTTTTTTTTATATTTCAAAACAATAACCATACTTTTTATCCCCAAAAACTTAAAAAATTAGTTCTTAATATTGAAATACAGATAGTTGAACTAATTTACAGCTATATAAAAATTATTATCCAGTAAAGAATTTCAGTATTATCTCCAATTACTATCAGGAGAGAATGGGACTACTTTAGTCTACAAGTTTTGGAAATATGTTGAGGACAGATTTTTGATCCAACTACTTATACTGTTTGGAGAAAAAAAAAACAACCTACAACTATTAGAAATTAACTACTATCCCAATAATGCAGGGAAGGAATTGAGGCAAGAAAAAGTTTCATAATACAGACTGCCCCTTCAAAAGAGCCTGCCATTCAACTCCAGATTTTCCTTGGACTTATCAATCATTATATATTTCATTTTTTCTCTTCTGAATTTTTGGCATCCAATGCAGTCCAACAGCAGTCAGAAGTTAAATATGTTTATGCACCAAAATTGTATCTGCATGGTTTCTAGTGCAATTGACACTAGAAGATTTGTCCTTAGCAGAAGATAGTTTTAGGGAAGATGGAGAGATTGCACTGAACAAACTTTATTACTGCTTGAACTTGAGAAACATCCTGGATGAAGCTGTCTTCACTGAAACTGGGGAGGTTGAAACAAGTGGGGAGTTTGATCTTAGAGGTCCCTTTCAACCCAAACCATTCTGTGAAGTGACAAGTCAAGACAGCTAATATGGTCATTATCTTCTACCTCCCTCTGGCTCCTTACCCAAATGTTATCTTGTTTTTTAGAAACTGCACCACATATGGACAGGAAAGTCAGAGACAGACCTTGCCAGGCCACATGGGCAAATCCTTTGTCTCAGCCACACACATGACTTGTTGTTGTTTTCTGTAAATTTTTCTCTGGCCTCACTGTTCCCAAGTCTCTCTGAGGAGAAGCTGCTTAGAATGATCTCCCATTCTTCCAACATCACTCTACCTCCCAAACCTTACACTGGCTTTGATACATTTGTTCCCTACTTCTTCCCTTTATGCCATTATTACAACAGCAGCACAAGACATTCTCCTGCTGCATTAAAATCATGACAGGAGAGAGTGGCTGATTTTGTTTCACATTGCATTTTAACCCCAAAATTTTTAGCTGTTTTGCCTGTAAAGAAGTCCTGCAAGATGGTGCATCAGAATAAGATACTGCTTACTCACCAGACAGTAAATAACTATTTGTTAAGTAGAAAATTATTGTTCAAGTTTTTTTCGTGCTGTGTCATCACCTAAACTACTCATCAGTTATTTCACTTACCTCCCCAACTCCAAGCTTTTGCTCTGCTCTTGCTATTCAGTCCTTGTCTGATGAGGTACTTCAGCTTCCTACTGTATTTTATTCAGCTACAATTTACAGGACTTAAGCTACCGAAATCTCCTTTCAATTGTTCTGGCTTAAGAGAGGTATTACTCATAATTCTTGAGAATGATATACAAACAAAGCAGTCAGACCCTGAAATGAAAACTTATATAACTTAATCTTTTAGCTCCGTGCCTGTGCACGGGGCACAAAAGTCCCATCAACATGCAAGACATTATTTAGGTGAATGCTACTTGTGATTATATTTAGCACAGATGTTTTATGATACTTAGGAAAGACTGACAACACTCCTAAACTGCAAAAGAAAAGCAGCCTCCATTCTAAAGCAATACAGTATTTCAAGCCTTTGTGTTATGTTACTTCAGACACTCATTACTGGCACAATAGCCCAAGCATTAAGCTCTGAACCCAACTGTGCACACATTTTGCTGTATCATTTACTTACCTAACTGCAGGAATCACAGACTTACTGCATGTGAGATTTAAATCATTGTTCCAGCCTCAACATGCACTAAAAGGCAGAAAAAAAAAGGAAAGCAAGATGCTGAGATCTTTTGTGAAGAAGTGGTATATGCTCAGCTAAAATCTCATAAGAATATCAACAAAGAAGCACTGTTAGATCATTTATGGTCTCCAGTATGAGGGATGGTAATGGCTGATATTACACAAAACTGAAGAGAGCTTTTATAGAAACCTTAAAGTGAGCCAAAGTATTTTTCAGTATCATTTTTACTGAGGGCCTTCTGTTATACCCAGGTGACTAACACGTTCAACCTGCCCAATATCAACTCACATCCTTTTAATATTAAGTAAACAAGAAATAGCTGTAGGAGGAAGTAACTGGAAAGGCGTTAAATTTTACTAAAAATATGGAAAGCAATAAATGCAGTGAAACCTCCTGGATTTCAGCATTCTCATTTATCTATTTAATTAACAACACTATGCTCTCAGTTAAAGCATCTACTACCATGTCCCAAGTTTTCTGCACCAGTTTCTACAGTTAAGATTATAGTACCCAAAATCAACCTTTCTGTAAAAGCTTCCATTCCCATTAAGCTTAACAGATTCAGTCTAACAAGTTGGAACATTGACTATCTTCTGTGTTTTTAAATTCTTCACATTGTGTTTTTAATTTTTTCTTTGTTCAGGCTAGTCTTTAAAGTCTCAAAAGCATGCAACTTACTTCTGTGCTCTGAAACCTCCATTCCCATGCAGCTCATCTGGTATCCTTTTCTTAGCCAAACAAGTTCCTGGAAAATTTGAGATTCCCATATTTACAGTACAAACCACAGACATTTCCATATTCAGCTACATTTACCTACATTATCATAAAAATCCACCTGGATTGAAAATATGCAACATATTAAGAGGCTACTTGAAGGTATTTAAATAATGCTGTGTCCTCTGGTCATTTGTAACAGAGGTGATGCTTTGTAAACTATAACATGAGAAGCTATCCAAGATAAACAGCAGCTACTCTTTCCAATTGAAGGAAAATACTTAAAAGTTAGGTAAAGACTATACCAAACCTGAAGTAACAGAAGGGGAATAATCCTTTAAGAGATTAAAATATCAAACAACTTCACAGTAGAAAAGTAAAACCAATGCTGAATATCATATTTTAGTTGCCA
Source organism: Chloebia gouldiae (assembly GCA_003676055.1). NCBI lineage: Eukaryota > Metazoa > Chordata > Aves > Passeriformes > Passeridae > Chloebia > Chloebia gouldiae. Next base: position 392,897 of record QUSF01000016.1, read on the forward strand.
TGCATACAATAGTCCCAGAGCAGTGAGTTAAGATGTGACTCGAGCAAATAATGCTGCTGTAAGTACAAGCAAGTACTTCCATTATCTATTTTCTTCTGCAGTATGATGCAGTGGTTTAAAAGGGCTTCTTCTGACACTGAGAATATTTATGGGACCAGGATATTGAGACATGTTACATATTGTGGGAACATTTCAAACTAGAAGGTATAAATATAATTCAGACAAAAGCTTAGGATAATTTTTTCCTAAACAAAATACTCACCTAAATGCCCATGTGTTCTTTTTTACTTTTCCAGTACACAGAGCAGTAATTTGATCTACAGACTTGTGCTTGCTAAATCCAGCTGATTTACATTATACCAGTTCCTACAAATAGCAAATGCCTTGAATTTCTCAGCAAGACAGATGTGGCCAGGAAGGAAGCTGGCCTTAAATCACATCTAGGACTCAGATGTGGTGACATCAATTAAATCAGATGGGTATTTAGACTAGATAACATTAACATCAGGTTTTTGCCCTTATTTCTCACCTGCCCAAGAGAGATTAGAAGAGCCATATCATGATGCATCATCACACAAACATGAGAGCATTTGTGCAAGCCCTGCAGCTGTTGGTACCTTTCAGCAGCACTCAGAAAAACCCCACAGATCTCTGCTCCTACTGCAAGCAGAGGAGGGATGGTCACTACCTTGAGAAAGCACAGCTTCACTTCATGCCCAGGTGAGGGTGGAACCCCTCTGGTTCCTCCCTTCCCTCTCTAATTAATTGCCAAAACAACACAGGACATTCTGACAAATCCTGATCTAGATTTGTCAGTAAACTCTAAGTGCCCTTGAAGGAGCTTTGCATTCAACAAAAGCAGTATCTGTTTGATAGGGAAAGAAGATAGCAGGAAGGTATCTTAGTCAGGAGAAAAAACCTTGAATCACAGCTATCTCATTTATTATTAAAAAGGTTCTTATGTGGGAAACTGAGATTTTACATTTTCTGAGCAGGATCTCATATGCTCCCACTCAATGCCTATTATTTCAAAGAGTAAAAATAACAAAACTACAGAAATGCTGAGCAGACAGCATTGTCTCATTACCATGGACATATCTTAGTTCCAGAAAGCCAAAAATGTAACAGATTTGAAAATTAAGTACTGTTGGTCAGACTCTGTCCTCAGGAAAGACAAGTTTTAATCAAAATAAATTCTAATGAATGAGATTATTAGCACTTCAGGGTTTAAGTGGTCTATTTCTAAGACTAGTTGTATTTCAATCTCAGTTTCAGCATTGATTTTGTTCATTTCTTTCTGTTACATTTTTTGTAAGTTTTACAAAAACAAAGACATTTAAAACTCCTCGTAAAAGTAAGAATTCCACAGATTTATCCCCATTGTGGAGAAATCCTCAAACATGGATTACCAATACCTGCCAGTCAAAAAGGAAAACATGCCCTGATGTCATATGATAGAAACTGTAATGAAATGGTTTAATTTTTTTGGGGAGTAAGTTATTGTCACCATGTTCAACGTTTAAGAATAACAAAAAAAAAATTATATCTATTCCTAGCTATAAAATACTAAGTTCCAAATAAGCAGAACTGCATTTAAATATTGCTTGTAACAAGACTTTTGTGGCATATTTCCAGTTGAAGCAGGGGGAAATTGCCAAACCACTGGATTATATTAGGTAAAAGTTAACAATTTTTAAAATACATATGTTATAGTCAATTTAATAAACTTCACTGCCTCACTGGTGAGCAACTAGGAAAACTCCATGGAGGCATGTGACAAAGCAGTCTTAAATCACACCAAAATGAAACCACACCTTCCATCAGAATAAGGTTATTAAAAAATTGTTTGGGCTCTCAAAGTTCATTTGGATATCATTTAGAGCAGCACATTTGTTCTTACAAATTCACTTCTATAGAAATAATCAATTTCCATGTGTCATTTCATATCAGGTTTCTCTGATGGAGAAATAAATTCAGTTTATGCAAGTATTTTGACCTACTTTGTACTAATAAGCTTTAAGGGTTTTCAAGTAGCTTGTTTACACTCCTCATAATTTACTTGAGTTTTACTTTAATTTTATTATCTGTTATTTCAATATACACTATTACTGCTCTAGAGAGAAGCAATCAAACCAGATATTGTCCTTATCCTCTGATAGAAGTATATACTACAGGTAGCTGTCAACTTTTTTTCCTGTCTGTTAAACTAATAGCCTGTACAAAGGAGAAAAAAAAAAAAAAAAAAAACAGAAATTATATCTAGGAAGTTCAGAAGAAGATAAAACAATTTAAAAAACAAACTGAAAGAAAGAAAAAAAAAGTGCTTTATTTCTTCTGATCTTTTGAAGGGAAAAAATGTATATAAGAAAAAATTGTAGCTGCAAGTTTTAACCTGGTATTTAATTTAGTTTTAAGTTGACCACTAACAATTTAGTACTTATTAAAAATGTCTTTAGAGACCAAAATTTAAGTGAACCTACTAAAGAGTGGGAAGCACAATAAAGAATATCTCTGCTTTGTCTCACTGGTCTCTACAGGAAATATTTCATCATTCCTTCAGTCATCATTAATACTGGATTTACTTGATGTCAGCAAAACAGCCTAAGCCACTACCTAAAAAGAAATTAGCTTTGTCTTCATGGAAAGTTATTTGACAGAAATCTGGAAATGCAGTAATTTTCTTAACTTCATTGGCTTATTTGTTCCTCATACAACTCAAAGTAATTAATTGAGAAGTGAATGTACAAAGAGATCAATTAATAATCAATAAAGAGATCATTTTGCAAAATCATTTTGCAAAAACAGCCTAATCATCACCACTATAAAAATAGCAGATTTGTTATACTAGGGGGTAGGTAGCTTTACATGTTTGGAACAATTAATAGAATATCATTTTCCAATAATCATATCTGAGGAATTATGCATTATCATGAGTAAGGAGATCCTGGTAATAAGCATGATTTTTCTGGTATACTTGGAAGCTGTAAGCTCATCTAATTTTTATTTTCTATTATCAATTTCTAATTCTGTCAATAACTGAGTTAAGGATGTCATTCAAACATTGCATTGCAACAGTCCAGGTATAGGACACCTGATTTTTTCTTTACTTTTCACATTTCATTTCCATTGCACAGAATAAATGTAGAAAGCATAGATCTTAGTAGTCACTTAGATTACACCTAGCTATCCATAAATATGTTTTTCTACTTAATCATCTGCAGCCTCCACAGCCTATTGCATTAAATCAAGACAAAATTTTGCAGGACAGAACATAAAGCATGTTTCTGTAAATGACAGGAAAGCAATAAATAATTTTCCCTCCCCATAAATAAAGGTCTTTGATATTTTTTTTTCCTGGATATTTCCCCTTCTATGACCAGAACAGTTCTCTCTGCATTCTTTTAAATATATTTATCCTTATGTTGTCTGGTGGAAAACCTGTAAAGAAACAGTCTGCCTGTGTGATAGCCCAAACTATGATACAGAACTTTAAGTATTTGATTATTCAACAGGACTTAAAGTGGTTTCATAGAAAGATGCAACAGATAAAACCCAGATTTTCTGGCTGCTGACAATGTAGCAGAAGATCAAAGTACTCCATGTACTCATTCAAGGTAAGTATAATGCAGTCTGCCTTATGACACTAAAAGTTATGTAGCTACTCCAAGAAGCTTGTTATGCTAGGCTTTAGTAGCAACATAATTCATACACATATTTTCAACTCCTGTACAGCCTCAGAAGCTTTATTTGTATACAATGCTCTCACTTCCCTCAAGCAAGCACAGTTTCCACATTATGTGTTTCCACATTATTCTCTTGGACTTGCTGACAATGATGCTCTTGTCTGAACTACTATTAAAAGTAGCAGTTCTGTGTTACTAGAATTTGCCTGATGCACATTGTCAAACCAACACATGAAATTTGCACCTTACATCCAGCATCTGAAGAAATACATGCAACATAAAAGAGCCACATGCAGCAAACTGACTCAAGGCAAATAAAGTCAAAATATTTTTCTTTATTTTAAACAGAGCATGTAGACACTTTTCTTGCTGAAAAAAAGTGCAGAAATTTAGATTAGAAAGACATGGCAAGCATGTCACAGTCAAGGGATCTGGCCTGACTTGTAACCTTAAATCCAGCCTCTTAGCCTCTTCCTTGCTGAAGATTAACAGTAGAAAATAAGTTATTCATGATGTAAAACAACTATTCATCATAATTTATGTAATAGAAATATTGTTACTACCAGTGCATATTTCATTTAAGATTTGTCTTAAAGCCAAGAATATCTATTTAGGAGTTGCAAATTTCTCAGAAATTGATACAATAATAATCAAGCAGTGAGGTTTCTTGGGGTTTATTCTAGTGGCTTCAGCACAATTCAGACATCCCTGAGAAGCTTATATTAGAATTTGGAGCAAAGTTACATCAATAGTAATTGTGAAATATTAAACAATAATATTACATAAAACAAAGCCCTTTCCTTTTTATTTCAGGAAATGAAATTACCTGGACCCACAGACATAGTTAATGTGTGATCAACACTAAAAATGTCAAAGAAGAAAAATCCACAGCTTCTACCTCAAGAGTTCCTGATTGCCATTTGTTATCAATTGCAGGAGTTTTTAACTTGTACACTTAAGTTTTGATGGTAGTGTTATACTTCAGCTACAAAACAAGAGAGATTCATGGGGTGAACCAAGGTATTAAAAGGTAAGGGATGGATGTTACAGTCCTGGCTAATCTTGCTTTTGAGGACTTTGTTTTATTGGTTAAGTTAGGAGCACAAAGACAGTGCTGTCAGGAAACCAGAAATTCTGCACTGGGAGCTAATTCTGCTCATCCATCTACCTCCAAACAAAGCATGGTCAAGCCTTCCTTGTCTAGACCCAAGTGGGACTCAGTTTCCCAATTTTAATACACTGAGTGCAGAGCAACTACTGAGCTCCCAAATAGACCATGATGATGCTTGATTCAAGTTTCAAGCCATTCAAGTTTCAAGAAGTGGTTCATTTACTTGATACTGAGACTCTGACTAGGTTTCTGAAGTGCCTTGTCACAATAGGAAATTTAGTAAAATATTGAAGTTTTTCCCAAATTCACATAGCCTTAACAGGAAGGTAAATGCAACTGAGCTGTAAAATTTACTAATAATAACTGAAAAAATAAATTGTTCTATCACAGGACGTATTAAAATTAAGCTTCAGCTAGACTTTAAGTTTCAATTTTTCTAGATTACAAACCTAACAGACCCTCCCAATGGTTTAGATCATCTCAATATAGCAATTTACTTCTTTCATCTCCACTTATGTTTCTTATATACCTAATGTCACCTACTGAATTTGTCCAGTTATTTCAATCAATTATTCACGGACACTTGCAAGAGATTTTGCTTAACTTAGTACATTACTTAGGTCAACAGGAAAAAAGGTTTGAACAAGGAGAAAACCTTAGAGAAAAAAAAATAACTAGGAATCTCAGACATAGGGATATATTGTTCAACATAGGAAGAAAGGCAATGCATGTGGCTGTCATGAGCAGCCCTTCAGCTTGGCCTGAGGCAGATACCACGATCTTGGTGAGGATCCTCTGTGCTGCAAAAGAAATGTCACACAGCCTTGGAAGCTGTCCCAGGAGCCCTCTCACCTCAGAGCAGGTTAAATTATCCAAATCATTCACACTCGTGGAAGTGTAAACTCATCTCAAACTTTACTGAGATTGTACCAGCTCCATAAAAACCTAATTCCACATGTAACTCTCTTAATCCTTGAAAAGTTTAACTCAGTCCTACCATAGACATATTTTGCTGCACTTCTAGATTATATCTTCTTTACCCCACAAGAGTAGGGTGAGAGTAGGTTATTGCTTTCATCTTCCCAACAATATTTTACACTCATTTGAAGGCTTAAGGTTCCTCAGCCTTTACATTAGTCAAAACCTCTGTTTTTTCAGTATGTCCCCCTAACCTCCTCCTCATGATTTCTAATCAGTCTTTTTGCTGCTCTCTGGGCAGTAACTGGCCCTCTTGACTCAAAGTGTTGGACTCAGAATTGGTGGTGAAACTGGCCTCTTACAAGGGTATGGCAAAAGGCATACGAGTGGGTGGGTTTTGTTTGGGTTTTTTTTTGTGTGCAAGATAGTGCATTTTATTTCAACACTGCCCAGTATAAAGTTTTCTGCTGTTGAAATGGCAAGATATTGTGTACTTGCTCTATGTGTTTTTTGGACCAATTTACATGGCAAATAATGCCCTTTGGTCTTTAAAAACATTTCTTTCTCTTCCCAGATGGAAAGAATACAAAAGCATTCTCAAACACTGCCAGGACAACCTATGGACTAAATTACTGCTAAGCAGAATAAACTAAATAGGTGAAGGCAAATGGCTGGTTAACACTTTAAATTGAAAACTTGCTAATAAACCAAATTGTTCTGCAAATAATCTGTTATCATGAATAGCCTGCCTCTGGTTGCACTTGGAGCCTGTGTGCATCTTTCACTGCATACTGCTTTCCTGATCAACACAGGCCTTCCTCTGGCTTCTTGGAAAACTCATTTTCTGAGGAACATTTTAGACCTCATGCGATCTTAATTTATACTAGCAAGCATCTGTGACATGCTCATCAGTATTCACCCTCTAAAACACCCTCTGAATAAACAACATTAAAATAAATTTGTGAAGGAGTTGATAATAGATGAGACTTTCTTACTTGACTTGTTCTGCTGTTCAAAGCAGAGGATGACTGCACAAAGCCTTTGTAGGAGGACCTCATTTCCAGGTTAAATGATTCCTAACTCAGAGGAGGGTTGTTCCAATAAGATATGTCACTGAAGCTATTGTGAAAATCTTCAGAGTGACATCTTGGTAGGGGACATGGACAGCGGGGCCGAATGCACTCCCAGCAAGTTGGCTGATGACACGGAAATGTGAGGTGCAGTCACCTGCTGGGGAGAGGGAAAGGGAAGGGATGACATCCAGAGGGACCTGAACAGGCTGGAGAGGTGCCCAGACTGTAGGTCCCACACCTACAGTTCCAGTTCTGGTGTCTCCAACATAAGAAGGACATGGAACTTGCTGGAGCAAGTGCATGGGAGGCCACAAAGTTATTTAGAGGGCTGGAGCAACTCCCCTACACCAGAAATGGACTCAGTACTCCAGGCTGAGCAAGTCAGGGCTGCTCAGCCTGAAGAAGAGAAGCTTGTGTGGAGACCTTTTAGCACTTTCCTGTATCAGAAGGGGGCTCCAGGAAAGCCAGAGAGGAACTCTGCATCAGGAACTGCAGTAATGAGACAAGGAGAAATGGGTATGAATTGAAAGAGGGGAAATTAAGGTGGGATATTAGGAAGAAATTCTTTACTGTGCAGGTGGTGAGACATGGTGTTCAAGGCTTGGTTAGATAAGGCCTTGGACAGCCTGCCCTAGTGGGAGTATGGACTAGATGATCCTTAAGGTCCCCTTCAATCCTTTAACATTCTATAATTCTATGACACCCTGCAGCATTGACAATCTTGACCTCCTCTTTTCTTCCCTATGCCCAGTGTTCATCTTGCCTTGCAAAATCAACAATCTCCTGCCCCTTCATCCATCCTAAAGTGGCCATCCTAAAGTGCCACATCACCCCAAAGAACACAGTACACTCAGCAGGTTGCCCAGATCTGTCCTGCCATATCAAAACATGTTTTAGGAGACAGCATTCCTCTTCTCTACTGAGAATGGTTTTAGTAAACACCCAACATGGAATTTTCAACTAGATATGTCTTTATAATCAACTAAGATCATGGATATTTTAGAAAAGGGACTTGAAAGTTTTACAGTGAACACCACAGCCTATATATTCTCTAAATAGCTATTTCAAAAGCAGGATGGTCTGTCAGACACAGGAACACCTCTCCAAGAGCACAGAGCACACCCATGCCTGTGAGACAGGCCAGCTCCATCAGCCTACTCCATTTAATGAGTGAAGCAGAACCTGGTGGCAGGACCACCTGTCCTGTACTGCTGACTGGAAGCAGGACTAGAGGCTGCACATCCATAATTCTTTTCTTCATCTTTAACAGCCTGGCTCATTATAAAAGCCCTGATTTCAGGCTGCTCATTGAAAATTTTAGCAACTATTTATTTCGCTTAACAAAACTACTTGTCTGGTCTCTTCTGTTCATGTTTTCTACTGAATACTGAATTTGCCCATTTTTTAAATTAAGAGACATTACACCAAAGGGAAAATAGTCATCAAATCAATTAGAACCATTAACTCTAGCCTTTTGTGAGGCCTTTGTTTGACTGTGCTTTGCTGTTATTAGTCTGGGAATTAATACTAATACTTCCTTAAGTTATACAAGTATTATAAGCATGAATAAAATTTAGGAACTAGTCCTTTGGCATTTTTGAGCAGTAGGTGAACTCTTTCAAGTAATTAATTTCACAAAGCTTATGTTTTTGTTTGCTGATCAGTTTATCTTGTGTAAGAATAACTTATTTCTTTATAGTTTACATTATTTCACAGCAGTCATAAAAAATATTTCCCTTTTATTTTTCATTAATTTATTTTTTGTCCTCTAATTATATAATTACCTAAAGAGATTAAAAGAGATTAAAAATTTGTTTTTCAGAAAATAAAGTTTCAAGTCAAGCTGAACAGATAACTCATATTTTCCTCAAATCATACAGCCTAAGGCTGGGAGTGCAAGAAATTTTTCCTTCAACAATTAACTGGCTAATTAGATGGAGAATTTAAGGAGCTAGCTATTCATATGTTCCACTGTGACGACTGCACAAACCCAGTTTACAGGTATTACCCATGCAGAAATTAAAGAGAATGGGAAAAAAAGTGAAGTACAAAAGTGTTCAGACTGTAACAGCCCAATTTACTTCACTAAGCATTCTCACAGGGGTTGTTTGGGGAAAGAGAACAAATTTGAATAACTGCTCTCCCAGGGTTCCATCTGAGTTTGTCTCTAATCACCCGAAGTTGTTTCTGATGGATTTCAGCTGTATAATTCAAACCTTTGACAGGAACTTCCCCGACACTATTTGTCTTTTCAAGCAGAGCTGACACCTGTAACAGAACTGACATTATGTGCTTTCTTGCTTTTAATCAGGTTCTTCTTCTTTATATCCTTATCTCCAGGATGACTTCAAGAGGTGGCAAGTGGCATCAGAGCTATTCTGCATCAGTGTTAACATGTACTGTGCTCTTCACCTCAAGCCAATGTGACCCCATAAATGTAATTCACTGCATCACCAACACGCCCTGACTTTCAAACAGCAAGCCCAGCAGTCATGTGGTCCAGGCTGAATATGGCTGTAGGTCTCAAGTCTCAATTTCTCTTTTCAGCAAACACTTTAGAAGCACTTGAAAGGAATGGTTTCTGTGTTAAAAACAGAGAAACAGTAAAGAGGTAGAGACCAGCAAAACTAAAATATTGCCATTTTTCTGTGAGACCTGTTTTGTCTCTTTGAGGTTTGCTATACAGTTACAATTATCTTCCAGACATCCTTCATCCTTTAAAAAAATGTCTTACTTTGATAAACTCGACAATTTTAAGGTTATCAATAACAGTTCACACAATATTTGAAGAACTATTTATACTTCACAGCCAGGAGACAGTACCACAGAAGAACCATGAGCCTTTGTAGTGTTCTTTTCCAAGTGGCCTCTCTTATGTCAGGTAAACCACTGGATTTTTTTTTCCCCTATTTTTGCTTTTCAAGCACCTAAAATTTGTCCTTATAATGTGAGGACATACTTGTTCAAGGAAAAGTGGCTAAACACAGAAACACCAACTGAAGAATGTCATGAATACTTCTGTGGTGAGTATAAATTGCTCTTCTTCCTCATGTGCTCCCCATCTTCAAAACACTGAGTTACTGTCAGTTGCTGTATTGCTACAAGTTTGGAGGGAATTTATTTTTTCTTGCACACATCTCCATGCTGCAGGGTTGCTATTACCATTTGGGTAAGATGGCACGTTAGCTGTACCCCAGTGAACTTGTTTTGCTATCTTGGGGTGACTTTTTAAAATCTTGCACTAATTCTAGTACTTACCAGTTGAGATCATTTTACAATCCAAAGTCCAGTTTAACTCTTTTATCGGATTTATAAGTGTATCAGCTGCTTACCTACTCCTTGGTTTTTTCCAGCTGCCATGGCAGCAGATGTCTGTCACTTAGTTTGAGAAAAATAAAAAAAAAATCAAAAGAAATTGTATTTTCTTGGTAGCAGCATTTTAAAAAGTGACTTTTTTTTTCTCTAGTGTTAAACACCTGCATATAAAGAGAACTACAAAATCTGCTCACTAATTTAACACCTCTTCCATAATACTAGCAGCTTGAGTTTAAGTATTTTCTTCAGTTAGCAGGCTTGAAAAGTGACCCAACTAAAATGCATTACCCTGTATCACCAAAAAAAAAAAAACAAAACCAGACCACCACTGCACATGAAACACAACAGTCACTCCTGATCTCTAAAGGCAGTGTCAAGAGGCACCATAAGTTCCAGCCCTTCCTTGAATTTCTTTGGTATATTGAAGTGTCTAAAGTAAGGAGAGAGCCCCAAGTGGGGCAAAGCCCTTTGGTGTGATTACTGCCATGTGCTTCTCAGAATTAAGCTGCAGGAAACAGAAGACAACTTTGCAGCTAGCAGGTCTTCCTTCCAATTACTCAAAGACAAAATGTTGATATAGTTAAATATTTCCTAATTAAGAGGAAGAAAACATAAAAAGCCAATACATCAAACAAGTTAATGTAGTCGACTACAACAATTACCTTAATCAAGTCTTGAAATGTTGCATCTGAGATGAACTCTTTTCAAACAATAAAGCTTTGGCTGTGTTAGAAGCACCTATTCATCATTTAATGAACACTCAGAATTCAACCATTAAATTAAGTGTGTGTTTTGCATTACCCTCGCTGTAATTTACAGGTCAGGTCAATGAGCAATAATGTTGTTACTACTAGAGAAAAATGCCTGCAACTTCAGGCTTTATATTTAATTGTAAAGCTTCAGTTCCATGTTAACACAATAGTCAATGTGATTTCATAAGACAAATTCATCTCTTCTCTGAGATACTAAACAGTGTTTTTCTTTTTCCATAAGTTATATCAAGGGACATTTTTTTCCCCAAAAATACAAATAGCAAGATATCAAGTTCAACTTAACCATACTTTATTCATTCTACCAAAACCCCCCACAACATAATATTAAGAAATCCCAGTTGCTGCACACTATTCTGAGACCCATTCTTAGATAAAAGACATCAGTAAGAGTATATGAATATTGCACAGGCTTATTCTTCACAACTGAACTCCTGTGGAGGAAGCAAGAATGAAGTGAGCCAAAGAAAATACAACATGCTTTCAGAGACATATTCAATATTGCTAAATTATTATAAGATTGGAACACTGGATTTAAAAAAAAAAAAAAAAGAAAATGCTTTAATTGTAAATTTTATGCAGAAACTAGTAATAATATTGAACTATTTATTTATTTATTATTTGCTTTAAAACTATTTCAACAATGCTATCAAAAGGAAGCACAAAGATACATCCTTTGAACGAGTTTTCATCATAGAATTGGAAGTGCATGTGATAAACTAGACCAGCATGGGAAACTTCAGAGGAACAGAAAAGGCAAAAATACAACTTTTTTCTAAATGCTCGTGCTTAAGTCTTAAAGCATGCTGATAGGTAGCAATTACTAGCTGCACACTAATGGCTGTATATATAGAAACAATCTACTAGGAAAATTAACATGGTAACAAAGAGGTCAGACTAATCATACAGGATATATCTATGCATATTTTTAATAACTAACAATTTTCCTAATGAATTCTAATCAGACAGGCATTCCAGGCAAGCACTATTTCTAAAATTGTGTCAAACTGTTTTACACCTACAATGTAGAAATAATAGGTAGCAATTTTGGACAGCCACTTAAATTTCTTTAACAGCCAAAGAAACAATATATGTGTTTCTAAGGAATTGATTATTTCATCCTAAGGTAGGTGTGCCTGTAAGGATCAGACAAATCCCATTTTTCAGCTGTTTTTTTTCTACCAGTGACTATAAAGGGATTATAGCCAGCTGCCTCAGTGGCATGACACCCATTCTTGAGGATTAACTTGGCCTTAGCAGCAATTCTTCCATAATCACACAAACTGTTGAAGTGGCAAGCCATGATGGAAAAGCAGCTAATTACACTTAGAGTTACTTGGTCTTAACATTATGGTCATGCACTTTGAATCATAGAATCATTTAGGCTAGGGGAAAAAAAAGCTCCTAAGTCCAACTATAAACCTAATGTTGCCAATTCCACCACCAAATCACATCTCTAAATGCCACATCTACAAACCTTATAAGTACCTCCAGGCTAGTGACTCAGCCACAGCAGCCTGCTCCAAGGCTTGAGAGCCATTTCTGTGAGGAAATTTTTCCTGTTATCCAATCTAAACGTCCCCTGGTACTACTTGAAAAATAATTCTGAAAAGAATCATTCAAGTTCCATGCATTTGAAGCAAGCACTTCCAGTTTAAGAAGAAATGCAACAGACTAATAAATTGGAAAATCAAATGTTGAACGGAGGCCTTAGTGTTACCCTCAAGAAGCACCGTAGCCTACTTAAGCTCAAGCAACCTTTATTTTATTGGAACAGTGAAAACTCCCATAGTCTGCAGGTAACTGGAGAATGGTTTAAGAGATTTAAAGAAATACACCCCAATCAAAGACATCCACACTTCTTTCATTGCAGCCAAAACCTCCAAATGCTATTCAAATAGTGCAGCCCTCAACTGAAGGGAGGCTTCAGTCTTGTTCAGGGTCTTGTTTTGATGGAGATAATGATATCAGATCCAGACAAAAATGCTGTTTTAGAATGCAGCTTGGAGACCCTTCTCTCCAAGGCTCCCTGCAAATACAGAAAGGTGGTGCTGAGGACAATAAACCCTCTACCATGAAAGAATATAGCCTGGTAAACCTCTCCCTCTTCCAAGACCCCTCCAACCCCCTTAAATTGCATGAAGATGTCTCTCCTGGTGCTCTACTGCTAATCTAGTGTCATTCCAGATGACTGAAGTCTAATGGCAAAAGTCTTGCAAGAGAGCTGGCAACCAGCAAAAAGTTCTGGTTCATGAGCTCATGTTGCAGCTGACAAAAGCAATTCCACTTCCAGCTGCTGTCTTTACTGCTCTGTTCAGCCATTAGCAGCACAATTATTTAAAGATGATTTTTTTTTGTCTTAATAATTTTATTAGAATAGTTCTATCAGATCAGTAAACAGTTAAAGGAAACATTTTACAATCATTTTCACAGTAATTCCTACAGTTAATGCTGTTTTGGCATTTTAATTGTAGCCATCAGTCTTCAAATGCACAAAATAGTAGAAATTTACCTTTAGCACACAATCATTTGGCCAAGTAGCAGCACTTGGGTTTTTGTCTTTCAATCCAGTTATTTTATATCTGCCTGCATCTGAATTTTCAAAAGCAATTGAGAGGCAACTGAAAAGAAAAAAAAAGATGGTTTTATCGCACAGCACTTTGGTTTTCCATTTTAGAACTTCTATACCTTTTTTTTCCATAGGCATATAGGAAGGTCAGAGAGCTCCAGGAACCTCAAAAAGCTTTTCAACTATTAGAGAGGAAAATTTCCACAGGCTTTTACTTGCAAAAGCTCATGTAGTAAAATAGAATTGACAAGATTAATATAACAAAAAAAGCCTGTTGAGAACAGCAACTGATAGTATCAATGTTTAATTCTATGTATAAATGCAGTTCCATGGCTCCAGTAGACTGTAATTTTATTTTACATTTATCACGGAAAAAGTGAGCATCTACAGTGCTAAATGATAGAGAAAACACCTATTCTTAATTACTTTTACATAAAGATTGAATTGCTGTTGTATAAAGGATGCCCAAAGAGATGGGTGCAACACTAAAATCATTTTATTTCTTATCCATCATAGATGAGAACAAGGGCAGCATTCATGATGATTTGAAATTCCCCATGTAAACCACACCTGCATCTAAGCACAGTCATCCCTATACCAACACACATCTTCAAATGGCTTTGGGTTTTTTCCATTCTAACAAAAGCTCAACCACAGCGTTGTCATATTTTTAAGCATATATTGCACATGGAGGTTCTACAAGCAACAATAAATGCTTAGATTTTCCATCAGAAGGCACACTTCTGTTTCCAACAGAGGGAAGGTTGCTCTTCTCCTGCCTTCCCTTCATCCTTCCTCTTAATTAAGGTACAAAGAGTTTTACTATGGCTGCTTATGCCAGAATCCTGTTGAGGGAAAAAAAGCCTTTTTTCTCAGTACAGTAATACTAATCAGTCAAAACAACATAAGAATACATTTCAGAACTAAATGAAACAGGAAAGTATCTAAGACACCATTTGAGGATTGGAGGAATTCTAGACAGAAAAAAAAAAAACAGAAGTAATTTATGAGATTTTGTGAAGAGGTCAGACTGACAGAATAAAGTGTAATTTAAGCAATATTTTCTTGCCTTTCCATTGGCTTTGTGTAAGTTAACAGTATACTTGTAGTGCAAGGGTAGGGGAGAGAGCAAAATGTGCCCTGAAAGAACAAAGAGAAGACAACCTGAACTTTGACTTTCCATGGGTTTTATTATCACCCTTGTTTTTCACTGGGTTTTCCTCAAAATTTTCCATTCTGCTCCCAGGCACACGGTGTAATTTTTGGGGATTCTCTTTCATGTTATCTTCTGCAGGGCCAAGAGTTGATCACTGGAATACGCTGAGTTGGAAGAGTCCCACAAGGAGCATTGAGTCTGACTCCTGGCCCTGCACAGGAGTCCCCAATGTCCCCAAGAGCCACACCCTGAGAGCATTGTCCAAACATTTCCTGAGCTCTGGCAGGCTTGATTCTGTGACCACTGCTCTGGGGAGCCTGTTCCAGTGACCAAACACCCTCTGTGGGAAGAACATTTTTCTAATTTCCAGCCTAAACCTCCCCTGAGGATATTCTAGCATTCTCTTCCATCACAAATCAATTGAATAAAGAGTGATGCATTACTTCTAATACTTAAGTATTAGAAATAAGTCTCATTTCCAAGTTTTTAATTTTTTCAAGCTGTGCAAAGATAATGCAAAATACTAGCAAATTTTTCACCTAAAATACCAAAAGTTTAAGACTGAAAACAAAGTATTATCAAATATTTTTCAGTAATCTCAAGAGACTTGGCAAGTCTGTCTGTTTCAGCATAACCTAAAGTAATAATAGGGATATGGGAATAGAAAGAAGTCGAAATAGTCTACTTAGAAATAGTAGACAAACTGCTACAAAATGGCATTAGTCTTTGTTTGACTGACCAATCTTTTTGAGTTTAGGTGTCTAATAAATAACCTTAAGTAAAATTTTGTGACTCCCTTAAGGCTTCTAGTTGTTGTTTCCTTACTGATTAGCTCATTGAGCACAAGGAATTAAATCTATACTGCAACAGTCACATGCTACTGGAATTTTACTCAGCAGGTCTCTCCCTGCTGAGTTGCTCTACTGCTGATTGTCTGCTACCTGACTGTAGCACTGTACAAAGGCAGTAAGATATCACCAAAACCTACCATCTACAATTCTTTCTCTTAATAGGGACAACTAATACTACATTCTTATATCCCAGTCTTTAAATGCTCTTCTGCATGTCATAGCTTTTACTTCAGAGATGCCAAAAACTCCATCTTGTCATTATGCCTGCTGGGATACCACATCAATAGCTCTACACTGAGTGCATCACTCAGTACTTTGTAAAACCTACAGCATGTAGGGTTTTGTTATTTTTTTATTTATTATTGAAGTGCTCAAACATATTTTAATGACCAGCAGAAGTAGTGGTTTTCATGAAGTAACCTATATGGACATGGATTAAGTGACAAGCAGCTGTGTTTCTAAATACTAACCACTGTCAGCCAAAGCAGTGGGACATTGACACAACATTCAGGTATTTCCTCTTCTCCTTATTTTTGGGAAATGGCACTTGCCTTCCAATGAGCCACTCACCATCCTCCTACTCCATCACACACAGAACACCCCAGGCAATCAGTAAGGTTCTGCCAGTGATCAGCTTCAGAATACACAGCACGACCTTCACAGGGCCTGTTAGGCAACATTCCAACTTCCCTATCCTGGTAATGAGAATCATTTCCTATAATCTGATATTTTTGTCATGTTGTCTTCCTATCCTTCATGTCCAAGCTGCCAAACAAAAACTGTTACAAGATCATTTGTGAATGTTTTCATAACAGGACAGGGTGGCATGTTTCGAGACATTGCTTTGTAGAGTCAAAAGAATCATGATGCTACAGAAAAACTTAGTTCAAGTTTGTGAAATAACTACAGAACTCTCCTGTGTCTTAGAACCTCGGTAATTTATTTGGTAACTTCAATGATATTACAGGAAACCATGAAACCTTTTGGTTAGAAATCTAGATTTCAACAGGATAAATATGTGCTTAAACATTTCATTCCTTTAAGTAATTCCCCTGGGCTTCAGCTCTTGTGTGTCTTTTAATGGTGAATTTAAAAAAGACATTTCATCTGTACTCCTGTTATCTACAGCACTTCTTTTTTAAAAACTCAGTTTGTCTCACATAAGGCTACTCATTATGCATAAAAAGTTGTCTCCGTTGTGTTATTTCCAGATCAGTATTTGAACTAACATAATTTCTAGTTAAAATGCTAGAGGAAAACTGAATAATATATTGCCTTAAATGCAAAATATGGTTTGGTAAGAACAAGACAGGTCAGCTCAGTCAAATTAAGAATTTGGCACACCCACCTCATTCCTTTCCTTAATGCTGTTCCTGCAGGGTATACACATGGGGAGTTGTAGTGACAAACCTGTCATTGTTCTCTTTGACAAAGGGTTAGCCTACATCACATTTAAAGGGTCCAATATGCTCTTACTTTACACACAGCTTATTATCTAAAACAATACATTTTCATTACCAGTTTCTAAAGCATCATTAAAAGGTTTGACCTTTTCCCACTGGTCTCCTTATTAAAGCCTTAACAAGTAGCTTTAAAAATTGGCAATAATATTGATTTCTTAATGTGGCAATTGAAGTACAAATCTGCATATTCCTCTCCCAAAGGCTGAGTACATCTTCAATTCCACTCCAGATACCTAATCTTGCAATCCCTCTCCTTTATGTACTGTACTTGCATGATTTTATGACTGTTGTTTCTTAGTTTTGCTCATTTCTACTCTTCTCGTCTTTTACATTTTAAAGTTTGTTCATATTTTACTATCCCCTTCCAAAATATCTCATGTGTCTTGACTTGTCTGCTTTCCAGATTCTAATGTATATCACCTAACTAATGTATATCTCCCAGATGTTTGCTACCTCACCAGAAAATAATCTCACAATCTCAGAAGGGAGGCAAATTTATGGAAAAAGTAGTAGAACTCATGGAAATACACATAGCAAAAGATCCCTCAACAGGCACTAGCAAGAGAGGCATTTTTAGACTAGGTCATTAAACATGAGAAACATCCTGATTAAAGGGTTCTGATATTCAGGGAGTTTAGGAACACAGCCAGCCACCAAAAAAAGTACCATTGAGTCCTCTTACTTGTACTCAAGAGCCATAAAGCTGTGAAGGACTTAACAGCAGACACTGAGAAAGGACTTCCTTCTCTACACAGAGAAAGGATCATCTAAAATAAAAGCTGATTTTCAGGCTCTGTAAAAGCACATCAATTCTGTAGCTAGCCCACAAGGATATTCTTCCCCCATGCTTGATCAGGTAAATGCTTTGCTTTCATTTTTCTTCTGTTTTATTGCCTGTTAAATGCCACAATGTCACATTGCAAGGGCACTTCCCTGCTGAGTTCCTACTGAGGCAGAAGAGCTTTTGGGTTGCTCACATGAATCTCTGCTGAGTAAACCATTTCTAGAATTCTGTTTCCCAAAACTTTTCTCACACAGCCATCAGGTAAACACAAAATGAGGTACCACAAAGACAAGGAAAGTGCTGATTTAAGTTTTTAAAAAATTAAAATAAGGTCTGTGTTCTGGGTTCAACTCCTCTGCAGCAAACTTGACCTTGGCAGAGAACACTGCACTGTCTCAGATCACCAAGCAAGATGAAATCCTTTCTGCTATGTGGTCATTCAGATTCATATTTCTGATTTAGATACTACCTACAGTGCTTCACACAACTGAGATCACATTGACTCAAGAGTGCAAGTTATACTGCAGAAGTTCACTGCTAAGGTTCTCATCTAGCTGCAGTCTTCACACAAGCCACTCTCACAGAGACACCACTGAAAAACACTTTGACTTTCTGAATTTTCCAGATTCACTGCTGATTTAAAAATCAAAAATTTCCACAGTAATTCCACAGTAATTCTTTCTGTACCCTAGGACACTGCTTAATGCACCACAGCCACACATTGGCCGCTGCTCTCTCATTTTTTCAGTCTGTCTTATTGTAAAGCAGCCCACTGGTTCCTGAGGATATCATCAGTCCAGATAGATTTGAATTTCACCTTCCTTTTACCGACAGGTATTTAAACACATCCTGCTTTGAATACCTGAAGTCACAGTTTATTTCATGCTCCATTAACAGAACAGGTAAGCTTGTGGATTTACAAGATATATATGCAAGTAGAGAGGGCTATTCCAGCCAATGCTTTTAGTTACAGCTCCAATTGCATTCAGGTCCTTTCTCTCTCTCCCCCTTTCTCCCCACAGAAAGAGCTGCAAATAAAAATTATTATAACTGGGCATGCTCACATGCAGCTCATGCTGAGTGGTACTTGTACACCATTTGAACAATATTAATAGGTCCCAGCTTATTATTTGGCTTTGATGCAGCATGTAAAGATAAATATTTCAGCACACCTTACAGCATATGTCTGTTAACTCCCCTAAGTTTCTATGAACCTCCTTCTCATTTGCCAAAAGTTATGAAATTAATGACATAATATGCTAAAATTTTGGGGATACAAAGTTGATAGGTAGAAGTATCTACTGTCAAATAATTTATTTTTCTTTTAATGCATAGCATGATACACAATAGCATAATATAGAATTATGTCTCAGCATAATATAGAATTAAGTGCTGTATACACAGTCTTGGTCAAAAGAAAGCACAGGACAGAATATTCCCCTCCAAGGGAATTCTTTTAAATATTTTCTCGATTACAAGGATCTCCACTGGAACTTACAATTTCAAATCATACCTTTAAACTAGATAAACATTTTCATTTTTTACTTTTCCTTTTAACTTTCTTCTCTATCCAAAGCCTACTATTCACTAAACTTAGAAATACTGATTAGACAGCTTTTAAACACTTTCCATTAAAAACATTTTTTAGGCAGATGGGTATCAATATGGCAATACCTTTTTCCAGGTTCCCACACAGCATTTGGCTCCTGTCCCTATGGGTGTTCAAGCTTTGTGAATGTTAACTGCTTACAGGACCCTAGTAAATAGAATTAACTGTCCAGTGAACTAATGGATTGAACTTTCTTTTTGTCATCCCTTCTTTAATGGCCCTGTAAGACACTGGGAGCTTGCTGCTGGTGTCTAAGTGACTGTGTAACCATAGCACAGACAGCCACATCTTCACCTTCCAGCTTTACCTCTCTGCAAGCCTTGCAGCTGAGCGCCTCTTGAATCCATGCTGTATTTAGCACAGGTATTGAAACACAGAGAGATCCTCTAACAGGACAAGCAGCTTTCAGGAAGCATCTTTTGAAAGTGAGATAATGACTCATTCAGATAGCTAACAAAGAAACTTTGCATCAAGTATGCCCGCTCAGCACTACAGCAATTTATCCAATTCTAATATTGTGTGTTCCAGTCCCACTGCTCCTAGACAGCTCTTCTTCCTCCCAGTTCAGTGTGCATTTAAGAAGATACAATCTGCTTCACTGGTAACAGAGTGACATGGCCCCTCCTCCATATATTTTTCCTCACAAAAAAAAAAAAAAAAATATTCCTATCTGATTATTCTACACTGAATAGAACTACAGAGAGATTTTCTAGCTTTTTCAAAAGTATCTCAACCATTCAAGTTTCATTCCCTTTATTCCTAACAAAAGATAAGTATGCTTCTGAGAGATGGTCAAAGATCACAAATAAAAGTATTTCAAACAACTTCAACTCCTTCATAATTCCCTACTTGCTTATTGCAGCTGGTAGCACCACAGAAGACTTCAACCCTTACTTTGTAGGATTTTTAGGTATCTTTCTACTCAATATCCAAAATTGATGCCATAAAAACAAGTTAATTGTATAAAAAAAGCTTTGACTTATCACAGATCCTACTTGTCTCCTAGCAGCTCGAGAGCCAGCAAGATCAGCATTATTTTTTGTAAGTGTAATTCACCCATGCTATAAATCACAATATATTCTAAGACATTTACAAGGCTATTTAATGCTGTTCCTTTTAAACTACTTGTTATTACTTTAAATGTTTCAAGTGCTGCATAAGACTATTTTTCTTGTTTATTTTTAATTTTGCTGTCATAGAGGTAGCCCGAAGTCAACTTAATGAGTGCACAATGTAATTTCACTGCCATAAACTGGAAGTCATTTGCATATCTTCAAGCTCCCCCATTTTATCTTCATCTAGGATTCACCATTATGTAATATACCTTCTCAAGATCTTCATTATCTTCTTTACTTAGCTGTACAAACTTTCTTCATTAGGCTTGAAATAGGAGTCAACCCTCTTAGTCTTCAACTTATACATGTGATAGATAGGGTGCTTAGTCCTACTCTTTATCTTTTCTGATAAATTTGAAAAGCTTGGGCTCCTTTTTACACCTTAGATTAGCCTTCACTCATAATTTCTTGCAGCATGTCTCTTTTCCTAGAAGGCTTAACTGACTAAATTGCTTCCTCCCCCTTTCTCATTTCCAGCACCATAATTTATCAGAAGGGGTCTGTGCATTTCAGCAGGAAATTTAGGCATTCTGTGCTGGGTAAATCAAGAGCTTACTAATAAGAATGTCAACCCCAAATTGTGTCAGAGATATGTCTATATTTTAGATTCCATTTCACCAGAGGTACACTATCACCCCATATTTAACTTTGAATGTGTTGTCCTTTTTTCTATAGTTACTTGTACAATTGAAATGTGGAACTGGTAAAGGTTAAAGAGACAGAACCTATGCCAAAATGTTGATTAGCAAAACAAAAGCAGTGACTTTTTCAACTAAGCAATTTATTACTTAACGTCACTTTACCTTTTTGTTTAGGAATATCGAATGTTTCACATAATTACTAGACATGACACAAAAGCCATGTTATTAGCAGGAGGTGTCTCTTGAGTTATTCAGTTATTCAGAGGCTTTGGTAACTCACCACAGAATTTCTCCACAGCAATTAGCAATGTGTATGGAAAACAACGTGCACTGATGCAGCTAATCTTCAGTTTCACACACTGAAGGCCAGATTCTTCCTAATTTTTATGGCTAGGTCTTCATTTCTTCTTTTAATCTTTGACAAAGAATTTTTAAATCAATCAAGGCAATTCTATCTGTAGGTATGACCATGCAGACAGGTGCAAATCTCCTCCTAGCAATGTCAAGTGCAATATGGCAACGTTACAGAGCAAAAGCCAGGCTGAATTTCTTCCCACTGTCCTATACTGACAGTGTTTTAACAGAGGCACATCTCCTGCTTTCAGGGAAAGGTGGCAGACAGCTTCTATCTCTACCTTCTGGGCAAATCAAGAAAGGGAAAAACTCCTACACAAGCCATTGTCTTGAAACATCACTTTGCTGCTTAAATTCTAGGCAAATGGGGTAACCAATTCTTGTTTAGCACTGCCTTTGGAGGAAAGACCCAATCCATGCCAAACATTATCAGGTACAAAAAGACTAACTTATGCTGATCTGAATCTCCAAATGGGATATCCAGTTAAGATGAAGTAGCCAGCTCAAGTGAGCAACACACATATGAGCCAGTAGTCCTCTGGCTATTGCTTGGGATCATGCCTCAAAACACATGACCACTGATACCACTGATGTCAAAAACCTCTTTTCCAGGAAGAAATCTTGCTTATATTTACAAGATAACTTGTGTGTGTGTCTGTTGGATCAGCAATTCCATATTCTCTGCTACTTTTCTTTCAGAAATTTGCCTTTGTATAGCAGATTGAATTTATTGTCTTTAAATTTTCACATAGTTTTAGATTTTGCTATTTGCTGTATTTGGGATCCTGGGATTTTAGGGAATTGAAATATTTGGACTTGCATTTCAGACTTATTGAATATATTTGCTTGTCTTTCTACTGCTTCCTTTTCATCTTCCCATCCCAAACATGACTATCTTTGAACTCGTTGGAACACCTGCTATTTCTATGCCACAGGTTTTGCCTAATTACTTACTGCTAGAAGTAGTATGCAACTGAAGTTATGGAAAAAAAATAAGTCATTTATAGACACTATAATACAACATTTTGTATTCACAGACCTGTGTATTAGTTTCACTTGACATTTTGTCTTGCATCCATTTCTTTAATAATCTTTAAAAAGAAACCATACATAGCATGATTTACAGTGATCAGAATTAAGAATGCATTTACAGCCCTTAGCACAGACTCTGCTTCCTCCACCAATATTTTCTCCAGTTTATATACCGACCTCTAGATATTGGGTTCTTCCAGCCTCCAGCACTATACATTTTGAGCGAAGAAATGGAAATTATTTGAGAAAGAGTCCATACCTCATGTTCACTCTTGTATTTTACAAGGTGCTACTGAAGAAGAGACACAGGCTGTAATTCCAGAGTTGTCAACTCCAGTCAATAAGCAAGATGATGGCATGTTGATCTGTTTGGGGGTTTTTGTAGCTAAGACTTCTGAACCACGCAGCATTTAGCAGATCTCAGTTTGTGTTCTGCAGTGTAGCTCTATTTCAGATGAGAAGTTTTGAAATAAAGTAGCTAACTACAATATTTCACAATAAAATAGAACTGCCTAGTTGCATTGGGCTGTTTATGCCCAGTATTAGTGAGAGAGCAACCATCTTATTTCAAGCTCCTGAGACTTGAAAGACATTTTATGAGTAATAATTCCTCCTATACTATGTAAAAATCAAATGGCTGAATTTTGAACACAATTGCCTCTTGGTACCAATATATTGTACAGGTTTGTAACTTCTCTGATGTGTCCAAATTCCCCAGTTTCAGAGTTACCTAGCTATTAGATGCACACCATTTTGCCACCCCAACCCACTATGCTTCTAATGATCTCCTTTACAATTTAACAGAATAAATGACCTAAACCAACACCTTAAGTAGTTTATAGGGAAAAAAAGATACAGAAAATCATGTTAAGCACACCACTTACTAATACTAATAATCCCATTTAATGTCCAGAATGATACCTCATGAATGGCCTTTGAACCTTATTTGACTCTTTCTCGAATTCATCTTTGTTTATACATCTCTATCAGGTTCTTATTCAAGTTCACATAGTTCTCATTATCATTCAACCTGTTTTAACACCTGTATTCTGTAGGATTAGAGCAAAGCCAGCAAATTCCAGCTTTTTGATGATGTTACATTAAGTATTTATTACTAGCATTACTTATGGCTTTCATGAAAAGAAAAAAATTACTTTAGTTACATTACCATAAAATGGCAGATTATAATTAAAATTATGAAGAAACAGTTCTATACCATAAAAGATACTAAGCCAGATATGTCAGAGAGAAAAATTACAAGAACCTGGCTTGTGAAACTACTTTCCCTGAACATTATTTTGCTCTGTAGATTCCCATCTATCTTTTTTTACTTTTTATAGGGTTTTTTTGTTGTACTTTGTATTAAAATCACAAAAAAAAAAAAGCAAAATAGAAGGTTTCAGAGTTGTGGTTTTTCCTCTTCCCCTGAAGTATATTTAAATACACTTTTAAAGACTAAAATAGCCTAAAACTTTATGCAGGGCTATTGCCAGTATATGTTGTTTATTAATGAGTCTCATTTCCTTAGATCTTCCTTTAGGACTAGTGTGCCTATTCATCACAGAACACTTATCACCAGGAGTTCAAGCTGGAAAAAAAATCAAAATAAATTTTCCTTATTCCTAGCATGTCAGATATGCATGTTTCTCAAAGTGTGTCTTTTCACAAGAGGTTTAAATTTGCAAATCAGTTTCTTTTGTTCTCTAACAATTCCCAAATGCAGATTTTTGAGTAATGTTAAACTGTAGCAACATCAGGAGGGGGATGGTCCTATGATATTGTGATGATTCAAAGCAGCAAGACAGTCTTGCACCAACTGAAGCTGTGCATTCATTTCCTTCAATTCCACCCAAGCAGAGCCAAAAGCTTTTTGCTGTACAGTCTCTTGGATGAGCAGGTTCCCAGTCAGTAAATAATTTTACTTTCTTGGAAATCTGCTGCTTAGACAGTTTGACTCTGCGTTTTCAGTCATCTGAACAGTCAAACTGAAGGCAGCCAAAAAGCAAGGACAACCAGGTTCTGGGAATATAGACATGGTTGCATTTGCTTTTCAGTGAGTTTCTGGAAGCTGACTAAGTGACCTTTATTTGCAATGACACAGGGTGAAGGTAATTCTGTTTGTATTATGGCTGGATTTTTTTTAAGATGAATATGAAGACTTGGATTGCTGTTAACAACTGAGTACTAATTATCCCTAATGCTCCTTAGCTGTACCCTTTTTGTTGAGAAATGCCGCAGTCCTGAAATAGGTCTGATTGCCTTTCTGCTTAATTTTACCATCCAGATGGATGGTATAGAGGGAACACAGATCTTGCAGAATTTTTTTAAAGCATTTCAAGAAATGAGACTAATCATAGTGTGAGCCATATGCCATAGCTGTTTTATACCTCTGGGTGTTGGGCACACAATTAAGAAGTTTAGGAAAATGTTGGTTTATAGACCCTTCCTTGTGATACAGGACTCTGGAATCTCATTGTTTATGCTTTAATACTCTTACTAGTAACTTCCATCTCTTCCAGTCCATCTTCCCAACATTATAGTGACACATGAAAGCTTTTATTCCCTTAACTACTCTCTGAGCTAGGCATGGATAAAAACAGTTTGTCCTGGTCTGACATAAAGAGGGAAAATAATTACTTTCAAATATAAGATTAAGATGGAGGTTTTTGTTCCTAGCTTTCCTGGGTTTGGGTTGGTTTGAGGTTTTTTTTTTTGTTTGTTTGTTTTGTTTTGTTTTAAACTAAGTAAGATTCAATGATATATTAGATCTTTTACTTTCCTAATGCATGTACTTCCTGAACTTAAACAAATTCAGTGAGAGTTCTGAAAATTTTCACTAAACTATTTGAGTTTTCCTCTATTTCTCAGCATTTCAATTTTGCCCTGCCTTTTCAGTGTACAGATTATTAGGTGGAATTACATTTTATCATTAGCATCTTCTGGAAAAATAAGCCAATAACAACAAAAAAAGAAGCTTTAGGTGAGCACTATAATATGTCTGAGAGACCAGTGACTACCTTTTTATTCATCAGGCACAGGAGGGATGAATATCTCGTTGTGAATGCCACAAACCCCTCTATATATGACTTATCATAGTGGTTCATTTCCTTCAATATAAATATGTATGTTGGGCTATGCTCATCTTTGGTTTAGCTCAGCTGAGGCGCAAAGGAAAATCAAAAATATACTTTGATCTCAGAGATATTCTCAAAACATTCCAATTGGCTTTTCTACAGCAGGAGAACAATTCTTTCATTTGCCTCACCTAGGGAGATGTGTCCCTCTGGGGACCCAATCATTTTCCTAATTAGGTGAACTGACAGCAGCCTTAACACATTTCCCAATTACATCAGCAAAGATTTGGCTGTCAAGGAGTGAGACTAAAGAGCAACATTAAAACAAAATAGATCTGATTAAAGGTCTCCTTCATAACACTCTGCTGTGGCACAAGTGTTGAACAACACAAGGTAATTCATGAAGCAAAAATAGCACATTCAAGTTATCACTACATGTTAAATTTCTTAGTTAAGTCTGGCTTCTATTACTGCTGATAATCCAGGAGTCATATCAGTAACAATCAGTTCTGAAGGCTCTCAAACATCTTTATGGTAAATTTCTAGCATCAAATGTCATCAGTTATGGAGATCCTCCCACCCTTTCTAACCAATTGTTCCAAAGTGACTCTGCTTATCCTTTATCCCTTATCCATTGCAGCTCCTCCACTCTTCTATCCACAGAACCTCCCCTTTTTCACTTCTTTTACTCCTTTGGTCATCCACAGGAAATATTTTCCTGTGCACCTTACATATTCAAAGTATTCAAAGCTGGCACATAAAGACAGGTATTTTTTTCTGGCATTTGTCTAATTATAGTCTGACTCCCTATAAATTTCCACCCTGAATTACACTATAGAATAGAACTGAGCAGCACTAAATTAGGTTAGCTAACCAGTGGCACTGAAGTTCTTCACCAAAGGTATTTTCTCCTTCAAGCAAATGGCAATATTAAAAAAAAAAAGGATAAGTAGAAAAATATTTTAGCAATTACACTTGATGTCTTCTATCACAATTAACCATGGCCATTTTCCTTCTAGTAATTCAACAACACGAAACATGTCACACATTTGAAGTGAGGTTTAGATTTAACTAAGAACTCCCATTCTTCATTATATGGAACTCAGGAAGTATTTTGCAATGTAACAGTAACACAGGTTGGCATTTAAAAATCAATTTCACCTTAAAACTATTGAAGTTTTTGGTTCAATTCTCAAAATATGGCTTTGCCTCTAAGTAATTCTATCCAATGAACCCAGCTGCTGAACTGGCACCTTCAGCTTCTACATGGAGTACCAATGTAAAGGACCTTGCCTATAGGCTCAACCATTAAATCAAATTTGAAGGCTAAGCAAGCAAAAATTGTAGTTATTTATTTGCTCTGCTAATGGTAGTGTATTTCCAGTCATAGTATCAAGGTATTTCCTACACCTTGACAATGGCAAATCAGGGCTGCTCTGTTACATTTGCCTGTCAGTTGTTAGCAATACAATGCCAGGTTTCAAAAGCTAAGGTTCTGGATGCCCTTTAAGGCTTAAAGTATTTCTGAGGTCTTGAAGGCTGTCTAGGCATCACTGTTATTCCTGTTTTTTTATTTCTGTGTGCTGTTGGCTTCAGCTAGTTCACATTAGTTCCTTTGTGAAGCAAGGACTCGCAGCCTGTGCTTGAGAGCTGTAGGGATACAGGATGGGGATCCAGCCTGCCCTGCTGCCGGGGCCAGGGCTGCAACACAGGACCCTTGCCATTCAGAGCCACAAGGCACCTGATACCTGCAAATTGCCATTTCTTTAAAAAAAAAAAAAGGTGTAGATAGTCCTTCAAGATACCTGTGTTGAAAGAAAGCTACATGAGTCAGTCCATGTTTCCTAGCATGTACCAACACCTTCACAGGAAACCACACTGAAGGAAGTCTCTCATCACTTGTTTCACAGAAAACTGGTTTCTTTCTGGTGTTTTCCCCAGGCTTGCCCCTGCTAATGTTTTTAAGACTGCAGGACCAACAACGTTCAGTGTGATTTTTTGGTTTTGGCATTTATTTACTTAAAATAAAGTGCAAAAGCCCCAAAAAATGCATTTAAAAGAAATATCCTTTATACACTGCTTTAATTGAAGTTTTTGACAAGCCTTGGAAAGGCACTATCAGTTACTTCAGTAGATAAATACTCGGAGAATGGAGACAAGATAAATTAACCAGCTGTCTTATCTAAAGTCCTAAAGTAGGGGCTAATAAAAATGTAAGCACACAAGAAATATTGGCAGCCAGAATACTGAGCTATTTCCTAGTCAATTACCCATCCTAAAACATGATTGAAGCTTTAGCAATGACAGATTAGAATTTAGTAAGCAGGTATTTTGTATCAATTTGTACATATAAATTAATCTCAGAGGTGTGGTACTGCAATGGACAGGGCTTCATACCAGAACTGCAACTTGCAGAGAACCAGACTGTGCACTTTTAAACCCACTGGCTATGTGCAAAAGTCTAAAATAGCAAAAACTATTCAGTAGCAGTAGCTTGACAGGAGCCCTGTAAAGGTGTACAGCCACAGAAATTGAATGACAGGTTCAGTTGATAACATTTAATTTAGAAGGAGCGACATGCAGAATTTTGCCTCATTGAAAATCAGTGAGCTTTTATGGTAGGCTTTGTTTCTAAAGGAGATAAGGTGAGCCTTTCAAGACTGTTAAGACCAGTTCAGATACCAGTAGCAGTTCCTTTTCACTCTATTTCTAGTACTTTCCAATTTCTGAGACTATAATATCCTGCATTTTAAAAGCAATCTTCTGTAGTCTTCCAATCTTCTATTGAGATACTGGACCAATTTTCAAGTTTCATTTGATTGTAGCCCTATTTCTTATGTTAGAAACCCACACCCATCCTGCACATTTCACCAAGGATTTTCATGGTTATTATACCTTGCCTGTTATCTCCTTCCTGCATAGAGAAACTATTTCTTGTACAGGAGCCTTTCCACATTTTGTGTCGTTGCTTGGTTGGTGATTCATCCTGTGAAAATTAACATTGCTTTTAAATGGGCTATATTTCCACAGCAAGCAGAGGTGCAGCCCTTGGGTGTTATATAAGCATCAATTCTCTTTTCCTGACTATGCAACACATAGATCCACAGTAGGCAGGGCAGTTTGAACACCATGTATTATCTCAGAACAGGAGGAAGTGGTACTGAATATTTTTCCATTGTCTACGCTGTTAAAAATATAAACACAGAGCGCTGTCCATTCAGAAATTAAAAACTGAGGATTTTTATTTGGTTGGGGGAGGTTGTTTATCTTATACCATCATCAGAGACCAGTAATGAGCCTCATTAGTAACTTTCTGCTGTTACGCCCCCACCTTTTCCCTTTAGAGGAACTCTTTCCTGAGATTCTGAAATAATTTTCAACAAGTTTGGTTTCCCTGCAGAGGGACACATTCCACAAGATTTAAGGACTAAAGTGACTTCACACACTTCAAAACAATTAGACCAGCTGTTACTGTACTTGTCATCTGATAACTCCAAAGCATTACATCTTAAATAAAGGGAAATTTAATATTTACATCCTCTCCTAAAAGAAGGAGCAATTGTGATTATTTTGGGAATAAATCAATATTGTATACCAGTTAAAAAAAAAAAAACAAAAAAAAAAACCCCAAACCTGTCTCCAGTATTTCACTGTCCTTAACCTCTATCAGGTTGAATGATTCAGAGCCAAGGTAGCTTCAAAGCTTCAAGCTGGACTGCTGGTTGTTTGACATTCATTTTACAGCAACAATAAACCTCCAGTTAAAACCTCTGTCTTCAATGCTGATGATATTACTGCTGAAGATATCCTTCAATTAATTATTCTTGAGTCCTCAAACTTCAGGTCTGTTTCAGATTTTCACTATGACACATTTCAGCAAATACTGTGAATTCTTTGTTTGACTCTACCTATATTTTTAACACACTTCCAAAACTGTTAAGGAGCAGTTAACAGATTCTTTCATTCCTTGCCACAACTAAAAAGCCTTTACCAGTATCAATTGAAATTTGTAAGGCTCAAGCAAAACAAAAATCAAACTAATAAATTACTTGTTTCTACTAGTGAGGGTTCCTAGCACTTATTGATTATCACAAGGCCTCCTGAAAGCAGAAAGGCTGAACTTTCAAAATCTAGTCAATGTGAGGTGTTATAGTTTAACTGCAGCATGGCTTAGTCTTGCAGGAACTTCCTTATTCTCACTCTCTAGCCATGCTTCAAGAGCAAATAAGTGAATAATAAATACTCATATGAAAAATCCCCTCACAGGATTTTTTCCATTCATTTCCTTTGCAAGTGCTTCAATTTCATTGTCTGTTAAAGAAGGTATAATAGCTATACAAATAAAAGGCTTTAAGCAATAGCTGTTAAGATACATAAAAATAAAATCTGACAACAATATTTTTTACTCCCCTTCAGAAAACTCTATGAAGTACTAGTTCCCAGCTGAAAAAAAGTCCAAAAACAAAACAGTCTCCCACACTGTAATTACACTTAGATGTACAACACCATCTGCCTATTTCAAAATAGAAAACATCAGTTGTTTCATTATTTGTCACTTATGGTACTAAAAACTTAGCAGTTATTCCTAAATTGTGATAACAATTTACATCATTTAAGAGACTTGAAAAGAAGAGAAGTTTTCCTGGTTGAGTCTTACGGTTGCTTATGTTGCTACAAATTCATTTCTGCACTGTGTACAATATCAGAAAACCAAAATCAATCACAGAGTTTCTTGTCCAAAAGCCACTGAAGGAGGTATTCTATTTGGTTTCAAAGATGGTAAGGAAGTACACAGATGTCCAGGTACCTACACGCCAAAATTCAAGTTCTAACTTTTTCTTCAAAAAAATGACAACATGCTTGATTAACTGGTTTACTTGTATGAGCAATTTGTTGAGCAATTTGGTTGTAGCCATTCTGGCTCTTGACAAAAGGATAATTTGCACCCCTTACCTTACAGAGTAAAATGTTGCAGATGCCTTTATCCATGAGACTCATTCTTTCTTTGTGAAGTTTCTGTTTCTTAAACTCATTTTAAGAATGTAAGGCAGATAACTACTGAAGTAGTTCACATATGAGGAATAACAGCAGTGTTAAGTAGAAATTGCATTTTCATTCCACTGTGAGCTAAATAGCATGCTTAAGTTTTCTGCCTCTATGGATACAAGCACAGAGCTGACATAATCAGTAAATGTAACACATGAAAAAGACATCCTAAGTGAAAGTTAGGCACCACATATTCTCCAACTAACCTCAAACAAAATGTTATTAGTATTCAGCAAAAGACTGAAAAGTTGTGATTTGTGAAGACAGTAAATTGGAAGGCAAGGTGGCATAGCTGTGTTCTATAATACTTCACACAAGTTCATTAAACTCAAGCTCAAGCAAATTAAACCAATTTGAAAAACATTCAATTATGTCCCTACCTACAAACTAAAAGGCAAGATAGCTATATTTATGCCACTATCAGGAATTGCTAATTTCAGGAAGTGATAGAAGAAACAGATTTTTTTAATTGAATTACAGGAAATACCTGTAAACCTTCAAGAAAACATTATAATAACTTAAAGTACAGTAGCAATCCAAGTGTACATTATTAAAAGTATGATCTAACCACTTCAAAGCAAGGAGAACAATGCTTAAGTGGTGAGTTTCTAACCTAAGGTCAACTAAGAAAAATCTGGTTCAAACGCCTTGGTTAAATGGCTAAATGACTCAGCATAGCTGAATGGTTAAATTGCACAGCAGAGACTCAGGTACTGCACTACATTTAAGTGATGGAAAGGAGGAAGACAGCGGGCTGGGGGACAGCACACAGCTCTACAGGCAGCAGAGGACTCCAGCATCACAGCAAGCACACTGCTGGCAGCCAGGGTGGTGGGGTCACAGCTGCCAGAAGGAAGGTGTGTAGCTACATGCTCCAGCAAGGACTGCCTTACACTCAGGACAGAGCAGCCAAAAGAGTTGTACAAGGTGACGAGGTGGTTTCCCACAGACTGTGAAAGCTTCCCTGCCCTTTTATCCAACCAGCTTCTTGGACACAGACCTGGCAAGGACAGCAGGGAGCTGGAAGTGCAACACTGCCATCCAAAGCATCACACACACAAGCCACTGGATTCTCCTGCCTTGGATTCTCAAGTGACATACATTCCAGTTGGACTGCCACCTATAGAAAACAGAGTGAATCTTCCCATCTAGTGGGTGGTGATCCCACCTATGAAATTACAGCTTAGTTTGAGAGCTATGTAGGGAATGCAAGTGTAGACATTACATGAAATCAATTCCATACTGATGGTGAGGGTTTTGTGCCTTTACTTTATCCCTTTAAATTTTATCTGGTGTGGCAAAGATACCAGGCAGGTACACAAGAGACCTTTGAATCTTGTTGAACAGTGTCTCTTTCCTTCTAGTACAATCTTCCTCCATGCCCTCTGTTCTCTAAACCCCTGCCTAACTAGCATGACAACATGAAGTTGCCAAATGGTTCAGAAGAGACACTTGTGTCTCTCCAGGCTGTTGGGAGGCTGCATATATCAATTGCTGCATGTTCTTCTCACTGAAGTGAATGGTCATTTTCTGAATTCCACCAGAAGCACCTCAGCTAAGCCTAAAGGGTAGTCCTGAATAGCTTTCCATAGAAAGGTGCTGCTTTGTGTTTTGCTAAAGCTTCTCAAGCACCTAAGAAAACCCCAACCCTGGGTAAGCATGATGACTTCTGCATTTCTGCAGAAAATCTAAAATCTGATTTGGTCTTGTCACACAGATATGGTCTTGTCAATCACATAGCTGAGGGTACTTAAGACCTCAAGAATAGACTAAAAATCTCCTTTCAGTATTAGCAGTTCCTCCTAAAGAAAGTATTAGTTTAAATGTAGGCTGCCTAAGCCAGAAGAGGTGAAATTCTCTTTATCAGAGGCTGATTATAATCTGTAATTTGGTTCATATAATTTTGCTTAGTAATAGTTTATCCTCAGTTCTGAAGAAATGCAAACCCTTATGGCCATTCCTAAAGTACCAAATGATGTAACATAGCTTAAATCCTCTCCTATTTTCCTGTTTTCTCTATTTTTTTTTTTACATCTAGTGTTATGAAGCATTAAAGATGTTTTGTGTAATGCAAACTAAGAACTTGGAACAGACAACTATGAAATTCAAAGACTCAATCTTTAGAAATTATGTCTGACCTCTTGCAAGAAATAGGAGAAGACTTTGTACCAGCACACCATCCTAGAATGTGGGTAAATAGCAGGTACAACCAGTGCTTGCCTGTATTTGCAAACTAATGTTTTATGCAAATTAAAGAAGCACACAGGGAATATAGAATTCAGCTGATTCCAATACAGAAAGCCTAAAATGTAATAGGCAAATTTTCAAAAACTATTTTGCTGTTAAATAAGTCCTCAGAGGTGCTTTCCTCTGACTTCCTCAGTTTTTGTTTCTATCCCCATGCCAAAGGCTGTCTATAGACAGTCAGAAATCCAGCAGTGCTCATAGAAGCAGGGTGCTCAGATCACATTACTTCATCTTCACCCCAACTTCTACATAAACTTTCTTAAATAAGACAAAGAAGCTGTTTTTTTTAAACCACTGATCAGTTTTACTTCTGATGCAAGGCTACCAAAAGCATCAAGAATTTCAAATAATGCAAAAAATATTAAAGATTAACCAATGCCTCCATGCTGTTTAATTCACAGTAAAGAGCATTTGAACACTTTTTCAATGAAAACATTCAGAAGAATTGAATTATTACCAAGAGTTTAAGAGCTGTAAGCAGCTGGAGGAAAAAAAATGTAAATCCAATTAGTTTCCAAGTTTAAAGACAATGCATTTGAAATCTGAATTCTTACACAACTCAAACCCCATCAGCCCATGATATTTCCTAGAGACTGACAGGAAGAAAAAAATTCAATTATACAGAGCAAAAGAAGGGTCTTAATTTATTTTTCTATGATAGCAAAATATACTTTATAATATATTACATATAATTATATAAACTATTATAAAACTATATATAATAAGACTAATTTTTTGTTTGTTTAAAGCTTGCTACGTGATCTACTATGCTCTGCAACTGAGTAGCCAGGCTGTCAATAAGAGATGCAACATTGAAAGTCCAAACTTCAGGTCATTCATTAACTGTGCAAGTTTTACCTCTATTTTGTGACAGCAAACTTGTCAGTGTAACTGAGTTCTTTCAGGTTACATCTCTACACTCAATCTACTGAGTTAGGCCAAGCTGTCACACTAATTAGTTTCAGTAAACAGAAAGTGAAAAAGAGAAACTTGGCTATTCAGTATTATGATAGAACATTAAGACTATTAATAGTGTTAAAATACTGTTGAAGAAATCCCTTATGGTTTCATACATTTTTTTTTCATACAAATTTATGCATTTGGTAATTTTGCCAGTTCAGAACCACAGATTTCATCTTCCTCCCCACGCCCCTCAGGAAATGCTTGAAGATTGAAATGGAAGCTCATCAAATGTATTAATAAGAAGATGAACTCCATGTACCAAGACAGTGACATGACACTTAGAGAAACCTTGTGTCAGCTTGTGTCAGGCCTTTGATGGCTAATATCTGAAGTCTACAAGTTTGGGAACCAACAATATAGCAACTCTTATAATCTCCAGATTTTTTTGTGTTCCGACAATCCTATGAGTTACTTCCTCTGAAAAGCAGAGTTTTCAGCCTGATCAAAGATTTTTCTTTTCTCCAGAACAGCATCAAGCCAATTCTTTCCATAAGGGAAAGAACCCCCAAAAACACAAAGCAAATAAAACCAACATCCCCAAGTATACCAGCCCATTTCCTTTCATTTACCATAAAGAACAGCTTCAGCTAACTCAGCCCCCCCCCCCCCCCCCCCAAAAAAAAAATCAGTCTCTCATTCTGAAACTGGGAAATTTGATGTTTTTGAAATAAGAGAAGCAAAAAAGTTTTTCAAAACATAATAACAAATAGGGGTTTTCTTGAAGAGTCATCATTTGTTGACAGTTTTTTAATCAATTCCACAACTAATCAGGGTGACTACAACTTCCATTTTCCATCTTCCATAAACCTATTTGAAATGGCAACATAGACTAACAAATGAATGTGGCTACATATGACACTCAGGGGTTTAGATTTGCATCACTGTTTTATTTTCAAGTACTGTTTTTTTCTATAGAATTTTTTGGGGTTTTTTTTTTATGAGAACTTTTGCAGAGAATGTTTGCTGTTAAATTTATGTTCTATAGACTCAATTCTACAAAATAAGAAGGAAGTAATGAGCTGGGAAGAAAAAGAGTGTCATTTGCACATCCTAGATTTAAATTTAAACACCTCTGTATATATATATTTATGGGCATGATATTTAATTAGTGCACAGAGTTTTGAGTCCATGTCAAAGGTTTCTATTATTCTTTCCAGATGCAGACCTCTAATTATATCATTCTGCTCAGCCACTAAAGTAATATTAGACAGAAGGAGGAACTTCAGTTCTCAGAAGGATACAGTCTTGTTTGCAATGTCACACAGGACAGGTTTCCATGTCACCTCAGACTGGAACATTAACCCAGCACAAACTTCATGATGCTCATCAAGTTCCACAGAAACAAAGGTGTCAAGTTTGATTTCCTAACTGTGATTAAGCTACCTGGTTTCTGGGGGAGAACATTCACTTACTGGTGGATTACTTTCTTTCTTCACTTCTTGATTCAAGCCAAGCACACACTCATCTCATCCTCGTTAGAACACCCAAGGGCTTGCCATGGAGCAAGCCCACTGGCATGTTGATAGGCTGAAACAGAACTGATCCTCATCATACACAAACCACCTGAAATTTACTGATCCACACCTTAATTTGAGCCTGTGCTTGTCATCCTACCGAGTCAAGAGCACAGTGCTCGAGGAGAGGACAGCTGCAATCACGAGGGCAGGAGCAGCACGGAGCCACTCGTGTCATGGCATTCCCACCACATACAGAGTCACTCCTCCCAGCAATCAATAACCTGGCATTTAGCCCATCCTCAGAGTGCCTTGCTACTGACATACTCATCCTGCCCCATCTACTCTGGCCTGAAAAAGCATTGTCTTCTGTCCTTCCTCTTTAAGGGCTTATCTCTAGCTGTCATTCTGTCTCAGGTAATGCACATGAGGAATCATGATGCTCCTCAACATCCAGGACTAGTGATCCTATTACTAACCCACCTCAATTACAGTGCATTTTTGTTTCAATAAAAAGAAACAAGGTTTATATGAAAATCAAATTATTTACTCTTAGATAAATCTACTCTGTAGATGCCAACAGCAGCAATAAAAGCTACGTACTTTTCCTACGTCTATATATATTTTTAAGATTTTTCATACCAATTTCAAATTCTGTCTTGAAAAATTAACCATACAATTAAGTTTGAAATATCTCTTTTTGGTTTAACTGTATGGAGTTATGTTTTTCTCCTCTCCCTTAAGAATTTTATATAGATCAGCTGCACAAGCTCTAAATATCTGTAAATGTCACACTTGCTTATTCTTCAGGATTTGAAGTGCCAATACTGTTTCAGTGATCAAAAAAGTATCTGCAATTCCTCCAAATGCACACCATAAGTGGGGTATTTTGTTACTCCATGTTACTCCAGTACTTCTAATCAACAATGCATGTAGAAACCTATTGTTATAAATAAGGAAGACTTGTCACACCTGTCACTTATAACTTCATAGAATTGCAAGTTCTGTGCCAAATTCTTGCCTTTAACTATGTTTGAATTTTGAAAACAAAGCCAACCACTCTTTTAGCTCCAATCCACATTTATCTTTCAATTCTAATTTCATAAGAAACCCACTCAAAAACATATGCATCATTTTTCAACTCTTCAGCCTAAAGTGATTATTCATCAGCTAGCTCAAGACTAGCACTCAGTATGTCCAAGGGTCACAAAAGTATATTGCAAACAGAATGGCGTCTCTTTCCTACTTATGCACTTCTACAAATCCCATGTGGAATAAAAACCTACCAGTGACACACAAATTTCAGGATAACATACTGCTGCCTTATTTTCGTTTTCTGTTCCTTAGCACTGCTTTCTGCCAAGATTTGGCAGTTGGCATAAAAGGTGGCAACACCTGTTTAAATCATGCAGATGAAAGAATCTCTTTTGTCCCTTGGGGATTTTGTATCTGTGTATTGTGACCCCAAAGCCACTTGAGCATAAATTATACGATTCATTTCAAGGAACAGGTGTGACCCTGTAGCCTTCTCTCTTCAGGGACTGCAGTGGACACAACA
Source organism: Chloebia gouldiae (assembly GCA_003676055.1). Taxonomy (NCBI): domain Eukaryota; kingdom Metazoa; phylum Chordata; class Aves; order Passeriformes; family Passeridae; genus Chloebia; species Chloebia gouldiae. The sequence continues at coordinate 429,683 of QUSF01000016.1, forward strand.
AGCACAAAAGCTTGACAAAGCTTTAAGATTTACTTGGAGATCCCTTGAAGTTTTAAAAGTAGGATTTTGGATACCTAACAGATGCATGTCTACTTTCTGAAGGCATAGTGAGATTCATGATTGACTATACTCTTGCAATACAGGAGACATTAAAGCAAATGACTATTTCCTATAAACCACTGCCTAAAATTCTGAACAGTGTTTAGCTCCTTGCTTCTAGCAGTAAAATATACTTTCTGGAGAGTCTTCTCTTTCTTGTAAGCAGAATGCAAATTTTTCAATTTTTCTGCAACACTTGTTACCAAAGAGTCAAGGTTTTAAAAGGTAGACCTGTAATATTAATGATGCAAATATAAAGAAATATCTAATTCAGTACAATAGTAAGCCTGATACTGAGGTTTTATTTTAAAAAGGTCTAGTTGGGCCACTCAAAATTGGCAGAGAAAAGAGAATCAGAATGAAATCCAGAAGTCAATCACGTAAATGTATTTAGAGCAGCAATCTAGAATAGAAGATATGCTTTAAAAGGCAGTTCCAAGCAGTTTTAAAACAATTAGCAAATTATGTGTGGAAGAGGATATATACAAGCATCCAAAATACATGTGAGCCACATGCTTTTTGATAGTCCAAAATACAGTTTTTTCTTTCAGGGAGGATCCTAAGGAAATCTGAAGTCATCGTTCTAGCAACATTCTGAAAGACCTTGCTGTGTATGAAATACCTGTACCTTCAGGAGGTGAAATATACATATAATAAGCATATCTACAGTCTATTAAGTCTATTTTTTCAGGAAAAGGAATCTTGACTAGTGTTCTCTCGCTGCTTGGCCTTAATTTGGGCAAATTAAAACAAATTTTTTGCCTACAGAGAACAGACAATTTTAGATATGAACACTTATCACAGTTTACATGTTTAATAAATGTCAGCTATACTATTCATGCTCCATACAAGCTATAAAAGGTATTTCACTGCACCCACATGAGTTTTATCTGCATGGAGTCTGAGATACTTTGTCCTTTTACTGGGGCTCCTCTACTGAAATTTCCAATACTGAAATAATTATACATGCAAGTTTCCAAACAGCTCTCAATGCCCCTTTCTAGTGAGCTCCAGATGTGAATAATATGTTTCCACCCTGAGAGAAAAAGAGGTTTTAAATCTAGAATTGACATCTACCACACAATCATAGTACACATTCACAACTCTGAATACATAAATGTAACCCATAAAATATGTTGGCTTTGTTTTTTAAAGCTTGAATATTCATAAATGAAAGAAATTTCTCATGGGACCAAGGGGTCGTGTATAAATAGTGGCTGCAGTCTCACCATGTGTCTTGCATTTCTTCCATAGTAGTAAGGGTGCATTTTAAGAAATAGCTGAACAGCTGTTACAGCCTCCCTATCTGGTTTCCAGATACTATGCTCCATTTCTGTCATTAAAGCACCTATTTGTCTATTGAAAGCAACTTCCTTAACACACACCATGCACAGGCTACCACAGACTTCACTGCATGCATGTGCTGTCACTTAAAAATGTGTCTGCTGGTAGCTCGTGGTAACTTCTTCCACGAGTGCCTGCATTCATTGCAATGCCAGCCATGGGCTGACATCCCTGTAGAGCACACATGCTTGTGTCCCATCTGCTGGGTCTGCATGAAGGGATGCAGCTTTGGCTACAAGGAAAACATCTGATCACAAAGTGTAGAAGAGACTCTTTCCAAATTCATTATTGATTCATAGAAAAAAAATGAAAAGTCTTTTGCAACGTTTTTGAAATTATTACTAACTAAAAATTATTCTTAGAATTACATCTGAAAAGTTTTGGTCACAAATTGAATCTCTGCCATCTTAGAAGCCCCACAGTGTTCCTTTGAATGGTTTCAGAGATTGTTTTTTTGAAAGAGCCACCTATATTGGAAGACAGAGGTTTACAGTTTTAAATTGTGCTTAGTCCCACTAATTATTTCCAGAAAGAATGATAGGAAAGCAAACGACAACTTAGAAACTAGTCTGTTTTGAGGAGGGCTCTGGACTAGAAGATCTCTGGAGATCCCTAAGTTACTATCTCATTTTGCATTTTTGAATTCATGTATATTTGATCACCTTTTTAGCTATCAGTAAATGTGGAAGAGTCAAGTTTTTCTCCAACTGTAGCTTTAAGACTAAATTTAAACATTCTTTTATTTACCCAGTATGTTTGTAAGCCCTTTGGGGGGCTGCAGATATGTTCTCTACATCCTCCTCTACTAAATGAAGAGCTGTGCTCTTACTGTTACCCTCTTAGTGCACAGCCTAGGGCACTTCAAGGCAGACCAAAGCCAATTTTGCAGAACACAGAGAAAATACCCTGTCAGTCCTTTCTCCTAGATCCCTGTAGAAAGGACTCCTAATTGAATAGTTATAACTATCCTCACTGTTCAACAGGTCCCCTCAACACAGAACAATGTAATTTACACCTCTCTGAACGCATGGCTAATACTTCAAGCTGTGATTTCTTGAAATGCTTCATTACCCAATGATCATAGGAAACATCAGCATCATGTGGAAAGGACACAGGAGCTGAGAGCAGGAACTTCAGCTCAGTTGAAATGGATAGTATGGACAGCAAATATGGGTTTTAAATAATGATGCTGCTTGGAGCCCACATACCTGACACCTCCTGGAGAGAAACCTGCACCTCAGAAACACCATCTTACCCTTACTAGGCCAGGTTGTCATAAAGACCGCGTGGCACAGCCAAAACTCTCTTAGCTGGAGAATAGGATTTACTCATGGGAATTATTTTTACTCAAAATCAAGGAAAATCATGTCCGTCTTACCAAAAATGTTCCAGAACAGGTGGTGAGACTCACTCATATTTAATATTCCTACAGGTGGCAACCTACAGATCTGAGAAGTGACGGAAGGAGTGAGGAACAAGGTGATGAAAAGTTATCCCCTTGTCTCTGTCACTTCATAGTGGACAAGTGCAGGAGATATCAGATTAAGCACTGCACAGGCAATACAGGCAATTATGGTCAGTATGCAGCCTGGAAAAACACCTTTCCTGCTTCCTGACCCACTCAGGCCTCCGCTCCTTCCCCCGCGCTTCCGCAGCCAACCCTGACAGTGAAATAAATCATGCTGGAAACATAATCCATGTTAAACAAAGCACACCTGACAAACATGGGCATGGCTATGCAAAACTGACCGTGGTCTTTTCTCCATTTATCATGGAGGTGACCTTCGGATGCAAGAGAAAAGGCAGTAGGCAAAGGACAAGTATCTGGAAGGGAAGGTGGAAGGAGGCAGATTTCTTTAAACTGCAGTTTCACTTGTCTCACACTTGCAAAGAGAGTAGGATTAGAATTACTGACCATGATTAAGGACACATTAGCTTTTAAATCCCTAGGCACCGTCTGAATTTTAAACAAATAAGTTAATTACGGGCCAATAGATAGAGGAAATGTCAGAAAGCAAGAATAACATGGAAAATGTTTGGAGTCTAATAGTATTGCTTCATTTCATTGTTCATTAATTTGACTGTTCACTTCTCAAGAGAAAACATGCACATCATAATGGCAAGAAGGCATTTACCACGCATTTAGAATTAGTTGTGCACTTGGTAGCCTGGTTGTTACTTATCTGAAAGACTAATTCCTTCCCCACTTCTCTGCCTTTATATTTCTCTGTTCTTGTGAGACCATACCTGGACTGCTACAACCAGTTTTGGCATCTCCAGCAGAAGACAGGGCCGTTGTATAGTGGGTCCAGAAAAGAGTCTGGGCTGGAATATCTCTTTTGTGAGGACAAAGCTGGGGTTTTCAGCCTGGAGAAAAGACAGTTCCAGGTAAACCTTACTGCAGCCTCCCAGTATATAAAGGGGGCTTGTAAGAATCAGTCTTTTTGCCAAGGCTTAAAGAACAGGAAAAGGAGCAACCACTTTAAACAGAAAGAGTGTAAGTTTAGTTTGGACCTATGGAAGAAGCTGTTCATGATGAGGTTGGAAAGTCATAGGCCAAAGTTGCCCAGAGAAGTTGTGGATGTGCCATCCTTGGAAATGTTCAAGGTCAGCTTGGATGGGGCTTTGATCAAGATGATCTAGAGAAAGATGTTCCTGCCCACAGCAGGAGAGTGAGCTAGAAAATCTTTAAGATCAAGGCCAAATTCTTCTGTGATTGCAATATGCTTCCCCATGTCACAAGTAGTGCTCTAATTCCCTGTATGGGGTAAGCAGATAAATTAATTTTATTTTATTTGCTCCTATGTTTTGTGTTCTGGTGACTGTCACCAGAAAACTCTCTGTTATCTACGAGCATTTCACTGGATCATACTCGATCTATGTATTTTCATAATACATAGAAGAATTCAGATTGGCTCAGAACAGAAATCAGGATTATGCAGTCTGACTGCTTAATTCTAATTGCCATCCTATTTACTTGGGCTGTGCTTTTTCAGAGTGATTAGAAGGTGTAACTTAAAACATGAGGCCTAGTTTCAAATGAAAACTTGGATTAACTCAACCACATCATGCAGGGTCTGAAATCCTCCTAGGAACTTGTGTGACCAGCAACTATTTGATTCCAAAGATTTCCTCTCCTATCATGAAACTTCTCGGACAGTAAGCAAGACCTGAGATGAACATAGGTATGTTAATCACATTCTGTTTGTACATTGAGTAGCAATATACAAACAACTGAGTTTCTAAACCTTTCCTAACTAAACAAAGGGTTAAGGAATACAGAAAAAAAGGGTAAGTTATTATTAGAAACCCACTTTCAAAGATTATCATGGATATCACTGCTGTATTTTAGTCTGACAACTTTGAAATGTGCTACCTAATCCCACTAGCCAGGAGAGCCACGCAAACCCTTCAGTAACAGCTCCTCCACACACAGTTTTTACTTCTCACATTGCCTTCAGTGGAAAGTTTTAATTAAAAGATTTATCTTATTTAAATCAAATATAATAATTATGAAATATAATAGGCTACACATTCATGAGACAAGTGCTTGTACTATGCAGTTTTATAGTACTAAATTAAGAAGCCAGTAAATTACAGGAGCTTTCACCCAAGTCAAATGATCTGACTGTGCCTGATTAGTCAAGGACCTATGTTAAGAACAAAAGAAGAATGGTATCTGAGTGTTAGACTTAAATTAGCAAGTTGCTGCTTTCTCTTGCATAGCAACAAAACATTACAGCATTACAAGGCAAATACCAGTCCGGGCATTATTAGCTCAGGAGAATTATTCCAGACCTCTAGTGCATGGGATAATTCTGCATTTTAGAAGGCACATAGGAACATACATGGCTGGAAAACCAGAATAATTCCCAAGTACCTGTCATCATTTAGAGCTGTAAACAGAGCTCACAATTTCCCACCAGAAAACCTTTTTCAAATACAACATTTTCAATTTGAATTCTGAATAAATTCTGATTTTGGACCAAAGTATAGCTTTTCAACGCCTTATATCAATTATACTGGTTCCTACGCACACAGAAGATTTAAAATCCCAGGTTTTTATGAGCCAGTATTCTGTCCAACAGATTTATTGTCACGTACCAAGTCTGACATTTTGTAAAAGAAAAAAACGTTACTGGTTCCAACCACTGAAAGGAATATCTACTAATGATACTTTTATGATCTTATATCAGATCTTCTGATATAGTTTAATTCTCCAACATTTATAATAGGCTCAATAAGGTACAGATTCTACTGGAACAAAGACATGGGAAAAGAAAGCAGTAATTTAACTATCATATTAAGAAAGATTTAGCATTGTCTAAAAATATCTATGAGTAAAGCAAATTTGACATCAGAATCTGAATGTCCATTGCAAGGCTGTTGTGTACAGGCTATGCCAAACAAATTGGCTATAAAGACTCACTCAAATTAGAGCAATCAGAACACTACTCTGTTTGCTACTCATTAGTCAAGCCCAGATTAACAAGAATTTAGTATTTGAAGAGTTTCCACATTGCTATTAGACAGTTGGCACAAAGAATAAAAATATCTTTTATGAAATTTCAAGCACTGTTTAGTCAACTAAATCAAGTAAATGATTTGCAGCTCACATGTTCACTGTAATCCCATAGTAACATCTGTATTGAGTCCAACTGAGCATCATTCCAACAGCAACCACCAACAAATTTTAAAATTAATATTATTAATATAGCATATGCACATAAAATACATGTACATAGAATGATGGCTATGTACATCTCTCCTTCCAGGAAAATAGTTATCTACTAGTAGCTCTAGTAAAACTATATTCAAAACAGCTGCACCTATGCACTTAAACTCCATAAAGGGACTCAATCTGACTATAATTTAATTTTTTTATTTGACTTTCACTTGATTCTATGAAAATTGCCCATTTCTACACCTCATTTCCTAAGACCAAGACAACGGGGGCTCCAAAAGCACACAACATTCAGAACGAGTGTATGTGATAAGATGCACAAAAGGGTAAATAGAAAATCTATTTAACTGCTATTTAATGAAATACCAGTTTTAGCTTTCTTTGCTTTCTTACTGACACTGTATCAACCTTTTCAGGGAATCTGCAACAGCAGCCAAGACTTTCAAAATAGGAAGGTGTCCACTTCCTATTGAATTCCTTTTGCTTCCTTTGTTCCATCTCCTTTGCCTTCTCCCTTACACCCCACTTGGCTGACCTTGAACCCTCCCATCACATTTCATCAGCCATGGTTCCCTCAGGGAATCTGAGGACCCAGGTCCTTGCTAACACTTCTCCCCATGTTATACACTCATGTCTACCTATTCTATTATTTAGTATATACTACTATGTGCCATATGCAGGATTAGCCTGTTCTGTATTGGATCTTCCTATGCAGACTACTTTTGTGAAGTCATGTTTAATCTGCAGCCTCCTGCTTTATTTTGGAATAAGACCTGCTTGAGCATTAGGTTATATACAACACTGATTTTACATCTTTATACTGGATTTCCACCTCATTCTGTCTACCTATCCAAGCAACTGGTATAACTGTCCCAGTTTCTAAATGATAAAGCATTTAATTAAAATAAATTAATTATATACTAAAACTTAGCAAAAAGGCAAGGGATGCATTCACATCAAATAGCAACTGGCACAAGGTGAGGTACAAGCTTGTGTTTCAGCATGGTGTCACTGTTGAAAGCTTCCTATAACAGTCACCAGTTCTCTACAGATGTCTGCATTTCTCCCCCTACACTGGAAACACAACTCTACTGCTCTACCAGCTGCTAGGAGGGGAAGGAACAGACCATGCTGAACTGAAAAAATTATGCTGGTCCACTAAAACCCAGCAGCAGCAGTGCAGACTAATCCTATTATCAACATCTTGACAAAAATCAAATGAACAAGAGTACAATTATTTTAATTGCTTCCTTTTGCACATAAGAAATGTCAAAAGCTATTAGACTAAATCTATTTACAAAACATTTACTGCATTTGTAAGATTTTGTGTTCGTGTAAAACATCAGAGGATACGGCGATCACAGTCTTAGCCCTTGATAGGAGGTCTGAGAGAGCCTTTCAACCAGAATAACTTTCTACTTATTAATATGATTCTGTGGGACAGCAGTTAGCTCATTTTAGACACTTTGCATAGGCTGGGATTTAGGAAGGCCACACTATTTCCTTGATTATCATGCAGGCATTAGACCTGATTTCCCCACTGCTCCTCACTGGCTCACCCCAGCCTTGGGCACATCTTCCTGGAGGAGCTGAATTATTCACCCCAGCCTGGCAGCAAGTCTGACACAGTGCTTAAAGTGCTTTCTTGCTTTGTTTCTAGAACCTAGCACAGGTGTAAGGATTGCTTATAAAGAGAAAGAAAAATATTGAAAGTTCATAACCTTAGTGGCTCACTTGGAAGGACAGAGGGCTTGAAATAACACTGGGAAAAAAACAAGACTGTCTATTAAACACTTAAGTTCCTCTAGTCCAAATGATTATATTCATTCTACTCACGTCACATGTGATCTGCTCTTTTTAACAGGGCATTACATAGTGTGAACATGCAAACTGGGAAGCATCCAAGTGCCCTTCACAGTGCATTCAGTTCTGTGATGGCATCAAATTTAGAACCTCAAGTATGTGCTTAGAGTAGCTAAATAAATTAATTAACTAAAAAAATTATTCAAATCACAATGGATGACAACTACAGAAAAACATACACTGTTGGTTAACTATTTAACATGCAGAAAAGGAACCTGCAGACAAAAACACAACATACTGTCACCTTGGTATGTGCCATTTAAATTCAACTCACTGCCTCTAAAACTCAAATTATTTTGGGCCTATTGATATACTATAAAGATGTACTCTTTTTAGTAAACTGACCTACCCACCAAATACCACCACCATATGTAAATTTCTGCTAGTGATCATTTATGCCTTCTAGATTAATATGTGCCTATATGACAAGCATATGTCATTATGTCCATTTTTATTTACTCTAGGTTATTCCTTAGATCTTGCTGCAATTTTGAATTACAGTGTCACAGGAAGAGTAGACTATTTAAACATGCAGAAAACAAAAGAAAGAAGACTTACTGTCTCTTTTCTTTTGTGATACCAAGAACTGTTATTAGGTCTATTTAATATTTTAACTGGACACAAGGAAGCAGTCCCACAATCCATGAGCAATCATCAGTGCCAGTCAAATAAAAAATTTTGCATCAGAAAAGTTTACTTGCTCCCCAGCTCCTCTAATCACACACTGAACTTACTGAAGCATCAAATCTTCTTTGGGCATCTTCTTCCTTAATACCTAATGAATGTTCCACCCTCTTAAAGACATCTCCACATCAAAACAAAGTTGATCTGCAAGGTCTGATAGTGTTTCATAAAAAAAACTAAAAAAAAAAATCCCAACCCCAACCAAACTCAAAAACGGTTTTAACTATTATTGTTGACTTTAAAAATAGAAAAAAAAATACTGTCCTACATGCTGTTAATATCTTCTCTGGGGCAGCAACACAACTCAAGCTGGTTCAGCCCTCAGTGCTCTGCTTACCACCTGTTACAAAATCCATTAACCAAATGTGTTAACAGCCTCAGATACCATGCTGGGTGTCACTGCCAAATGGATTTTCCTACAGCAGCCCCCATGTCCAACTGTCTCAAACCTAAATATTAATGTTATTCTATCACTAGGTGCACTAGGTGTTAAAACTGGGAAAAGTTTTAGAGGTGTTTTCATTTGAGACTGATAGAGAGGCTCCAAAACCAAGATCAAATTTTAAAACCAAAGGAAAAAATCAGTGTGGAGAAATAAATTCACTTGGAGACAAGATAACTCTGCTCCAATTTCAAAGAAAACTTCATAGTAGACTGTTCCTTGCACAGCAGACCCCAGAGCATCTCTCAGCACTCACAGGTCCACATTACACACTACACTAGCAAAAAAAAATTAAACCACATGTCTATTTTTTCAGTGAGCATGCATTTTCAAATACTATAATTATACCTGGTACCTTGGTATAATTGAACAAATTAAGATTTAGAAAATGCTCTCTTGATATTTATAAAGATCATTTAAGGACATTACAGATGTGTAATTTGGCAGGTACTTTTAACCATCTGCAATTATTAACAATTCTGCAGCCTATAGCACATAAATGACTTTTTTCTTTGAACTCATTACTGGTGGGGAACATTATATCTTCAAAGTTAAAATACCTAATAATAAAAGTTTTACTGTAGTTTTAACAGTATTCTTCTAGTAGACATGAAGATGAGTAAGTGCATATAAACTTACAGAGAAATTGGCAAAGGAAAAGTCATCAATAAGGTTTAGGAGAGATGAAAGTTGTTTTGAATGTGTTGACAGATATGACTAATTTGGGGATTGGCTGAATTAAAATGACATTGTTTACTCATTTCTTCACAGCCTAGCCAGACACATACAGATCCAAACAGAGCTGAAGACACACTGGTTTTACTTTGGAGAAAAACTACTCAGCAGTAACCTGCAAAACTGAGAAATAAATTCAATTTAGTGGAATCAGGAAGTATTAAGGCATTTCAAAATTAGGAAACAGTTATACAGTATTCCCCCATGAAAATATTTCAACATGGTAACTTCTAAGTGCATGGAGTAGACATGATTCCAAGACCCATTCACTAATCCTAGATATTAATTTCTTCATTTACATTGACATTTTGGTAGGTATGAAACATCAGTAAGTGCTATCAGAATTAATCATGGAATATATTCAGACCTAGCCACCCATTACACACAAAGCTGAAAAATTAGTACTTGGAAATTGCCTTATTACTAATTTATCTTTATGATTAAAATTGTAGTCAAAGAGCTGTGGTTGCTCTAAATTAGGACAAGCAAAGAGACAACCACAAGTGAAGATCCACAAGATCACCATGAAGCTACTGAAATTTATTGCAACTTAAGAAACAAAATATTAATATACAAATATGCTACTTAGAATCAGTGCTCAGTGTTTTTATAGCTATACAGAAAATATTTTCCTCCCAAGAAATCCAGACTGATGGTACTAAGCCATCTGTTTCTTAGTTTTTAAGTATGAAATCACTTTAAACTACCTAAGACTCATCAGAATATTAATTGAAAGAATGATAAGCTACCAAAGTTATTTTTCATGAAGTCACCTTTAACCAAAATATTTCTTACACAGCATATCCTTTCCTGACAGTTCAAAGCAACTATTTTAAGCTCTTGCACATGTATACAATATTCAGAGTAGAAAATCATTTTCATCAGCCTCATGCAATTCCATGGATACTTAAAGCTTATGAAACGTGAAGGTTGATGCATATATCCTTTTGGTCCTTTATATGGGACACTCATATGACTTTCAGTAACTAACCTTTGTAACTACTCCTCACACTTCATCTTATCTGATTTAAATACAGAATTTCAAGTGTAGAATTTTTTCTTTTCCCAAAACATCCTCCTGGCATTTCCTCCTGTAGCACAGAAATACCTGAACATCCTTTAAAAGCTAATTTGTGCTGTGTTTGAAGATTTGACAGCCTTTAAAACAGGAGAAATGTTTCCAAGTTGAGAACACAAATCAAGATGTAGATTTTTTTTTACAAATGCCTTAAATCACTTTCTCAAAATAGGGGTTTGTAACATATTGCTTAAAAAGGAACTATGCAATTCCAAAGGGAAGCAATAACTGGAAATGTTAAAAGTTCTGTTTAAGAGCAAGGAAGAGGAAAGGATTTCATTTTAGGATTGCTGACCTTCATACTGCAGTTCATCTACACTCAAAGGCATAAAATTATGGGTTGATTTCAAACAGCAGAAAGTTGATGAGCCACCCTGTGTTGTAAGTGGCCTCTGTGTGACTACTTAAGACAGTCCTTCACGGTGACTACAGGTTTTTTATTCACAACACAGGATAAAGTTCAGTTCAAACCCTGCAGATCAGTGCCTGTTATACAACACATGATTAAGCAGCACATTCAGCCTGAAGAAGCTGTATGGTCACAAAAGCTCCCTGAAGATCTCAAAGCAGCTGAACTTTTGCTGGTGTCTTAAGAAAAATCACACACCTGAAAAAACACAATGGATCTGATCTCAGGCTTGAGGCTTCATGTGTTAAAATATATTGTCCTCCCAAGCCTTCTGTTTTTGTACTTGTAACTCAGCTTCAGAACAGTGTTTAAGAAAAATAAAAGCAAACACAAGACAGGCTTTCTCAGAATGTATAATAAAGGACCTCATAAAGTTTCTAGTGGAAAAATGAGATAGCAAACTCTCCCAAGAGTTTCAGTCCACAGAAAGTAGAATGGGACTGGAGGCCTTCATTCAAAATCCTGCTTTGAAAAAATAAAATCTTTCTTATAAGGGGCATAAGACAAAAAGCAAAGACACAGATACATATTTCTCTACAGTGAGTTCCCAGGAAACTTGCACAACTATCCTTTACATGAATTTAAATTTCTCAAACTATGTTCCATAATCAGCATCTTAAACCAGTGCATCCTGCACTCCTAAAGCATTCACCTATAAAACCTACAGTTTTGCATTAAACCTTTTCAATAAATATACAAAATGTTTAAACTATTTTCTTTTCAGAATTTCAAAATATCTGGTATATATGTAACTATTATTATACAGGCTAGATACTATCTCACTGTAGTTACTGGTGAGGATTCTAGCAGCCTCTTGGCAGCATGCACAGGGTGCAGCTTGCCTAGATACTGCATCAAGCACAGAGTGAGGGGAGCCTCTGGATCAAGCACAAAGCCAAAATGCAAACCACACAGCTGTAGAGCTGTGCCCTGGTTAGCCACAACACACACAGGGCACTGACACCATGGGACAAGTGTACTCCCAGCTCACCAGCTTCTTTGTTTTTTGGGTTTGTGGGGTTGTGTGCCTTACTGGTGTACCAGTATCAGGACATGGAATGAAATTACTCACTGACTACATGTTCAATTTTCCTGTTTTCTATGGGATTCATTAGCTGTCCAATAGAAAGACCCATTGTGCCTCTGGTTGCTGTGAAAACCCCACTGCATATATCTGCCAGCACTCAGCAACATGGATTAGGTAATAGAAAAAAAAAAAGTAAGATTTCTTTAAAGTCTATGAAAAGGACAACACTTCCCTGTATCTTTTCTGACAAGCAGATCTTTCCTGCAGGTCTCCTTCCAAGAAAAGGAATCTTGGTAAGTCTCCCTTTATCCACATGAGGATGACAACTGTATTTTAAATGAGTTGCAAAGCAGTTGAACTGTGGTGAGAAGAGGTTGAAGATAAATATGTTTTCATGTCTGCCTCATGATGATACTGGAGACTATTCATTCCATCAAAGTCAACAGGACATGAGTGACAGGCCAAAGAAAGGGCTTTGCCACCTTGGCTGCAAAGAATGTCTCCAGGCCAGGAAAACCAAATAGTCAAACATCCACTTTGTTCCAAAAGACATTATATTTTAATTTTTCACTCTGTTTTTTTCCACCAAACATCCATCAGACACAGCCCCAGAGCACATGAATCCAGCCATGCACTTCACCAGGTAAATTAAGCAACTGCAGAGCCACAGGCAAGTGACAACACAGCCACATCTCTCCAGAAGGGAGATGTAGCTTCTGCCTATCCCTGTAGCTATTATCCATTGATCTTGAGCCCCAACTTTCCTCTGATCTGGAGCTGCTGCTCCTGTTGGTATGGTCAGAACCACATGCTTAACCTCAGTCACCCTCAGGAGTCTGAAGAGGCAGAGCAGCAACCTCCCACAGGAGACTGTAGCTCTCCCAGATAAATAATTTTTTTCAGGTAATTAAAGACTTGAGGTCACCTAAATCTTTTCAGGTTAATCAGGAGCACTGAATACATGCATTTCAGAACATGCACAGCATACTTGCAAAGGAAGCATAGGAGCTTGCTAACATTTGGGAAATTTGATGACCATATCACAGAAGCCCAGGAGCAGGTCAGCCCACCAGCAGAGCTGAACCAGGAATGAGAAACAGCCCCAGCAGATGGGACACCATCACCAAGAGGGCAGTGTCCCAGGGAGTCTGAGCTGAGCAGGATGGATGGCAGCAGATCCCAACACTCTGGTGATGACCAGGCAGCCAGGTTTGAGACTAACCCCGGGAGACAAACAGCTCAGGAGGAGAGCTGGGCACAGGAATGGCTTCCTCCACACCCTGGCAGCTCCAAAGATGGACATGCTACTGGCCAAGGCTGGGACAAACAGAAGTGGTGGTAACTCCTCTGTGATAACAGATTTAAGAAGAAACAAAACAAAAAGCTGTGCCACAGTTGTAATTGCAATAGGAGACGAGTGGAGTGAGAATATGTGAGAGGAACAACTCTGTAGACACCAAGGTCAGAGGAGAAGGAGGGGCAGGAGATGTTCCAGGCACCACTCTTGGGATCCCCCTGCAGTTTTTGGTGAAGAGAGTGGAGAAGCAGTGGTGCCCCTGCAGCTGATGGAGATCCATGGGGGATGCAGAGATCCACCCACAGGGCTCTTCACCCGTGGAAGAGTCCCCACTGGAGTGTGTGATTGCCTGAGAGGAGGCTGTGACCCCCTGGGAAACCCATGGAGAGAGGGGCCCTGCTGGCAGGCTGGAGCAGCCTGTCCCTGAAGGACTGCACCCCACTGCAGGAGCAGTCTCGGGGGTATTGTTACCTGTGGGATGAAATCACACTGGAGAAGTTCATGGAGAACTGAATCCCCTGGGAGTGTCCCAGGGTGGAGCAGGGGAACAGCTCTTCTTCCTGAGGAGCAGCAGAAACATGTGATGAACTGACCATAACTCCCATTTCTCCCTGTGCTGTCCTTGGGAGGAGGTGGAATTGGGAAGGAGGGAGGGCTGGTGGAGAGGGGTTTTTAAGGGTCTTACTTTACTTTGCTCTTATTTTGATAGTAATAAATTCAGTTCATATCTCTAAGCTGAGCCTATTTGCCCATGACAATATTTTGTGAGTGAATTCTCCTTGTTCTTATGTCAACCCATGAATCCTGTGTTAAATCTTCTCTCCCCTGTCCAGCTGCAGAATGGAGTGAGAGAGAGAGCTTCTTGGTCAACCCACTGCACACCTATTAGTGCACCTGAGACTGTGGCACAATTGTTGAAGTATTTACAGAAAAATTAGGGACTAAACACAGCATTGGGATCTAGGGAAAGATAGATCCACCCCTCAGATAGACTCAGTCTGTGCAACTCACCTATTGCAATAAAATGTAAGCACCAAAATATACATCCCTTCTCCTTTTATGACTCCAGCTCTGTACATAGTAGGCCCCTTTTGTTTCCATTTGTATCAATCGTGGCTTTCCTTCTTTCTCTCCCACATATTATATTGAGAACAAAATCTTATTAAAAATCCCAAAACAAAAACGTGAAAATAAAAGAAAGATCCTTCAATATGTTAACCAAAAATTCATTTCCACATTTGAGAAATATTTTATTTTACAAAATAAGCACAGATTTAAGGCTAGGAAAGATTGTTCAAGAAACTAATTCACCTAAACCACCTGGGACTGGTCAAGGCAATCAGTCCTTAAAGCTTTTCTCATCCTTGCTGAAATTTCAAGCCATTATTTTGAAACTGTTCCTCCTGTGGGAAAAGCCAAGGCATTTGGGTGCTCCTGGTACTTTCCCAGGTGTGGAAAGAGAGCCATAAAGCCCTATGGACTTCCTTGTTAAGGTTTTCACATTTTTCCCAGAAATCTTTCCAGGTATAGGGATGGGTTGCTCCCTCTTGTTCTGTGCTGCTTCTCCCTGCTCGGGCTGGTCCTTGCCAGCTGGAGTGGGGCAAAGATGTCCCACAGTTTTTAAGATCCAGTGAAGAGGAGCAGCAGGGTCAAGCTGGGCTTTGCTCAAATCCCAGTGGGCCCACGGAGGGAGCAGGAAGGGGGCACAGCAGGGCTGGCACTGAGTCTGTTGCTGCAGCCTCACATTTACCTCGTGTGGCTGACCCAGGCAGGATAAGTCACAGCAGTCCCAAAAATGAATATGCTACCCCTCTTCTCCGAGCTTCTGTCCTTGTAGTCAAAAGCCCCAGTGCTTCCAAAGTGGGAGAAAGATGGGGATGCTTCACGGTGAAACAGCAAATAAACAAAAAGTCTCACTAAGAAAAACAGCTTTAAGGACTCTCCCATTTTATTGTAGGCTAGCCTTCCACCTGTGGTCTTTTCTGACCTTTCCATGTATTCACAGTCCTGCAGATGGTGATTAAGTGCTTACTAGGAGCTTTATCAGAATGCTACACATGTAGACAGTGGTGGCTTCATGCATACAAAGTGCACCAATACCACCAGAAGCTCGTGAAGTGTTTTTGTATGAGCAACTGCACTGCACGGCATATTGGAGCTCTGCTGCAATTTAACTGCTTCCCATTATATTAAACACACAATATGGCAAAACCTCACCCCGCACTTCCAACTGAAAATAAATGCTTTTCACACCTCATCTTTGCTTGGTCCCACTCTTGCCCCTCTCCCATCCCTTCTGTCTCTTTAAAATGTGTGTAGCTCTCCATGGCTCTGGAGGTAGGGTGACAAAACACTACCTACTACAAAAAGGCTGGATTTTATGCAAGTTTTCTGAAAGCTTTCAGGTCACAAGCTATGAATGTTTTTCAAGCAGTTAGTCTACCCACTGTAATATGTGCTATCAGATGCTGATAGTAGGACAGTTTGAAGAGCTAATTATGTATGATAGCACCTGTAAGGAGTGCTGTAAGGAGCTTTTTAAAAGCAAGGAAGTTTGAAGCTTTTCTTGCTAACTCCTTCTGACAGCTGGTGTCTGTAGTGTGCTGTTTTGCTAATGCATGGGTTTCAGAATCTCACTAATTCAATCGAGGTAGGAAATGATCTCTGCTCAAAGGTTACATTTTGTTAGGTTGGTTCAGTTTATCTAGTTATTTGCAATAATTACACAGGAGAAGAGAAGAGATAAAAGAGTTGGTTCCGTTTTTCCTTGTGGGTAGACTTGTCCAAAGCTGGTAAATTCCTAGGATCTGGGAGAAGTAGAAAGACATTGCAGCCCTTCTGTTGTGAGCAATGGTAGTGCAGCCTTCCCCTTTGCTGCTGCAGGAGAGTTTTTATTAACAGTGATGCCTGCAAACCTCCTTGTGAATGGGCTGTGAGGATGCTATGCATTCAAGAGCATTTCCTAGTTCACATTTCTCCTTCATTTGGCCAGTTTAACTTGCTTTAGACATGGACTAGGCTTTAGAAGATGGAGGTGTCTGTGCTATTTTCCTTATAAATGAGGTTGGGTTGGGTGAAGCTGCTGTGCCTCCCTACACTGGGATCAACAAACTAATCTAGATGGGGAAGAAATAAGTATTTTGTGTTGTCCCTATTAATTGATTCATGCATGTTATTTGACACACATTGATCTGCAGTAGATTAGTAAAGAGACAAAACTGAGCTTTCTCCTTCCCTTGCATTAGAAATTGGTGCCTTAGAATAAGCAAAAAATAATAGAATATCCCAATCATCATACTGCAGAATTGAGTAGCCCTGAGATGTAGAGAAATGTGTGGCATTTATGTCAATTTAAAAAATACAGCAGCAATGCAATATTACTGACAAATGTGAAATTCATAGTTTTGCTTGAACAAGGGCAGGAGTAAACTCAGTTTTTCACCAGTGAAAGCACAATCTATTACTTGCAAATTAGAGAGGCTTTATGTTTGTTTTCAAATACACTACATCTATCAGATCTCCAGTAGCACCTATCAGAGAAGGACAAGGTGCTGATTTTAATCACTTTCACTTATGCTAGTCTGTCAGCACTTCAGCCAAGGTCACTCACCCAGTACCTCATTGTTGTTAGGTATTTGTCTGCTTTGGAAGTTTATGACACCTGGGTTTATAGAAGATTTTATGTTAGGAAATTTTCCACTACAGTTTGACTGCAATATGTTTATTGTAATCATATTGTTTGTGTAATAGGCATAGTGTTTGCAGTTGATCTTTGTGAGACTAAAAGCAGGTTAAAGTCTTAAGACTTTTAATTAACGATTTAGTGAGGTGAAAGCATGCAAGTGTTGAACACTGTAAGAAGAGCCATAGCTGCAGGTTTTCAGGATAGCCCCCTTAACTTCCTTTAAGTTATTTCGCATATTAATTTTGATTTATGTGTCTGCAAGATAGCTGTAAAAGAATTTTGCACCATGCCATAAAAAAAAAATTATGCACATCTTATACTCAGTAAGCTGAGGTATTACAAATGGAAATTATTGCTACATATAGAATTGTTAGAGATCTGCTTGCATATACCTTCTTACTGACAAACAACTTTGAAATTTCATCAGAAGCTTAAATTTGTTCTCTTTCTTCCATAGTTATCATAGTTATTGCTTCCTTATGAAAAAAAAAAAAAGAGGAAAAGTCAAAAGAATCCAAAGCAAGCTAATTTCCTTTTCTGTCCTCTTTTTTTGAGGTTGCTACTATCTCAGAAGAATAGAAACTCACCTATTTTTCCTATTTTTACCAATTGCACACCCACATCTTTCTGCCTATGCAGAGGATTTGCATGCTCAAAAGCCACCTCACTAAAACTCTGCATTGATGTGCCCGGGCAGTCCTGGCCCAAAGAGTCCAGTAATACTTTCCCTGCTGAGAGTCAACATCCTTAATAAACTAAACAGACACCCTGCTCTTCCAAAGCTGACCAGAGGTGTGAGAGGGAGGACTTGGCAGCAAAAACTGAATTGGCTTGGGAAGTAGAGTGAGACTCCCACTCCTGGTTTGGGATAGATTTTATTTCACTGGGACTGTGGCAACTTGCTCTCTTCTCATTCCTCCTAACTGGCAGCAATATTCAAAATTAGCCACTTTTTTTTCTAATTTTTCTTCTCCATCTAGATTAGTTTGTTGATCTCAATGTAGGGAGTTACTGCAGCTTCAACCAACCTAACCTCATTTAGAAGGAAAATAGCACAGACACCTCAATCTTCTAAAGCCTAGTCCATGCCTAAAGCAAGTTAAACTGGCCAAATGAAGGAGAAATGTGAACTAGGAAATGCTCTTGAATGCATAGCATCCTCACAGCCCATTCACAAGGAGGGGTGGTTTGCAGGCATCAATGTTAACAAAAAACTCTCCTGCAGCAGCAAAGGGGAAGGCTGCACTACCATTGCTCACAACAGAAGGGCTGCAATGTCTTTCTACTTTTCCCAGATCCTAAGAATTTACCAGCTTTGGATAAGTCTACCCACAAGGAAAAATGAACCAACTCTTTTATTTCCATCACAGACCAGCAGTAACTGAACCATAGCTCAAAATCAGCAGAAAAAGTAACTGAAGAGCAAGTGCTTTTGTAGGTTGTCTTAAGTGGTGCTCTACAATTACTCCAGCCTTCAAAGTAGCTGAGCTTTGATTTGAAACTCTTTACATCAAGAGGAGCTTTCTATAATACTAATAACTGAAATCTTAAAAGTTACCCAATGCAGCTCCTCACTTCCTCATTTAAATGCATAAGGAATGAGTTTTGCTTTCCATTAATATTTTTTGGTGCCAGATTTCTGTTCTTACAGAGCAAAGTGGCAGTCAAGCCCCTGTCAATAATCACAAAGGAAAAGCAGGATTCAAGGCTGCCCATAATATTTTTTCTTCAGTATGACAGATTATAGGCAGTCCAGGTAGTACTAAGCAAATGAATATGACAGCATTATCAATCCCCCTTTTCTTCCCTTTTTAAAAAAAATATTGTTAAAGCTCTAAATCTGTTAGCTATAGATGTGACTATTACCACAAGTAATATACCACAGGTATAGTACTGTGAAAAGAAATATTCACTGCATATTTCTAATGATTTATAGTTTATAGATACTGCACTGTGTAAAAAAATTATTACAAATTTTGGTAGTCTCAGTGTATTGCACAGGAAGGCAGTAAGAAGAAGCTGATTCCAATGGTAACCTTTCCTAGTTGAATCTTGAAATACTTATTCTTTAAAAAAAAATCCTCATGTCCAGTGCCTGTAAAATGAAAAATTATCTTGATTAATATTTTATTAGACAGGAGCAATATTATTTAAAAACTGAAAAAAGGCCTTTAATACTTTCTGTTTCCTTTTTGGTAAATACTATTTGATTGCCTATCAAGAACTGAGCTGAATATTTTAGAGAATTTAGACTGTTTAAAGCCAGCATCATACCTAGGCAAGCTCAAAAGTATGGGTGCCTGAATATCTTCAATTTCTTTTGTGAAAATAGCAAATTTTACGTAAGTTGTGCTGGTGGTACCAAATATTTCCCCGCTAAGCTCTGTTCCAGTTGACACCAGGACTGAGAGGAATTATGTTTAAATCTTCATCTCCTTTCCAAGAGCCAGGGTAAGGCAGAGGCAACAAGCACTGAAGGGCCAGGCAGAGCATTCACCAGCTAGCAAAGGGGAAGAACAACGTGTGTAATGCTTACAGAGAGAAAAGCAAGAAGTTCCTATTCAGGGCTTGGTGATGAGGTATGTGCTTTAATCAATACATCTGAATCAGCATTTTCTTGTGCACAACAAAATAAATCTCTTGTCTGCTTTCCTCTATCAGCTCAGTCTCTCCCATTCCAGGTTTCAAATTTAAGGAGCTTTCATTCCTTGTCAAAGCTTAATTATAACCCCTCAGTTGTTTATGATCATTGGTGAGGAGTGATCAGAAAGAGTAGCAGATATGAATAAGAAATCCCTGGAATACAAGGTAAGCTGTGGAGTCTGTTAAATTTTAGGAAAAAAAAAAAAGTTTCAAATGAACCCACTTAGGGTTAACACTGGCAGTTTGCACCTTCTGTGCCCACTCCCAGCTGTATATTCTTTAAAATAGGGCATCTACTGAAATAGCTCAAGACTGAAGTTCCCACTGAAACCATGAGGGATTGAGGGAAGATGGATACCGCACGTATCTCAGAACATTATCTGACACGATGGTTGCAATTTGTTCAACCCTTCAGACACAACTTTTCCTGACAAACTAGGGAACAAATGCACAAAAACAGATTACCACTACTTGTTTCCCAGCCTTGAACAGCAAGCAGATGAGCTGATCTATTGAAAATCTATTAAAAACACACACTATGCTACTCTATTATCCTTTCCAAGTCACAACCACAGTTTCAAGCAGCTGATTTTTATCCTCAGAACAAACAGAACACTACAGAAAATGTGCAAAACCATAGACCTCTCTTATACAAAGGGAAGATTTTTTTGTTTGTCTTGCCACCACGTCCATGGTAAAAGAGGGCTTGATTTGAACCAGGAGAAATCATCTTCAGTGCAAACAATGTAAGCACAGTCAAGCAGATGTCTTCTTTGTATGTATTAAGGGAATGGTGAAGACATCATCTTAACAAGAGTGTTCAAGAAAATTACTTGATTTTTCACTTCAAAATGATACTTACAGAAAATTTTCCTGAGAAAAGCAGTATTAAAACCATGCATCAGAATAATGTGAACATAAGGGCATTTGATTCTTTACATTCACCAGAAATCCCCAATTATCTACTCAATTATTAGTTTATCTAAATAATTGCATCTTCAATACAACAAACTGTAAATCTTTTTTTCTAGTATATAGCTAATTCTGGGAACATAACTTAAAGTGAATACTGATTACATTTCCTGATTAACGAGGTAGGGAAAGGCTGTGGATAATGACAATATCACCACATCACTTGTAAGAGTATTTGCACAGTTTAGAAAGGAAGGCTACTTGAGTGAGTGAAGAAGAGAGATCCAGCTATATTATTTAATTTTTATCAAATAAAACATATCATTCATTAGTGCTTTTCCTAAAACAAATAATCTTTCTTTTCTTACTATATCTTAAACGTAAGGATTTTAAATTTTGTTTTTATATAGTAGTCTAGAACTTGCATAAATGAGGAATAGTCAAAGTAAATTGATGGCTAAGAAAGTATTAGCCACTGCAAGGCTAAATGTGTTCTGAAGGCTGTGCAAAAAAACCCAGAAAACATTGGATAAGTCAAACAATTAACTAGGAAACAATCAAAACATTTGTTTGAATATACTTATTGTTGTTATACGAATTTTTAATTATGAGTCAGTAAAAGTATTGTCAGCTTCACAAAATTAACATAATTTGCTCACCTTTTGTTGACTTCTTCAAAGGTAGATTTGCTTCTCTTGTTCATTATCTGTTGTTTAAATGGCTACTTTGATATTGGGTTTATGTTTTTATGCTTTTATGTTTGTAAGTAATTCTTACCTGCTACAAAGGCAGTAATTTTTTTAAAGTACCATAGAAATAAACATGTCAGAGAAAAATGTGGAATCACAGAAATGTAGACACTTCAAGGAACACAAATAATGGCCTGTGTTACTGAACCCTCATCTCTTTCCTAAAGGCTCCTAGCACCCTTCCAATTTTTACTACATTACCTCCTAAGTACTGCTGGTTGAATCTAATTTTGCTTTTCACTTTCATTCCTCAATCCCACCATGCCACATCAAGTAGAAAAATTACTTCCTATGTGTCTTTTCTCCCAGACTTGACAGCTTAATATGCAGGGTGAGCCTTAAGGCAAAGTTGTAATACAAGGGGGTTCCTTCTGCTGCCACCACCCTGCCCAGCTCCAAACCCATTTAACACACCCCACCTGCACCCTCATTACTGCATTCTTTCCCTTCTGTGTTTGGCAATGCCAGAAGAAAATTTTATTCTTATAACAGTGCAGTTTTTTTTTTTGCAACACAACCAAAATCAGTCACAGCCCAGACAGGAGGACATGGAGTGTAAACACAAAAGCTGCAGATGGAGCCACAGCAGTCACCTCCTTGTCTCTCTGGGCTGAAATTTAACTTTTGCTCCCCCAAGTTTGTAGATTTACATTGGATTCAAAAACCTGTCTTTTCTGATATTACTATTCTATTACTATTTTAAAAACTTCTATCCTTTGGCACAGTTATGTGTAAAGATATTTGCACTAAGGTTGAATAAAAATTCATTAGGTAATTTCAGGTATCTATTTAAGTTTTATTTCTCAAACTCTAAGTCAACATTTAAAAGAAAGTGAGGTTTATTTGATTATTTTTATTATTGTTACCAAAATTATAAATCCATAGTTCAACTATTAAACTAATTATAATTTGAACTGATGGTGGTTAATCACCAAAAGGGGTAGTACTAATTTCCAACAACAAAATGATTTTATGGCAAGAAAAACTGAGTGCACTGTCTTATTCTATCTACCATGAGCCTTTATAAATATATTTTTCTTTAAGAAGTATGCAAGAAATGTGTTGAATTTGCCATCCTTAGAGCCTGGTCTGTGCTGCATACTAAACCCTGGACAAAACTTTGCAATGTTATTGGAAACTCCCAGGATGAAGGTATAATTTGGTTAATTCAGTGCTCCTTCCATGTAATATTTAACTGTAGCATTCCGTATCACAAGTTTCAAAGTCTACAGTTCTGCTACAGACATGACATGTCTGTCATGTTTTGATTGACAAGGGCTCAATCAGTGCTGCCTACTTTTTGAGCTGCAGCTCTCCTTCAGAACCCGTGAACTTAACGTGCACCTCTCCAAATTGGTGCTCCCAACTTCTGGAGCCTTCCCAAGGCTGAGCTTCACTTCCTATGGAAACATCCTATATTTTCTGTCTGCATTGGCTTCCATCACCAATATTGAAGAGCCACCTGGTGAGCCCAGAATGTCTCACTCTCAGTTCTCCTGCTAATGAAGATGACAGTAAATTCAGCTGGCTGGAGCAAGGGAGGTTCTGTCACATGCAGACATTTATATGGGGCATTCTCGTATGGCAAGTGTAATATCCAGCATTTAAATTTAAGCTTTCAGTTTGATTTCAGGCTATGTCAAGTACAGGACAGAACCACAAAAAAGAGTGACTGAGTGCTATCCATGTTGTTTTGAAATGGAAATATAATCACAACTGAAAGTGTCAAGCAATATTTGTCTACAGCCACAGATACCTCAGCCACAGCTAAGTAGGTCTTGCCAGGGTCCTTGAAAATAGGCCACACTGGCTCTAACAATCTGAAAGGGAAATCCAGATTAATATAAACCTTTTTATCACTCTGTTCACAGTCAGTATAAATTCACAGGTTTTCAGCTTTTGTATTTATAGCACATAGGACTTTAACCACAAGAGGCAGCTTCCATTTCTGCAAAGGTGTCTGAATTGTGATGATTCTGGTATCTGAGCAAGAGTTCCTAACTTTGATAGCTTTTGTATCCTAAAATACCTTTAATATACTGGTCCATCCATTCAAATATAAGTTATCAGTCTGACATTATAAAGAAATAAAGGGGATAGAGAGCTGAGCATTTGGCCTAGAAATTCAGTTTGAATGTCATTTTAATGTTTTTGATGGTATTCAAAGGTGTTCTTTTTTTTTTCCACTTAAGGATATAAAGGATTCTGAGTCCTAAAACACACACTACAACAATGGCAGGGAAAGTTATCTCTCAAAACCAACAACACACAGTACATTTTAAATGCCCAGCTATGGTCAGTTACTGAGGGATGGTCAAGTGCTTCATTTTCCAGTGCCCAATTCTCCTGTAAGTTTTGAGAGCACCACCCAGAGGTTCTGGGTCTTTTCTGACATAACACAAAGCAGTTTTCACCATCTCTGTGGCAGAAGTGTTTCACCCATGGGTGTGAGTTCGGGTGTTTCTGGTGGACTCACAGCTCATCCTGAAATGAACTAGCATATTTTTATTAATTAATTAATAGAGGTCTACTGTTCCTGCAGTACAATTAGCACACATGCTACCTTCTCATGGATTTGTAGCAGTGTGCCCACCACTTTTGCCATGTTTTTGGGTACCAGATTTTGATACATTTCTGACAACCAGCATGAGTATAGATAACAGGACATAACACCATCTGTTCAGAACTGGTATTTTCTCTGCAAAATCAGTTTATGTTGTGCATCTGATTCTTGTCATCTGTTATCTCAAAGCTTCTAATATTTCACTTCAGCTTTAGCTATGAACACACTTATGAGATGCAGATTTGTGACTGAGGAAGCAGATCAACAGTTACTGACTGGCTGCAATTCTACATTCAAAAAAAGACAAATTACTTCCACTCAGCTCAGCCAGGAGCTCTCTGAAGCTTTTGTGTGTTAGGAGTATTGTCACTCCTATCAAAGCTGATAGAAAAATATAATCTAGAATGTTTTCCTGCATTTCTGTGTTTCATTGTCCCAAAAGAGGAGTTCAGAAAATCATTATTTTTGCTCTTCATTTGAAATGACTTGTCTAATGTTTACCAACAGATATACTCCCTAACCTTTATTAAACAGGTTTAATAATTTAAGGGCCAATGGCACATATTTTTTTTTCATTTCTCCCTTTCCTTCTGATTTTTAAAGATTTTGGGTTTACAAGGACTCTAAACCCAGAACTGTGACTCAGTTTTGGTTTGAAGCCTTTGTGGAGGCTAAACTCCATAAAGATTTCCTAACTAATATGAGCAATGCATGGTGCAAGAAAGAACAGTGACCAGTCTGAGTATAATCATTACTTAGGTAGGATAATATAATACTTTACCCATCTACAGAATATCTCACCTGGCAAATACCTGTGTCTTTGGGTAAGGTTGGAAAAATATATTTTATATCAAGAATAAATTGTTAAATTTGGATAATCATGCTTAAAGCAGAATGTGACTGCTTGTCATGACAAGATGGACACCTTCAGCAGACCTTGGAAAAAGAGATCCATACTTCCATAAAGGACAGGGATGATGAATACCAAATTCTTGCTATTTAGACTTTTGACTGTGATTCATGCTGCTTTTATTCTTACAGCACCAATTTTAGCTGGGTGGCAGAAGTGCTGCTGTTCTACAGGCCAGCTTTCAGTGAATTGATAAAAGCAAGCAAACTGAGCCCCCTGACAAGGAGGATTTTTCCTTTTTAGTTGGGTTCCCACTGAAGTCCTTTGACCATCCCACAGGCTGTGTGCTATGAGCATGCCTCCTTGCCTCTCCCTAGATTTAGACAACAGCATTGCAACAATTGGTGTCACTGTCATCGTGCCTGGCTGGCACTGCCAAGGCACTTGGAGAATGAATTTCATACATCTCTGGTTTAGGCCATACTGTCAAGACAGAAGAGACAGATACCTACAGCTTCATCTCTGCTGCTGCAGCAGTCTGCTGGGTTGGCATTTACTGATCAAAGGAAACATTGCCTGAAGAATTTCCTCTGTCCAAAGATAAAAGGAATACAATACTTTCATGGTAAATTTGTCTGAGCGCGTTCAGTTACTACTCTTCGGGCATGAAATAAGAAGCTGTTTGTAGAGATCATATTCCCAAACAAAGTACCCTGTGGGAAGAGCCAGATGCTCAAAGGTAGTTAAGTAACACATCTTTATCGTAGCTGTCACAATATTCCCAACCAGAACATATTTTCACATCTCCCTCCACACTGAACTAGCTTCTGCAGCTATTAATCACATATTGGTCAAGCACGTGCAGCCCCTCTCCTACGGTGTAAATATAAAAGGCACACAAATGTACAAAAGTAGCATTTGTTGCCTGTGCAATATGTTGTGCAGTGGGTCAACAAGAGACCCCCTCAAGTACTTAAGCTGCAGCTGTTGCAGGGATTAGGACATTTTAAGCAAAGAGTCAACTTCTGGATGCAGTGAGAGTTCTTCTATTACTGTATTCCAAAGGCTTTTGAATGCCTTGAGGCTAGTATGAGTCATACCAATGGATTTTATACCAGCGTTTAAACAAAGAAAGTTTACTTCTGTGTTAAGCATTTGTAAAATATCACAGCTGAGGACTATCTTCTGCTATTCTACCACCAGGTCTCTGCTGGGCACTCCCAGCAGCCCCCCTGAAAACATCATCAGTGAGAAACACAAGACTGAGCAAGCATTTGGGGAAACCAGCACCTGTCACTCTGTCTCCCTGTTGTGACTCAGGGCTTTGCTTTTCAAGTATTTTCACATAAAATGTATACTCACTCAGGTTCATAGCCTTTGAACCTCAGGGTGAGGCCAAATGCTTGAGTCATTTAAAACCTGGTGGAGAAAGGAGAAAAGCAGCCACCCCCTGCCAGCTGGAGCCTTACTTAATTCATTTACTCTTCATGTCAGCACGTTACATTTCCAGGTAAGCCACATAGAGCAGAGGTGACATTAACCATGCCTTAATTTGCTTTTCTTATTTTAGGTGCCTTTTACCTGGCCCCTTAAGACCTTTTGGACCCCCAGTTAAATACCTCAAGAACTCATCAATGGTCATGAGGACACATATTCCAGCCCTCTGTTTTACTAAGTCCTTGTGTGATTATTGGCTCTGGTATATCTATGCCTGTCAAGCAGAAAAATGGCTGCTCATAGCAAGTAAAACCAAGAATAAAACCAGAATAAGTGGCTCAGCTCAATTGCTGCTTAATGCCATAGCAACCTGACACACATTTTAAAGCATTCATGGAGGCCTAAAGAGGAGCTCTCAAGCTTTGAACAGAGCAAAGCTAACTTCATTTAGCTTCATTTAAACAATTTCCTTATACATGTTTCCTTGAAATGTCTGATCTTGTGTTCTTGCTTGAGCTTTTTCAAGAGATCCTGGAGCAACCTGCATTTGCACAGCACGATTTGCACAGAGATATTAGTTTTATAACCTGCCTTCCTTAACTGCCCTGTTTTCAACCTTTTCTAAGTTTTTCTCATGTAGTTTTCCTTTCATCTTCCTCCCTTTAGCTGGGAGATAGATGAAACACACGCTAACAAAATAGGGATGTGGTCCAAAACCCTTTAGTTGACCAATAGCAAATATGAGGCCTCTTGGGATCCAGCTGAGTTCCAGCTTTCCCCAGTCTGTCTAATTCTTCTCATCTGCTTCAGTTGTACTGGCAACAAAATGCTTATAAATATTTTGCTGGGTTGCAATTGTTCTTATACGTAAGACACATATCTCACTAAAACTTGCTCACTTGGGAAAATGGGAAAAATGAAAACCCTTGTCATAATTACAAAGTTCATCAGAACTACTATTTAAAGTCTCCTGATCACAAAAACACATGGTGAATCTTATCAAATCCTTACCTTCCCAGTGCTTTGTCCTCAAACTTAGAAAAATATTTCTATATTTAGAAAGCCTGTCGTATTGATGACACCAAAACTTAGCCCGCCTGTGAGTATACAGAAAGCAAGTTGTATTGCATCAGGGGAACTTAATGCACCCCAGTTGGACCAATCTTACTCACATGGTTTCATTTCAGTTGAAATACATTTATCTCCTTCATCTTACACTATTTCTTCAGAAATTGTGCTTTGCCTTAAAAAATAATACAATACTGTTCAAAACAAATCCTGAGAGCAAAATTTCTAAAATGTGACTTCTGAAGGCAGACGACCTTTTGGTTAAGGAAAAAGAAATTATTAGTTCAGCCAAATGTTCATAGCATTTGGGTTACACCAGGTGAAACACTTAGTCCTGCAAGCCCTAGAATTCTACAATTGAAACATCATATTTAAATTTTGTAGTGCAATACAGTGTAGTTTCTGTTTCAGTATTTTCTTGACCTTTTCTCCATTTTGTAGCAATTCCCCAGATTGCAGGTTCTCGCCCTAGATTAGCGTTCTCTATCATTTCTGTTCTCTGCTTGCCACAATTAATTTGTTATAACTTTGATATTTACTCCTCCCTCTGCTTTCCCACATGATTCATTACCACCCTTGAGCTCAACCTTACAGATTTGCCAGTGCAGATAGGGCCCAAAGGAGTGGGCCCAATGCTTCCCACATCACACTTGCTGCACGTGAAGAGCACGAAAAAATGTGTACATGAGTTGTAAATCTCCATAATCTACTGATGAATATGTTATTGACTGCAGGTCTTTTCATAGCCAACTCTGTTTAAGGTGACCTCAGCACCTAGACTGGAGGAAATCTGTGTGTCCTTTAGCATGGATGTGTTAGTTGTGTTTTTCAGGGCATTATTTCCCTGTTATTTGGTGTAAATTACTGTGTTTTTTCACATAGTAGACAGAAGTTGAGAAATTAACCTTTACTTCATTCTTTGTGTATACTCCTCCAGGCCTTGTAGATATTTGAGTACAGTTTTTTTTTCAATGTATCCTCTTAAAAGGACTTTTTTTTCTATTTATATTATGTTGTTCTTCTGAATATTAAATATATTTCCATTGATAGCAGTAATATTTTATGGGGGAATAAAAGGCCTAAAATGTAAGGGTGATAATCTGTAGGTCTCTAGTTGGTTGCAATTATTATATCTTCTTTCTTTATTAGTAACTCTCTTTATTAGTAACTCAGTAATTATTAAATTTGTCCTGACTCTCAGTATGGGTGGCAGAGAGTGAAGAAAGCAATGGAGACTGCAGTGCTACCATCCTGGCTAACAGGACTCCCAAGGGAGGTTTACAGGTTTTGTTGGACCAGACCTGCACTTTGTCAGCTACATAAGCACAAAAATTACTTCCATCCAGGACTAATTAGCAATAGTATTCACAATCAGTTTCATTACTCTTACTTGCTCTCTGTTAAAGAGGAAACTGTCATTTCAATTTCTTTTGCAAAATCAGTCTCTAACTAGAAAGGACTATATCTGTCAAAAAAAAATCTTGGTTAAAGCTGACTGTTCTCCATCTTCATTCTTTAGCATTTTGCAATTAGCAGTTTACAAAAATGCAGTTGTGGAAGTGGGGTACTAATTTTTCCTCTTTTCACAATTTTTCCTAATAACTGTGAAACGTACACAAATTATACTGTGGAGCCCAGTCATACTAGAGTTTTCTCTCTCAACACTCAGGAGCCTTTTCCCAGTGGGGAAGATTAATATAGCTTTCCAGTTCCTTTTGGAGTTTTCCTACAGAAGAAAGCAATTCTTTTTGCATGTCTCTTTGTGATCAAAGTGAAACCTGTCCAAGTCAGAATTCAGAATGACTTAATTTTTTAATTAAGACATTACACACAGGAGAGAGGGCTTTCCTTGGAAACTTGGTTCAGTTTGTTACTAGCCCCACAGGGTGCCTGAGATCTGATGAAGTGAAGGAGGTCCTAATTATGTAGCCCAGTGACAAAACACCACAGCCTTCACAGCACAGCAGAGGGATGAAAAGGTCATCCTAACCTTTTCATCCCTCTGCCTTGCCCTGAATGGACCTCTCCTGTATGAGCCTTAGATAGCCTACAAAAAGGAGAGTTGGAGTCTGTGTTACTTCCAAGGGGGACCAAACTGGAGGAAAAGCAACAATCTTAAATGACCTTTTGTTGAGGAGAAAGGTTATCAAACCAAAAGGTGAGAGGTTATTTACTTTTAGGCTTGAAGCAAAACACATGTAACTGATCCAAATGATATTAAGCATCACATTGTCTCAACAGTTTACTTAAGGCACTTTTTATCAGCATTTAACTGATCAAAGTATTAACTCAAGAATTTATCTGTGCATTTTCAACATAAGTTATTTATCTTTGCATTTACAACATAAGGTGTCTAATTAATTGAAGAGTTTCTTGCTGTATGCAGCTAACATTTCCTTACAAGTCAAATAATTTTTGCTATCTAGGGACAGTGTTTCATATAGGGAATAGTTTTCATAACATATTTAATTAGCACTAAAGTCCTGCATGCCTTAAGCTTTGGCTGTGGATGAGATGCAGTACAGGAGCCTGCCCATTTCTAAGAGGGAAGAGAATTTAAGTACAGCTTGGTAAACAAATAGAATACAGAAATGTTAATTATTTTTGGTTCCTTTGATATACAATAGAAATATTTCTTCCATGTGTCATCTATTCTACAGAATAGAGTTGCCTTGACAGAAATCAGTCCAGAAAGACAATGTTTAGGGAGGTGTGCAAAGGCAGACAAAAAACTTTATTTTTACTGCAGACCTTTCAATGTGATAAGCTGTGTGACATCAAGTGACTTCATGCACTATTTAATTTGTGGAGTTCTCCAAAGAAAATAATTAATCCAAATGCACATTTCTGTAGCTTGTCTTTTGCCTTTCTTTTGGTTCATGTACTATTTCACTATGTTCATTTCCATATCTGTTATAGTTTTGACACCAGTACTTCATTAATTAATGGCAACATGGTTTTCAAATTGCAGACTGAGGACAGTTACTCCAAAATGTATAAGACATCCTCCTTCACTTAAACGATGCCTCAGGTGTCATATTCAAGAAAGCAAAGGTTGCTTGCTAATTCTGACTTAAGATAACTGTTCATTAATTGCTGTCTGTGTGAGATACAGCAGAAGATTTATTGGTGTTCTTGTAGCTTAACTTTTCTAATGAATGTAATTAGGGAATATTTTTTACTAATTTCTTCATTTATTAAATATTCCTGTTCCTTAGAAATGCCAGAGAAGCATGTTACATGGATAACAGTCTTAAAGTAATTAAAGTTGATAGGAACCTATCAGAATTAGTTTTATAGTCATATAATATTTACTCTGGTCCTAAGGGTTTTCTAGTTCATTTCTCTGTAAGAGTTTTGATCTGTGTTTTTATCATCTGGGAACATGTCTGAGCAATCAGCTAAGAACACCTCGCATCAAAAGACTCACCTCATTTGGAAGCAGAACAGATTATTTTTTGCTGCTCATTCTATTGCTCAGAAGAAAATATGATGCATGATGTAAAATACTCAACTCTTCAAGCTTCAACAAAGGATCCATGGCATGAGAATAATTCATGTCTTACATTTCCAGCTATTGGTTTCCACTTTTGTTTCTTGATTTTGTTTCAGGAACTTACAAGTTAAGAGTCTGCAGGAGAAAAATCTATCTCTGTCTAGATATTTCCTGATAGGCCCTGCCAATGGAGAGACTTCATATGACAAATATTTATGGAAATGAATAATTTAAACCTAGAGCTTGTACATATACACAAAAAGGAGGAGAAAGGGAGGAAATTGAGCTGTGTAACTAAACTAATATCTGCCAACACAAGCTGAGAACATCAGGCCTGTGGCAGGATCTTGCAGGGGGTCTGACTGCAAGCTAGCAGCATCACAAGTGCAAAACAGCCTTTCAGTAAAATTGCTGTCACCTTCCCACGGGGCTGGTAGGACCCCCCTCCCCCAGGGCCAGCCACGAGGTGTGTCAGCAGCTGGGTGCTGGCCAGGGTATCTGTAACCCTGCACAAACCCATCTCCCCAAGAACATATCTTGGCAGCTGCACAAGGAATATGTTTTCCTGCCGTCCCTCAGGCTAAAATTATGCTCTGAGCAACCTGAGGACGGGGCAACGGGATCAACAGTGCCCAAGTCAGCCTTGGGAGCTCCAGCAGACCTGCTGAAACGATGCCTTTTTAATAAATGTTTCTGAGATTCCATTCCTGAGCAAATCCATGGCACCTGTGGGCAGTGGAGCCGGGCTTTCCCCATGGCAGTGGCTGCTCCCAGGCTGGCAGAGCTGCAGCATCCGTGCCCCTGCTGCTCCCAAGGAAGGATTTCCACTGCCAAACAAGATGAGAAGTGATGTCTGCAGTGCATAACTGAGCAGGGCTGGGGCCAAGGATCCCTTCTGCACTCCTGAGGCCCTCTGAGAGCTTCAATCCTTGCTTGTCTCCAGCATTACCAAGAACCTCCATTATGAGAGCTTTCAATTAATTTTAGATGTCCTCCACTGTCCTTCCAGCTTCCCTATAGCCTAATACACCTCAGGCTTGAAATCTACTTCTGAAAAGCCCTAAGTTTTACATACATTTATACCATCAGTAATTCCTTGCTGCTGAAAAGAGGAGTTCATTCATTCAGGATCTAGGGTTACCTCCTGCCAGTGTCTCCAAGATAAAAATAAATCATGGTCCCCATTAGTTTACATGCTGACAGTATCTCATAGCTGTCTACTTGCCTACCAATCCAAAAATTCTTCCACCTAAAGCACCTCCAGCTTGTACAACAGTCATTATATTAAAAAAAAAAATAAAAACCTGGAGCCATAATTACAAGGGGTTTATGTCATAAGTTTCACATAAATCTGAATCACTGAAGAGGTCATGCTTGTTGGAGAGTACCTGAGGAAAGTCATGTACCACAGGAAATTTATTTTAGCTTCCATGTCTCCCAAACAACTAGTGCATACCAAGCTTAGCAATTCTTAAACTTTATAAATTTCACCAAAATATTTTTCAGGTTAGATTTTCCCTCCATTGAAATGATTCATTTTCCAAGTGTTTGTGATGAAAGCAGATTTTGAAAAATTACTTTCAAATACTCCAGTTCAAGCTTTAATATATTATGTTGCAAATGACAAAGATTTGCTGTTGCCATTGGAAAATTACCCTTTGAAGCAAATGTCTGACATGATCCCCTCATTTAATTTTCCTCTGAGCCCTTGCAAAAAAAATAAATGAAAAATAGGGACAGCTGATTGAAGCACAATGCATTCAAAAATTAGGCATTCTACACATGTTTGATCTTAAATTTTTTTTATTATTTTTACTTATTTTTGCTTTTTATTTATTTTATATGATACTTATTCATGACATTGTCTTTTTATTGTTTTTAGTTAGTTCTAAAAGTAATCTTTATATATATACACACATATATATAGACATATATATAAAATTTAAGATGTTTTGTCCAGTTTTAATGTCTTTGGAACTTGAAGACAGTAATTGTAATAATTTCAAGACTTCTTTAGCAAAGTAGTGCATTACATTTATAGTCATAATTTTAAAATATCTGAATATTAGGCTGAGTTTTGAAACTACACTCACCCAGGGCTGTGGAGAGGAAAAAGAGTAGTTGCTGTATTTAAAAAAGAGTGTGTGATTACAGGTTGCTAAGGCTGACTTGAAAGCAACCAGGCCAAAATGGCAGAAATAGTGGTGAACATGCATGAATTATTCCCCAGGCAATCCATCTATACCTCTTTTCTGCTAGTCTGAATAATTTCCTATTTCTTTAATCTAAAAATTGTCCTTTCCTGCAGTTTTTGAGTGGTATCTTTTTCTAATAAAAACAACTTTTTATTTGTCAGTCAGAAAAGAGTATGCTTGTTTAACCAAGTAAAATTTTAAAATCAGAATTTTCCATCAGCCATCATCTCATTAATACATACACAAAAAGCACAGTAGTATAATAGGACAAAAAGACGAAGAATTTAATTGGTATTTTTCTTCTGTCATTAACAACTTTTTTGGGACCTACTTTCCTGTAAAAGAGTATTATATTCTCATCAAGGGTTATGATACATTAAACTCTATATTGCTATTAAAATTGTTAGACTAAATCACATAACACATAACATAAAGACCTATCACATAACACATAATGTTCAGCTGTAACAAAGTAGCAGAATAATTACTAACCTAGTTATGAGATGTACAGACAATTGTGCAACCCAGCTCATTAACTGGCATAGGGAAGTGTTTAAAATGCATCACGTGGATAATTTATTTCAGAAATAAAGACAGCATCAGAACTTGCATAGCTTCTTCATTTTCATTGTCTAGAGAGTATTATACTTTAATGTCAATTGCTGATTGTGGGTTTTTCCACTTATCTACATCAATAAATAATCAAGTGTTAATTAAACCCTTGTTTTTTACTCATGGACTATTGATACTTGAAGTCCTACAGGCACAAAGTTTTCAAGTCCTCACAGGATATGCTGATATTCTTTGCCTCCTGGAGATCTTTTGACTAATTGCCTTTATGAGACAACACAGGGAAGTGTTCACCTGGAAAAATATTGCTCCAGATCCTGGCTGACATAGTTGGGTGAGAAAACTCCTCTGCCCTGTCATTCTCTTATTGTCTGAGATAGCAAGCAGTCAAAATAATTTTCACAACTCCTGTTTCTCCAGGAACAGGGAATGCCAGTGAGATGGACTCTGCTGGCTACGTTACCCCAGGTAATAGGACGCCAGGCAAGCTTTAGACTGTGTTTATTCCTGGGCACACGTTTATTCTTGGGATCACGTTCTTGATCACATCTTGGAAACATTGCAAAAGTGCCTCAAAGTACTTTTTTGCTTAGGGATAACTTAAATATGTAGCCAACATTAATCTCCAATTATTATTTCCGTTTGAGACTTCCCTTGGCCACGGAAATAAATGGCTAACTCAACTGCAGTCTGTCTTCAGAGGGCTACTTTTAGCATGGAACCCCAGCTCCAGTTTTGAAGCTCCCATTTGTCTGGGATCATAAGTCTTCATTGCTATGGAAGCAAACAGATTTTCAAATGCTACTTGGCATGTATTAGTCTGCCAAGGAAATACTCATAAAAGATTGTCAGGGACTGATTCTCCTTTCCTAGAGGGAGGGATGCTTGGCATTCTGCTACAACTTCCCACATTTACCTTCTTTTAGGAAGACAGCTGACACTACTGCATTGTGACACTACAGCATTGCTGTTAAAATTAACAATTTGCAAGTTGCATGGTCTGTTTCTTATCTTACAGGAGCTTCAGTTCCTTTGTCTACTAATTTTCACAGGAGCCAAACATGCCAGTATAATGATGAATAACCAACACTTCATTTTAAAGATTTTTGTACCATAGATCTCATCTTACTTTGGCATTTTGTTTTTTAGCCCTGGCTCCTCTCTATTTGTCCTAAAATTTCACTTTGTAACTGTGTGTTCTCATGGTTGGAATAATTTTTCTCATTTCCTTCTAAGTTACAGTTGTCTGGAACTTAATGTCTTATTATCTCTGGGAAACTTTGCCTCCTTAATATATTTCTCATCCACCTGAGAGAAAGACTCAGAGCTCAGGGAAGTGCTGTTCAATTAGCCTGTGCCTGAGATAACAGGGGCCAAAGGTAGTGTGCTTAACTTGCTTTGCAACAGCTTCCTACATGTCTACAGCTTAAGCTGACCTACCTTGAACCCTTGGTCACTTCCAATCTGGTTATAAATCAGTGTAATCATATCTAAGAGGAGGTTTTGATTGAAAAGCTCCTTTTTTTGATGGGCAAGTGCATTATCTTAAGCCTCCCTGAATTCTGTTTAAATCTTTTAACTTATAAAGATGAGTCAATTTTTTTACAATAAAATTGAAATCATGTTTTATTAATGGCATGCTTGGGATTCCTTCACTGTTCTTTCAGTTGATTATATCTATGGTAACTCCCTGATTTCTGGGTACTCTATTTTTGGTGATTTTGATATATTCATAAATGGCAAAGACTATCTTGGTACTTCTGTAATATTTAGCAACAGGTACATCAGTTACATTTTTAAGCTAGAAAGCAAAAGTTTTTTTAATTTTGTTTGACTGAAAAATGTCCATTTTTAGGACACAGTACGAAAATAATGAAACAGCTTTTAAGACATTTGAATTACAACAAAAAAAATTCAGTATTACTTAATATTATTGAAGATTTTGAACTAAAATAGAAGTTGGGCCCAGTTTATAAAAGACTTTAGCTTGCACGTGGCTTTTGCTGTCTAAAACTTGACATGGTCCCCAAAATGTATTTCTTCTCCTTTCTGGTCATGCTATTTTCCACAGGAGGAACACAGGGTTTTGGGTAGGAAAGTAGGATTTGGGTATGTTTTTTTCCATCCTAGCTTGTAGCACCTCCTTGCTGCTAAAACACCATTATAATCATTCATTATAGGCTGAAGTTAGCATAATGCTACAAGGCTTTTCTGAAAGCTTACTGGCCTTCTAAAGGGTCATCTTCTTAAAGTCATTCCACAACTCTCTCAAGCGTGAGAAGTACAGAACATAAAGGCTATAATCTGAAGGTAATACTGAAGAGGAAAAAGTACAGAATGGTCTTTTAAAGTAGTATGGTTAGATTAGAATCACCAAACTAAAGAAGGCTTTTATTCAGAAATGGGCTGATATGAAGGTTCTTAACTAAAATTTTCCTATATACTTGCTCTGAGAGAAATTTTCTGTTGCTTATTCTGTAGGAGTTGAATATCAGTATTTCATTAGCTAGCTTTTGTAAGCAGGCACTGCCTTCAGATGTTAGCATAATTAAGCTAGTTCAGGGGGAAGCACAAATATGAAATTCAAATGGACTTTACAGTACCCACCTATTAAACCTTCCTAAATTATGTGCTTTACCTTCTAAATGAAGCAATGCATTTACCTTAATATGAAGAAGATAAGATACATTTAGAAAGAGCTACTTGCATTAAAATCAACATACCTATAATTTCTACTTTTCTATAAGAAGCCATGACTATGGGGAACAAAATGAAAATTAATGCAATAAGAATGTGGTAATGCATTCAGAAGGAAAGATAAAAGAAGAATAATCCAGTGAAATTCTGGGTCTCTGGAGATGCAAGTTGTTTCTTCAAAGTGGGAGTAATACCACAGCAAACTCAAAATGTGTTTTTTTTCTTCAGATTGCAAAGGAAACACATATCTACTGCTAGGTGGTGGCAATAAAGTAAGTATTTATTACAACTGAGGATTCAAGTTGGAAAAGACAAATTAATAGAGTAAAGATCTGGCAAGTTGAAACAACCTGAATGGTTGCCCACTTGAGTAAAGCTGGGTAAACAGTTTTTAATCTGAAATTGAGCCAAAACCTTTCAGGAAGTAGGAAAAAAGTAGAATAAGATAGCTGTGTTCTCAAGGCCGGGTTAGCAGCTGGCAAACATTTGGTTATTGAAGAGTAAAGGAGAGCTGACACAGCCATGAAACCAACAGACCTGGTCAGTGAGTTCACCTACGGGTTTTTTGGAAAAGAGTCAGAAAAGCAACACAAGATTATGAATAGGCACACTGACTGTCTGATTTTATCAGTCTAATGTTTCAATTTTTAAAGAATATTGATGCATTGGGCAACCTCGAGGTGGAATGCTAATGGAAAAGTTCAGGGAAAAAAACTAATAGAGATAAGTGTTAATTCTTTATGAAGTCCTTTTAAACTCCAAGCTGCAGCTTCAAAAATTCAGCCCTGGAAGTCTTGTGACAGTTTATGTGAATTGATTAGGAACTTAATTGGTGATTGCAATTAAAGGAGAGACAGAAACCCAGAAACGTGATTTTCCTTTCAGTTTTTTTCAAATGTCCTTTTTGCTGCATTCTTAAATTGATTCCAGTGCCTCCGTTTGGCATCTGTCTTCCAAATCAGAACATGCAGGAGTGAAGATTCAACACTGTCTTTTCAAACAGGATAAATAGGTTTGCATGATGTCCCCAAACAAACTCAGAATTGCCATGGAAAAGCAGTGGCCCCCAGTTCCTCTGTGCATTGCTGAGCAATGTAACTCTGAGTCTGGGAAAAAGGCAGGCATGCAGCTTGTTCAGAACAAGTAGCAAAGAATTTGATTTCTTACCAGATGCAGGGAAGGCAGAGAAATGCTTAGTCAAATCTATTAAATTTTCCTAACTGGGACAAGGTATTCTTGTTTCCAGTGTCTAAGCAACAGAATATGATAAAAGTGTCTTAAGAGCACGATGAAAAGAAGTCTTGATTTAATCAAGTGACTGTGTTTATTTATTAAAGAAAAGGACAAGCTAAAGTAGCAGCTAAATTTGAATATCGGGTTCCTGATTTGCAAACTATTAAACTTTTTGTTCTTGCATCTTGGAAATCTTAGTCAAACCTGTTTGGTTCTGCCATCCCAAACATGAAAGAGGCCATTGCTTTGAATTATGCAACTTTATATTTTTCTTGAGTGGAAAATGTGGATTAATTCTACCTTTAAGAAAAAATATGTTATAAAAGTTGAGAGCAAAATATGGGGAAAATCTAATGTATAAATGAAGTTAATTTGGTGAGTTTGACAGGAGCATGGAATAATTTTGAAATTGTTTGAGTAATTTTCTTTTTGCCCAGTTTGTTTGCATGTTGGAAGAAAACTCTGGAAAAGTAGTGCATTAGGTCTGTCAAATTTAACAATAAATATCATGCAAATCTTTCCTCAATGGTCATACTTTGGATGGAATACTACAGGGAATGTACTAGTACAGATTTAAGAAAAAATAAAACCCACTAGGAATCCTAGGATAAAATTTCTCTAATGTGATAGTCCAATTTAAAACTCCCTTTCTAATGGAAAAATACTCCTGTAACTGGGCATGGGAGGAATGTTCAGCCTTTCCTGAGCAAAGTTCTGATTGTCAGATTGAAGTTATGTATATTTCCTTAGAAAGCAAAGTATGCTGTGTCTCCTCAGTGCTTTACTCTTACACGTGCTTTCAGCTGTGGGGAGGGCTCAGCAAAACTGGCCAAATTGGTTGTTTATTTAATGGAACTAACACTCTTCTAATTTGGGCAACAGAGCTGAGTCATGGCTCACATAACTGCTAAGCCCTATTTCTCTCTTAGTTATTTACAACTCGGGGGAAAGAAGCCCATGTGATGTTGTTTCAAAGGTGCTGATATCAAAAATCAGACACCTGATTAGTGGGGCTCCAGCAGTGGAAATATCTTTAGCTGGAAAATTAAACTAAGAGATTTTACCTGTCACTAACACAGGCTCATAAAATTATTCTTGTTAAATCTCTCCACAGGACTAGGGAACTAATAAATCAGCTAGCTCCTTAAATAAAAACTACTAAGTATCAGAGCCAAGAATGGATCTCATCAGAAACTTCTGAATTGTTTTCTCTCACTTCAATTAAAAGCAAAGAGCCTGAATATTTACTTATCTGCCTATTCCTAATTGTCTGTCAATTACAGAATGAAAATTGAGTGTGAAAATGTCATTTAAAGTCCTGCTCAGACTCGGGCAGGTTATTTGATGTGCCACTGCTCATGCAGGCACTGTGTATTAAGGACAGGATAAGGTATGTGGAGCTGGAGGAATGCTGCTGGGTGATGCCCAGAAATACCTCTTAGTGTTTTGTTAGTGTTTTGTTTCAGGTTAATAATGTAGTGAAATAGCAATAAGCCAGAGTGGACCAGCTTGTTGCAGAGTTTATGTAGCAAAAGTTTCTCAAATATGTTCTAGACTTACAGATCTGTGCAAAAGCTCCTGAGGATATTAGACTGCTGAAATACTTGAAAAGGAGCAGATTCAACTTATTACATCTCTTTTCTTTCAAATTCTTCCCTGAATTCATAAATTCAGGTACAATTAAAAGGGAAAAAAAAAAAAAAAAAGAAGCAACATAATATGAAAGAGTTCTGTGAGGAAAGTAATGGGACAGTCAAGGAGGGACTGCACCTCTCTGGCAGCATAGTCTCCAGAGCTGCTGCATGTATGGGAAATGACTCGAGTGAGGGACTACACTTCATTTTCTCCATGGAAATGTGCCCTGATAGATAGCTGGGTGCCATGCTCTCAGTTCCAGAGGTTACCAGTCCATGAGTCACCTGCACCAATGGATAATTTTAGGATCCCTTACCCAGGCATGTGAGCAAAATGATCCAATGCAGGGCAGGTACGGCTGTGCTTAAATTACCAGTGCAGGTATGCTGCAGTGCACTGGGGACCCTCACAGCAGGAATGTGTGAGAGGATAGCCAATATCAAACCAGCTGACTGCTCCTCTGAAGACCACTGCACACAGTGGGATGGATAAATAAAACATTGAGATACTGACTTGTCATGCACGCAAAGCATGTGGCCACAGACCAAAAGTCAGTCAGGTGTGCCTAAATCCCAGGACTCTGCTCAGAAATCCTGGATGCTCTTCTGACACATGGATTAGCAAACAAAAGGCATCAAAGAAGTCAAAAGTTCAAGTGTGTTTCCACAGGGCTCTATATTGTACTTGTCTGTGCTTTTAATTGGTTTTGTTCATTACTGCAGCTTTTTTACAAAGAAATTATAAATTAGTAGTGAAGGGCATAGAAACTATTTTGATCCAAGATATCCTTTGATTCACTTGTATCCTACAGTGATTACTAGCTCCTTTGTTCTCTTTATTGCTTATTCTAATATGGATGAGAATACAATTTTTTTTTATTCTGACTGGGCCAGCTTATCACAGCATTATTAAAGAGAAAAATACTTTAAACAGCATGTGGCTTTTAGTTTCATCACCACTATAGCAAAATAAATGATAGTAATGTATCACATATTTAAAACAATTCATCATTAGAAGTCATATGCAGTGAATGGCCTTTCCTGCATATATGATTTTGGACATAGATTTCCTTAAAGACGTGGTAGTATTTTATGGGTGGGATGTCTCAAATCTTCACTACTAAGACAATTAAAATATTTGAACTCTGGGACAGTACCCTGGTTTTTCTTCTCCGAGTTACTCTGTCTCCTTTGTTCTTTAGCCAATTGCAAATGCTGCAGATTGAGAAGACCAAAGACTGGAGAGACTGAAGTTAACAAAAATTCTAACCAGCATAGATATAGACAAGCATAAACAGAGAATTATTTTAAGGACATTTTAATTTAAAAACTTGAGTCAAGCTTGCTTTTATCCTACAAAAAGATACACAGAGCTGATGTCAACCCTTTCTTACTTTCAATTCTGTGCCTGTTTTCTTTAACTGGAGTTTTTTATGTTACATTTCACAAACTGAAAATTCTTTTTCCAATTTTCACGTGTACATTATTTCCTTGTTTCCAGTACTTTTACACTTTTATTAGTACATTTAATATTACAGATTTTAAAATGAAAATTATTAAAATGTCTATTATAAGCATTCTCATTTTATCCAGTAAGTCTGGCATACATGCAGTTTGTATTTCCACAGTGTATTAATCCTAAATAATCAATATTAATAGGAAATTCTGTGATGATTTCTTCTGCTCTGCTTCTATATGAACACATTTTACTGCAGAAGGTTTCTGGCAGCTGGTGCTGTCTGTTCTACTAGCACAGGAGAACTTGATCTTGTCCTTGGCTTTCTTGTATGAAGGCTATTCAGGCTTTTCTAAATCCAATCTAGTTGGCTTTGTTTGTATAACAACATAGAATTCAAGCTTCTTTATTTCAGAAAAAGTCAACTATTTATCTTTATGCAACAATATGGATATAAATTGAAAGTAGATGGGGTTTATTTCAGACACATCAATATCCAGATTGTCAGAGGGAGTTTTATGAAAGCCAAGAGAGGCTCTGAGCTACCATGGAAGGGGACCTAGGCTATAGGTACCTAAAGTGGATGCTAAAGTGGCCAAGCATCGACAACTGCAGTGCAGTCACAGCTTCCCAAGTCTCACTTCTATTAGCTATTCTATTAACACTTTGTTTAACAAGTGCTTCATTTTGTTTGACCTGCAGCACTTTCTACGAAAAGTACAGATTATTGGCCTAGTTTAAGCTTTTAAGCTTTTAATTGCCAATAAAGAGTTCTTGGCTCATTTGACTTATTGCCACATTAGCAGGCTTTGCTTTACTTCCAAGTTTCATTTGAGATTACCACTGATTCACAACTGCTGTCAACAGGATTGTCCTTGATGCAGTGGCTCTAGAGAAATAACCTAGGGCATTTACAAGCAAGACTTGTGAAGAGCTGAATCAGGATAATTATCCAGAAGGGTTAGAGTGTTGCTGAGATCTGAAGACCTGATTGGGTTGAGGAGGGGACTTCTGTCCACAGGCAGCAGATCCTTTAAAGATTTATCGCAGGAGGTCACTAGAGAACCTGGTGACATCACTGAAATTCAGTGCAGGCAAAAGTTTTGTGTAAATTTTATACAAGAGAAAAATAGCTAGAAAAACCACTAGTGCCTATCAAGCCAGTGATCAGGGAAAAGGTCAGAGAATTATTCATTTGCTCACCAGACCCAAGGGTGAGTCTCAGGTGATGATTTTACTAACAATAAGAGAAGGACATTTTCAAATCTGTGTAATCAAGAATCTAATCCTTTCTCTTTGCTAGTAAAAAATATGAGGTTTTTTCCATGGTAAGCTTGTGTAAATGTATGAAACAGACTAAACTAAACTTGACAGGCAGTAAGCATTCTCTGTATTTCCAACACTACAAAATGCAAACCCTATAGGACTGGCCACTCCAAACAAATTAGAGGCTCTCAAAATTTGGTCTGTGTCTCCAGAAAGAGGAAAGAATAACTTTGAAATAAAATTCCATTAATAACTCTGATCTTCACTTCAACTACTCGTCACTGGGGCAAAATCTCAAAAATTAAGCACTACTGTTTCTTCATAAGAAACATAACCTGCTCATTTATTAACTCCTTCTGGTTAAAATATAAACTTTTAAGTTTTTCACCTCTTTTATGTCCTACCTAAAGTACTGTCCATTGGTACTAACCGTGAACATGCTTGCTGCACAGTTAGAAGCATGGCTAAAAGCACTTAAAGTTTTCTTTTGCTTAGGTATCAAGACCATATTTGTACATCTCATCTGATGTAGCTAAATGTTTTAAATTCATTCAGGAAGGGCATATTTTGGGATTCAGGTTCCACCTCTCAGATCTTTCTGGACAGTTGTGTGATCCCATATCTTCTTGTTTCATTGATTCTTCATTAAAATCTTGGGATTCCTACTGAATGAGGAGAACACAAAGTGTCTG
Organism: Chloebia gouldiae; assembly: GCA_003676055.1. Lineage (NCBI taxonomy): Eukaryota > Metazoa > Chordata > Aves > Passeriformes > Passeridae > Chloebia > Chloebia gouldiae. The sequence goes on from QUSF01000016.1 coordinate 472,491, forward strand.
CTACCACAATTTCAGGCAGAATTTTCTTCCAAAACCTGGGAGCAGAGGAGCAGATGTATTGAGGAGGAATGTGTTTTATGGACTTCACTGTACTCACGGATGATTGGCTTTAGTGGCTCCACCTTAGAGTGCCAGAAGCTGTTTCTGGTGGCACACCTCCCTTCAGCTCTGTGCTAATAAACCCTCCTAGTTCAAGCATGGTTTTGCTAAGTGCAATGTATGAGCTTAAGTAACTTCCACAACTCAACAGAAGCTTGAAATCAGTGAGACAGTGAAAAAGGGTTTTCCAGCTATTAGCTTATGGGCCACATATTTATTTCTTCTGCAGAGTCCAATCTAAAATACACCTTCATCACCTTACACTGTGTTGGAGTGAATGAAGATGAAGAAGGGCATAATGTACAGCCAGGGTTTTGTTGTTTTGTTTTTTCTTTAACTGAAAAATATCTGATGCTCAAGGAAAGAAAAACACTAATCAGGAATGTCTAGTTTTATCATTTTAGGGAGTAAAGGAGTTAATTTATGCTTCTGTCATTACATGTAAATTTGCCTTATTGTATTCATGTACATATCCTTATTACATCAAATTATGTGTAATAAAAATAAATAAAAATAAAAATAAAAAAGACCAGCTGTCCTCTTCCTAAAATCCAATTTGCCTCATTATATGAGTAGCACCTTTCTTTCTTCACCAGGTAGGTGCTACTCATACTTGCCAGCAGGTCTTCTTTGAGTCTTCAGCTTGTCTCTCTCTCTCTCCATCATCCCCTGTGGCTTTGCAGCATGGAGGAACCCCTGGAAAAACATGGGGAGCAGCTCACCAGACCCCTGAAACACATCCTTGTTTTTAGCACCAAATTGAAAAATCTGGTCACGAAATTGAACGCTCATGCCAGGAAACCTTCAGGCAGCCTCTGTTGTGACAAAATCCAAAGATAACCCTCCTCCTCCCTGCTCTGAATAGGCAGAACACAAATAAAGAGTGGTGGGCTGCTCCTAACAGATCTGTCCCTGCCCCTCACCAGCCTGCTTCAGCAAAACTACAAAATCACTCAGAGTGATTTCATACAGTAGGAGAGGGGAGAAACAGAGATGAGCTCCTAATGTGCAGGCAGTACATGCCAACACTTTTGCCACCTTCACCAGTTTGTATTATATATGTATGGTAAAAGTCCTAAAGAACATGTGAGAAACTACCTGCCTTTCTGGCAAGTTGTATTCCATCAATAAGCAGAGCTCTCTCTTCCACTCAAAATGTTCTTGGGAGGTAGAGCCATGCCTGAGGCCATTTAGCAAGCATCCCGCAGCCGTAAATGTTGTGTTTGCAAGTGGCAAACTTTGAAATCAAGATCATAATAAATCTCATGCCTTTAAAAAGAGATGTAATTTCTGTATTAAGTCATGATCATTTCAGCATAAAAATCCTAAGTTTGGTTAGTCTTTATCTGAATTTCTCACTAATTTTCACAGTATTGGTCTCGCCCTCATGTTTCAAGCCAAGTTTTGGGCTTAATTTATACCTGACCTAAGAAGGTTGGAGTTGGAGGCCCGGTCTACTGAACATGAGCAGAAGTGTTGTAGTATTACTCAATACTTTTGTTTTATTTATGCATTTCAGTAGCAGAAAAAAATTTACCGAGAGCAAAATTTTTCTCTTCCTGTGGCAAGTGCTAGGCAGTGGCATCAACATATGCCAGTGAGTCAGACGGGTGCACCCTTGGAGATCCCTACAGAATCTTCTTTCCATTTCATTTCCATTTCATTTTGAGTAGCCTTTTATTTTTTAAGTAGGAACTTTTAATGAGAAACAGTGTGCAGCATTGTTAAGCTTGATTAGGCAAATTTAATTTGCTATAGTTAATGTATTTTTGCAAAAGAAGTACTCATCTTAAGCGTGGTCCATAATCTTTCAGTAATTTAGAATAATTTAAATAACTACAAAGTCTTTAACTTGTAATGAAATGTATTGCAAGTAACTTCCTCTATTGTCTCTTCAACTGTCTCAAAAATTGCATACTTGCATTTCTGGCATTGGTGGTCCTCAGTTTCCATGTCTCAGGTGGACACAGCCTTGATGGTTTGGGCTCCTCTCCTGTACAATCTCACATCAAGAACACATTTTATGGCTATTTGGCATTCTGTAGTTGAGAGTTTTACCATTCTGGGTTACAGACACCAGATGTAATTAGTTTCTCAGCACACCAGCAGTGCTTGCTCTGATATTTATCTCCTTCATCTTCCTGTTCATTAAGCTGCTGCATTCCCAGAGCTCCTTCCACCATAGGGGTCTGCAAGAACAAGGAAATCAGAACAACTGAACCTCATACCATAGAGCTACATCAGTATAACAGATTTGCTAGAGGAGTATTTCTAATCATCGCTTTCCATCCAGGAACTTATCTTACTTTTCCCTAAATTTGTCCTGCTTCATTTTCAGTTCAGCAGAGAGGTAGCAATGCAGCAGGACACTCGACATTTGTAGTCAGCTACAAGTATCTACAAGAAAACAATCCTCCTCAAAAGCAATCATTTGCTTGTTATTTCATACTTTCACCTAGCTGCTATGACACACCTCAACACATATCTGCTCTGGCTACTCAATTTTAGTTATTATTTCTTCTCAACAAATAACATTCTTCTTCTGTTCAGGGTTCTTCTATTTTTATTTTATAGGCTTGTGTTAATTCTCACTTAATGGGTAAAGGTAAAGTCCTTCTGATGCCTGTGATTTAATTTTCTATTTTACTTTATCAAATGAACACTTCAGTCAGCAAACTTAAACCTTGCATTATATGAAGAATGCAGTGTGGATGCTAAAGAACAAACAGCTGACTGAAAAAATGTATCTCTGCTTCAATGTATTCTGTATAATTCATCCCTAATCACAGCCTAATTGAAACCAAATTGAAGCAAAACCTAAGCAGAATTTTGTTTCACTGCTGTTTGAGTGCTCTGTCCCCATCCATTGGTTTTCAGAGTACATCTGTAGTACTTGTAACTAAACAAGCTAAAGTTGATTGCTGCAAGGGGCTGAAGGGCTCAGTTTGCTCGATGTGTCCCCATGCCTCCAAAACAGAGCACAAGCATGGCATTGCCAATGATCAAACATCCTCCAAATTTCCCCTGTTACAAATAATACAGTTTTAATACCAACCATATTTGGTGGTCTTTTTCCATTCTTTTGCAATTAAATAAGGAATAATCAGTCCCAATGCACCTTTACTGATCAGACACCCAGGTTATTACACAATCTACACAGTCTTCTGTGCTCCCACTATTTTCAACCTGCTTTCTGCAAATGATGGGAAAATATGTGTTCTACACCATGTTCATCATAAAAAAAAAAAAACCCTCCAGGCATCAAATTCAGCATATGCTATCACAGACACAGTGAAGAAAACATCCAATTCTCCCTTCTCATTTATATTCTCTCCTGTGGTATATTTTTAAATGTACCTGTGTATTAGAGACATCTAATCCTATTATTTCTGCAAGGTTTCATTAGTATATGGAATAAAATTCCCAGGCATTATGCTGGTCATCCCTATCCTTGTGTAAATGAACAACCTTTTGAAGAAACAGTGCATAAGTGTCTCTAAATGAGATTGAAAAAGTCTCCTAACTGCAATATGTAGTGTCATTATTGCTTCATTCTCTACCGAGAATACCTTTGGCAAATTCTAGAATTGTCTATAATAACTTTTGTTAGAGCCAAGCTTTTCTCTCTTTTATGCCATAATAGACTGAGACTACCAGCTGACATTATCCCCTATCACACAAGTACAAGACCTTACCTTTTGTGCTGTGATTTTTTCCCATTTTTACTATATCATTTTTTGCAAAATATTCCAATTCTGGTTTCCATTAAAGATGCCCCCAAGGTTTGTCTTAGTGCATTTTATTACCATATTCTTAGTACTTTTGCCCATCTTATTCAATATACATATTTACCAAAGGTCCCATGACAGATCTTTGCTAAACATAATTAGTTAACTCCCTCTGAGATTTCTAACATTCTGTATTTTTCCTCATTAGTAAGGATTGCTTATTTAATACTTCTTCTGCCAGTTTCCAGCTTTGTCTGCTCTACATAATTTTGATTTCTTTTATTTGTCTTCTTGCACGCTGACAACTGCCCTGTGCTTGCAATAACCCACATTCACTCCCTTGCTACTGCAGCACAAAAGTGGCCTAAAAAACTTCCTTTCAAATATTCAGCTTCACCACCTAACTTCTTACCCAATTTGGAAAGATTTGGGGTTTTTTTTTATCTTTATTGTTTCTTTAGAAAGAATTTAAGACTTTTCTTTTGATAACAACAATCAAATTTATGGTAGAAGTTCTGTCTAAACCAATATTTGTATATTATATTCCTTTCATACAAGACTTCACAAAAATAAGTTCTTCATAAAGGGTCTTTGATGCCTGTGAAGAAAAACCTCCATGCAACTCAGCAACAACAACATGCTATAAAAAATCAAATCCTCCAAGTAAGGATTACATATTTCCCAAGAGGAATAAAGGACATCCAATAATTCATTTTCAAACAGACTAATAAAAAAACTGGTTTGTGCCCTGTTTAGAGGCTTAATAGGAACTCAATAAATCAACGTAAAACTTCTGATATGGCTCACTGTTTCAGTCTTTAAAGAAAAGTATCCAGGGGAAAAACATGTTTCTATTCCTGTTGGGGTCACTGCATGGCCTATGGCATGAAACATTAATGCTTTCCATAGTCTAAGGCTATATAGAGGCTACTGCCAGGCTACTCTTCCAATCGCCTTCTTCTTTGTATCTTCAGTAGGATATTACCTTATAAACCAGTCTAAATCATGAAGCTGCTTTTAAAGAACTATTTATGCTGTCAATCCATTAAATTTCACACCCTGTCAAAGCAAGTGATGCTCAGTCAATCAATTATGTAAGTGCATATGTTAGTGTACAGTGTTGAATTCTTCATTTTATTAAAAGTCTAATACAAGTTGTTTTTCTGGTATCAAATATATGGTTATTGTCAAGAATTTTTCCTTTATGTCTCCTGTTAAATCCCAACCTGCAGCATGAGTTACCTTGCCTATTTCCACTAACTGTGGTCAAGATTTGTGTACAACTGGTTCTCATAAGATCAGTTCTAGATATGTCTCAGACAAATAAACCTCACCCACATGATGTAGACTCTTGCTAAGCAAAACAGTTAACTGAACAAGTTAACTATTGAAGTGTGGCACACAAATCAAATGGGTGAGTCCCACTGAAGATCTGCCACAAGTTTATCAGGATGCCACTGATGCAGATACTATTTTGGAGTGTCATGCTGGGATTTGTAACCTCCTTTTCAGTTTCCCTACCTGTGTGTTTGTAGCCTCTGATTCATGGAAACAGCCTCCTTTGAGCAACAAGTCCCTTGCTCTTTGCAGGAAACATACTGTGTGTGTGTGTGTGTTTGTACTATTCAATAGAAGTGGGTTTTCCATAAATCTATCACAGTTATTTATTCAGCATTTTATATGAAGGGTGGACATGGACCCACGTGCATCCAACAGAAAGCATGAAACAAAAAAAAAGAAGAAGTCTGATGCTTGCTGCTAGACCTGTTTCAATCTCTACTGAATTTCTAAACACTCTGTGGTGGAACTGATTGAGTGACCCTCATCTCACCCTGCCTTACCTGTTCTGTAAGTCCTTCCCCTGAGGGTCACAGCAGGCTGACATCTCTGCAGGATATACAAACCCTTGTTCACTCTTGCACACCACCAGAAATGAGACTGCCACGCCTGCTCTCTGTGCCATGGATGACCACACAGCAGCAAAGGGTGCACTCACTCACTCTTCCTGGCACAGGCTGCAGGTGGAACTTCCTTCTAACTCTGGCTCATCTTGCCTTCCTCCCTTGTAGCCCTGGGCACCACTCTAGGGAAACATTACTGATGCTCTCTGCCAGGTTCCTTCTCATGCCACGTACATCCATGCACTCCATGCACAAATATTATAGTTTCTGGGTTGGATATCTCACTGCAAATCTGGCAGTCTCTCTGTGTGATAAACACTGGAGGTTTTCATTTGCAGTTCTTTTGTCCTTCCCACTCCCAGGACAGCTCTTCTATTTATTGTTGCTTTTCTCAGTTTACAAAGTGCCCTAGAAAACCTGTTCAGCTAGTTTTTCTGTTTCCTTGATTGATTAACTTTTCTGTTACTAAGCCAGGATCAAGCCTGCTTTCTGACAGTACTATTTTGTCTTCTTGTGCAAACTTTGCAATAGGATCAATCATACTCAAATGAACCAGAGAACAATGGTGGAATATGCATTGTTTGGTGGTCTGACACCTGACCATTACTTCTTTTTTACATCAGGTTCCCTAGAGTTATGTAAGTTTTCTTAAACAATGAATTTAGTATTCAGTTTGAAATAAATGGCTATATCTCTTTGCAGAGAATAGATCTTTAGTTTTGAGTGGCAACCTTAACATATCACCTTAGAATGTCTCTAATTTTCCCTTTTGCTGTAGCCCACAGCTTTCATGCTGAGCATGGAATGATAATAATTCTGGATAAGAATTCTGGCAAATTCTGGAAGCCTGAATGATACTAGATCATTCCATAGGCATCCTGATTATCTTTTGGTGTTTTTTTAAGCAGGTTTCTCGCCAGGCCATGCTGCTGTCCAAGCCAGAGGGGAGAGGCTGGGAGGAACTTGGACCCATGCCACAGCACAGGCATTCTGCCCTAACAGCTAACAAGTGACACGGAAGACTGAAACTAAAGTCAGGACAGAGCTGCACAAGGTGTTCCCACTAAGCATGAGGACAAGCAAAGTGGAGATCTCGCTGAGCTCCTTGGCCTCTGGATCATGGCAGTCCTGTTTTCCCAGAAACCTGGGCTAATGCTTACACAGGAGGATCCACAATTTAAATTACATTGTCTTTTCCATTTCAGTGCCTCTAGAAATTGATGGCAAGCTACATACTCCCATTACTTGTCAGTCTTCAGTCTTTTTCCTTATTGATTTCTTACCATCTTCTGAGCCATGTTAAAGAAGTCCTTTTTCACATGCAACCACGTTTATGCTAAAATATTTTGTTTTGCTTTTGCTAATGGCATAAAATCTATGACTACTTTTTTTCCCTTGTACAGCTTTTAGGGCTGTTAGCAGCTTTCAAGTGCTCCAGGTATATCATTTTCAAGAGTTAAAATTGGGCAATTTAACTTTGACAAAAATTCCTCATTTGTATCCTGAAGTTTAAAGTGTTTGCCCTCTCCTCAGTCCTGCTAAAGAGCAGGTCAATTTGTTTCGCTTTTATGTTACTTACATGCACAAAGCTCTATTCTTAACCTTTGCCAGAATTTGCCTACACAGTTACATTTAAATTTCATAGCTCCATGGTATGGGAGGGCAATGAATGTTAAACTTCCAGTTTAACCTCTTTTACAGCATTATGTCATAATTTTCATGACATTTTGTTGGGCATTAAAGCATACAATTTTCTCCTCACACTGCAGCAGCAGCAGTCATTTTTTAGCTCTTATTAAGTAACAGAAAAGCCAAACCATATGGTTCTTCTATTACTTTTAGAGATGCAACAATACTGGAAAAGGAATCTGGTTTTTCATATCCTTTAAGGAAGGGAAATACTATTTTTTTTCTGATATTTATTTTGTGGTGAAACTGTGGCATATTGGAATTTTCTCTCAAAATATACTGGAAATATTAAGTTTCAAAAGTCTTCAGGTAAAAAAAAAAAAAAAAAAACCAAACCTAATGAACATGGTAAATCCAAGTTTCAGTTAGTTTGGGAGTGACCAAAACAGAATTTGAATACTGCTCCTTCATTACAGCACAGCCCCAGAATTTTCAACAAAATCTAAATATTTGCTGATACTTTTTAGTTAATCTTTAATACAGTGCTGTGCAAACTAGACCACAATATGCCTAACATGTCTTGATCATTTCATAGGCTTTATCCCTGAAAGGAATTTTTTTTGGTCATGTGCATACCATTCTGCTGATAGTTTCATACCATTTCTACGTCCTACTATAATGACATCTCTTAAAGTATCAATACTTCCTCCTCCACCCTCCAACATTGTTTCTCCATTCCTTTAAAGAACAAAATCACTCAAAACTAGCAAACCATACATTAAGTATCTTGGCATTCAGTATTGCTCCATCTTTGGTAGCCACATAACAACACACTGTGTTTGTCACTACAACAATGCAAGCTTAGGGTATTTATTTCTGCTCTTTTTGTGTGAAATGGAGCTAATTAGCTGCAGTATTTGGGAGGTTCTAACTCATTATTGCACAAGTTTTCCCCAAGATCTTCCTCCCTGTTCCAGCAAAATTCTTTCACTGTTTCAGGACTTCTGGAAACCTCTTGGAGTTCAGGTAATGGCACTACTGTGATCCATCTAAGTCACTATGACAGGCACACCAGAGCTTTCTTAGTTACAGGCCTGCCACTCACCATGTTTACACAATAAGTTAGAATCCTTGCATGAGCTTTCTGCAACATTTCAGGTCAGAGTAACTCAGAGAATATTTCCACGTTTTAGCTTTGCTAGAGGCAAGCCAGGTTCAATGGCTGCATTGACACAGTCATTTTGTTGCCTTTTTTGCTGCTATGCTGGGAATTCAGAAGTTATCTTCCCTCTCCTGTCACCATCCCCATCCCATAAGCTGCTTTGTTTCTCTGCAGTGATTTTTCACATCTGGAAGGAGTCTGAGTGTCACACAATACTTGAAGGTAATATATGCAGAGCACTGATTTCTGGCTCTTTGCTCATGCCCCAAAGTTGCTTCCTAGACATCTCCTAGACCCAAACCCAAAAGTTTGAGTCCAAACTTTTCTAATGCATGCTTTTCAGGCTTACAGTGTGGAGTGAATGCAGAGCTGGGCATCCTCCTTGGCTCTGAGGGTGGAACCAAACCCTCACAGGAAACAGACAGCACTTACTGTGTGAATGCAGCGACTGCACAAAGTCACCAGCTACATGCCATGCCCCAAAACTGGGGACAACCCCATCCCAATATGGGATTAAAAGCTGAAGAAGAATACATCACATGACGCTGACAAGTAGAAAACATCAAGGAGAGGAGCACAATAAAAGGGAGGTTTAAAACAACTATCTTGATAGCCCTAGTGTGCAAACTAGACACATACTGGAGGGCAAAATATCCCCAAAAGGAAGAGCATATAATGATCTATTTTTTCAAAACTAAAGCAATAGTTACACTGGAAAAAAAACAAACAAACAAAAACCCCCAAATGACCAAATTTTATGTTTGGGTTTCCCAAAGAATAAAGGTTGTAACGAATGTTGCTAAGCTCATTAATGAAGATGAACTAATGGACTTATTAACATTGGCTTTTCCTCATAGAGGTAATATTTGTTTGCAGTTGGATATTTTTTCCTTCATCAAAGTTTCTGGCATGGCAGTTATCAAAATATAAAGATTTACTCATCTTTTGAAGCCACCCATTCTGGTTTTCACTGTCTTAGGTACTTGCCCACACAATGCATTCCTTGTTTTTCACTGGCTTTACTACCAGAGCACTATTTTGAGTTTTCAGCTCTCAAGGACAAGCAGCTGTTTGAGGGCTGGTGACTCCTTTTTTATGCTGCTTTGTGCCAGCCACAGAAAGGCCTGTAAGCAAAGGAAAGCCAAGCTGCTCTCCCTAACCAGTGATCACTTAACTTACAGCAAAAGTGACTTTCATCACAGGCAGGAAGAGAGTTGTAACTTGTCAAAATCTAACTTCTATTTTAATCTGCATGTATGAAAATAATTTGAATCTCTGTTTTATGTTAAGATGCAGTGCCACATATGGTTTTCTACTCTTGTTTTATTGTGTGGATTTGAACAGATCTTAGGCAGCCAGTATCCCTGTCCCCTTTGTGCCTCAGGGCTTTATTAATTGTGAACAATAGGTCACTGTCTCTGAGAATGAAGAGAGGCTAATGCTTCCTAAGTACATTATTGCCTATTCATTTGCCCTTAAAATCGTTTGGCTGAATTTCATCTGTTCTTCCATCTGTGAAATCATCATTTAGCTGAATGGTGATTATGCAGAGTTGCTTTTCAGTTCTTCATTACTGTTTAATAGCTGTGCTGTCTTTAAAAGATTGTCTTATTTTTACTATAGCTCAAATGCTTCAAACAACTGTGTTTTCATATATGATGAACCGTCTCCTTTTCCCATCACTGAGTTCACTCAGTGGAACACTAGGGTAGCTCAAATACTAGGAAGCACTGGGGATATATTTTTGTCCCCTCTATATAGAAGTTTAAGGTTTTTTCTCGACACTGAAGCCACCACTGTGGACATTGAACTATGAGTGAATGAGCAAGGTTGTAAGTAACAACAATTTTACATCATTTTAATGTAATTTACCCATCATTCTATTTCTTCTTTAATCACAGAGACCTTCTCTGGCCTGGAAAGCCTTAGATTAGAGAAAATTAACTTCTATCTAGCATGTTATTTGAATGCTTGCAGGCAGTACTAAGACCATGCTGTGAAGTTTATTTTTTCACTGCCTGTTTTAAAACCTCATCTGTACAGAGTATTTTATTATGTTTGTATTTGCAATGTATCATCATATGACCACGCTTTTTTCATCTATTGAAGCTAGTTTAAATTTGTTCTATCTTTTTTTCCCCCTGAAGTTAGCAAAGAATTACATTCCTCTATTAATACAACTAATTTATCTTACAGGTGATTTCCTAGGAAGAGTAAAATGTAAAAAGCAAGTGAAGGCTGTGTTGCCCTGCTTGTGCTAGAGCAGGCAGTTTCAGGTTATCAAGCTGTTAGCCACAAGCAGCCTGTGACAGGTACCCTGCACTCCAAAGGCACAGCTCCACCTGAGCCAACAATCCCTCCCCCATTTCTATCTCTTGTCTCCTGGCTCAGTTCCATCAGCAGCTTCAGGGTACCTTTTCTGCACAGACAAACACGAATACTGTCTTCTAAAGCTCTCTTGCCACTGGCAAGCAGATCTCTGTTTTCTAGATGTATGGTATTAATAATTAACAAAAGGTCAGAAAACTTTTACTTCAAGCTGTATAGGTTCTACATTCTACCTTGTCACAAATTTCATATTTGAGAAGCATGATAAGAAGCCAAGTGCTTTCAGTGTCTTTCAAACAAATGAGCCACAGTCTGCAAACCAAGGAAAAAAAGTCTCCATCTGGGCAGGAAGAAAGAGTCACTTTGTTCCCTGCCACAGGCTTTCCTACCCAAACGGAATTTAGGTCTACACAGCAAAATCAAAGAGAATGTGATTGCAGGAAAATAAGGCACATCTCATCCAGCATCAGTGGATGTCTCATGTCAGGATTAAAACTAACTGAGGATCCTGGGGACTTGCTCTGGGAGCAGGCTCTGGTACCTGCATTTCACAGTGAAATTACATAGGGTAGGTAAAGCCAATTATCAATAACCACAGTCCCTCTTTTCACTCTTTAGGGGGATCATTTGGGGTTTTACAAGGAGGTATAAATACAGGCACTAACTTAACTGGGGTTTTTCTTAGTGAGTATAATCTTAGAATATATATGTATTTGCCTAAAATATTCTAAACTTCATAATTTGAAGATTATTAAGCTTTTTGGTAGAGAAAAATGAGATCTCCTTCAGGTCACTGGTAAAGTATCTCAAAATAATCTTGTTATGTTAATGTAGATATTCAAAAAACAACTTTGAATTAAGCTATATTTTGAAATTTGTCTCGAATTTGAGACAGTCACATCAATGGTCAACTACATTCAAAACTATATGCATATATCTCATATGACAAACTAGAAAAGGGAAATACTTTTCATCTTTTTCCACAGTCCATGGTGGGCCTGCGCAAATTTATTTTCTTTTTTTAAATGCAAACATCCATATTGGTGGAACTGATCTCTGACTGCTGATACACAAGACAATTAAATTTAGGGACATTATTATGGCATACTACAAGCTTACTATTGGAAGTTCATTTGTATTGTTAGCTGATCACACCCCTAGGATGCACAGAGATAAATGTAATATAGCCTGTACTGTGGAGTTGTGTTTTTTACAGCAGTATGAGCTTATATTTTCATATGCACAGACATTCCAAGGCTGACCCCCATTTGGCTCTGACCAAATCAGGTCTCTGAGCAATCTCTCTTGACAACTCATCAGCAAGAGGGTAATCAGGTTAAGTATACATGTTACCTTTATTAGCTGCTAGGAAAATTAACATCAAGTTTTACTTTATGGGATCAAAACTTCTGCCCGTAAAGAGGGTAAGGAGAAACTGAAAGAAACTGAAAGTGGTAAAGGTGCATATCTATTAATCAGTCAGCAAACTTCGGTGAGATCACAGGAGTCCTCTCCATATTTCCAGAGCTAAATGGGTGTAATCAGAGTGTAATCCTAACTGGTTTGCTCTGTAACACATACTTCCCTTCCCCTACCTCCAATAAATGTAATGATAAGGCTTCTCTTGATGCTGTAACTTTGTCTTTACAGAGGTAAACTTGTACTTTGAAGTTCAAGTTTCCTTAAAACAACAGACAAAGGCTTGTTATTAGGGCTTGTTCTTTTCATTAAAAAGTGCCACTATGAACAATTCTGTGGGTTCAGTGTTGTTTTTTCATTCATTTTGGCTTCATCTTCAGAACTCTTAATAAACATTCAGCTGTTTCTGCTAACCACACTCTATTCAAACCTAGCTATCAGCATTACATGTGCTCCAGATGAACAATGTGAACTGAAATGACCATTAAAAACACCCACGTCAATGTAATTATTTTTGCATCAAATATCACTGATAGTTATGCTTTACTGCATGTCTGCAGTCTTGTGACAAAATGTAGGTATTGATAGTCCAGCTCCCACCACTGATAAACAAGCCTCTCCACCTGCCCCAAAAGAAGAAATGGAGACTTTAGGGAGCCTAACAAGAAGGAGTTCTTATTAATAGTGAAATTTCTTTTGTAGTGGGCTACAAGATTGTTATAAAGTGTATCAATTTTTCCATTTGTGTCAGAGTACAACTCAGCAGAAAAGCAGTGGTTGGTAAGCTAATTATTTAGCTCTTTCTTCCAGCTACCAATAATCAGCCTCTCTTCATCCATCCAAACAAGTTTATCAGGACTCCTTGTCCTTTTTAAATAGGCATAAATTGTTGTTTTGTCCTTGGGACATCTTGCTTAAGACTAAAGCAGGCTGGAAAGCATCTGGTTATCCTTGTTCCAGAGGGGGTTTGGCAGGCTGTAGCTAAGTCCTCGCTGCAGGTGTTTTCTTATCAGTTGTTGTCAGTTTGCCTGCAATGCTGCTGCCTGTTTTCCATGGAGAAACCAGCAGGATGCAGCCCCTAGCACAGACATGGCTTCAGCAGACTTCCAGGTGAGCAGTGCAAATTGGCATATCCTGCCTGACCTCTTGATTTTGTCTCTTTTGGGGCTTACTTATTATTACACATTAGCAAGAACTCCAAAGTGTTCAATTCCCGGGCTTCAGACAAAAGCACTCTTTTAGAAGAGAATTATGTCTCTTACAGCTATCGAGATAAACAATGACTGAAAAATACCTGAGTTTGTAAAAGTCATGCCTGTGATGTGTGACACTGTGGAGCATTGTGGAATAGCTTAGAGAATTTTAAGGAATTGGTGTTAGAAAAAAAAAAACATAGAAGGGAATCTATGACTAAGAAATTTTCTCTAGGATTTTTTAACCTGGTCATTTGAAGAAGTCTGCTCTTTGCCCACACTTCTCATCAATAACCAAGTAACAACACCTTTTATTGAATATTTATATATTATCATGAATTTCTAGTACATTTTTCTTATAGAAGACATTTGAAACTTGAGAAACTTTCAAGCAAAAATCTGTAATTGAGATCTTCAATTCAAAGTCAGCCATTACACCATGCAAGATAGTCAACTTTCAAATGAAAGTAGCATTTTATCAAGAACACTGTTGCACTATTTATTTCCAGTCATTTCATGAAAAGTCTTGAAGTTTGAGGTATTATGTCAATTCATTTAATTGAATTACTTTCAATTAAATGGCAATAAATAATTCCCTGTCAAAGACAGAAAAATCCCATACACTCAAAATATGAAGGCTTTAGGGAGCTTCATTCTTTGCATTAAAATGTTGGTATGAAAATCTTTGGTTTGCACATCACCCCAGAAAAAGAAAAAATGAAAGAAAAACCTTAGGCAGGAGAGGAAAATAAACTGCCATTTTTTCAAGACCAATCACGATGTCAACCCTCCCAGAAATAAAGTAATCCTATCACAGATCTGTGCAGTGGAGCTTTAATTTTAACACTGAGGCTTTGAAAATTCTAACAATGGGAAACGAAGAAATTGATTATTTTTAAAGAAAAGAACACAAAGCCATCGGTGCTTTTCTCCTTGCTACATCCAAACATGATTTCTGCACCTGTTCTCACTGAAAAAGAGTTGTTCTTTTTGTGTCTGATTTTCAGTGATATGGCACAGTTTTGCAGAGGGCATGTTGGTATAAACCTTTTAACTCTAATGTCAGCTGACTTCTAATGAGAATTAGGCAATATCTTCAGAATGAAGTATGCACATAAGTTTTTCATTTTGGACTCCAGAGGAAGAAAATTCTTTTTTTCTTTTTTTTAAATAAACTTCTAAGCTTGATCAAGCAGCTATCTCACTAGAAGCTTTGTTGTTCTTATAGTAAAATTTACAGTGCACAAGAAAATATTTTAAGCATATTAGAAGGAAATTAATTATAATGTCCTTGTGACCGTCTTTGAAATATATATACACACATGCCCAACCACATGCTTAAGCTGAGACTAAAATCAACACATGTTTCTGATTTTGGTAACATTTCTGTCTATTTGAAGGATGTATTTCCCAAACTAGAGCATACCTTCCAAAAAAACTCAGACTGAGAGCATAGATTCTCATCACAAAATTTGGAAATGTTTACATCTGGGAACCCAGACTATGGAGCCAACTAATTCACCTCCAGTTTATATTACATGACTATATAATTACTAAGTCAGAAAACTGAGTTGCATTCCTGATTAATGCAGCAATTAGAAATAATTTTGCAAATATAGCATCACTGAATTCTCTCACAGTCATTTACATTTTAGCTGATCTGGTTTTCTAGAGAAAACAGTGATTTCATGCTGTCTCCATCAGCCACCTCAGATGTGTCACTCATCTGTGAGTGTCAGCTATCCACCACAGCCCCAAATTCCAGGGGTGTCAGTGGCACAAGAAGTACCTCACTATTCTGTTAACCTAAATTTTTTCTTTGCTTATATATATTGATTTACATATTAACCGAAATAATTTATAAGGACATTTTTAAGAAAGAAAATAGAAATTTAGCTAAAATTTGTATAAGCCAGTATTTTAGTAATGTAATTTGGTTTGGTTTGATTTCTTTTTTGATACAAACTCCTCAAAGTGATTCCCAAGAGAAAACAGAGCTTGTTTATCAACAGTTATATCCACAGTGTCTGTTTATGTATGTATGTATATGTATATATTTAAGTGGGAGAATTGTGTAACAAACCAACATTGGATTCTGTTTTTCACATTTTAAGCCAGTAGCACTGTACCAGTGATTTTCAAGTGTGGAAGAAAGCATCATACACAGCTACCTCTCAAAAGCCAATATATCAAATATCTATCCATAAGTAAAATACTTTACTTGTTGAAGGTTCTTCCCCTCTAATTTTGCTAGAGTTAAATGTGCAACTGGAGGAGAATATCACCTGAGCCAAGTGTAATAGGCAGCATGCCCTTTCCTAGAAGAGAAATACTCTCACATTACTTTAATTGACAAAACTGAAGGAAAAAAATGAAGAAATTGAAAGAAGACTCTTTCATCACAAAATAATTCAAAATGAGAGGAGAATACCTCATTCAAACAAAACCTAGAAGACTCTTGTAGAAGGAAATGTTGAATACATGAGCACAGCAATGATGTATTTTGCTTGTAGAAAGGACCTCTCCCAGGCCTTATGAAAAGCACATGAAAGTGTGTTTTCCCATGCAATGAGATGTGGAAAGTCCATATTTCACTGCTGAACCAGTCATATTATTTTAATGTTCTGGATTAACAATGTGAAAAACAAATGTTATACAAATGTCCTTCCCAAAGTAGCAGGAGCAGAGCTCCCCAAATGCACAAGACTTACACAGACCAAGTAAGTAACTCAAATCAGAAAAGAAGTTTTAATATAATTTATGCTGTCAGCAATGTTCAGGTCCATTTTAAAAAGATTTTGACATAATAAATGGGTCTGTCAGAATGCACTGACAAGTGAAAATCTCCCATAATTGAATATCTCCATTCAGACTTGAGCTGCTTGCTCTTATCAGGACTGATTTATCAGTTCACATCAGAGAAGTCTCCAGGATCCTGGAATAATGTGTTGTCTTATATTATCTGTGTGAGCACATATGGTATCTCACAAAACACAAGATGAGAAAAATATTTTGCTACTGTACATCACCAGTGATCCATCTGTTTTCAGCACGGCTGCAGCAGAGAGACTGCTACTCAAAGCCCCCAACTCTTCCAAGAAGACTTCATTTGAAGTTGTTTATTGTAAACCAAAACCAAGCAACTGGTAGGCCAGAAAAATGCCTGATACCATGGTCAGCACCACCATCAGCCACTCGGTGATGAAGTGTATGACAGAGCACGATACCTTTCACCAAAAGGGATAAAATAAGAACTGCTCGTGAGATTCACAAGGTCTAGGAAGACACTTTTGTTCTGGGAGAAAATAGAAAGAAAATGTTAATGGCTGGCAGAACCTCCATTATTCTTTGCTTTCTTCCTTAGGTCTCCCCAGAGCCAGAGTGAATCTTTTTGATATTTCAGACTTTTTCCATCTTCCCACTTTTTACTATTTAGAGTAATTTTTTTTACTGATGATTACGAGAACTTTGGAAAACTTTGCATCACCAGCCTGAGATTCCTTCAGGTAGGCACAGGTTGAAACTTCAAATCCATGCTTAAAACTCCTATATAAGACTATAGATTGACTTGCCAGTCAATTGTAACAGAACAGTTATACATGCACAGATTTTAACTTCATTTGTTGACGCAGTGAAAAAAAGCATGCCTTGTTTTTATGCAGTCCTGTAATTCATCTTCAGTAGAACCACAGCTTAATTTTTGCACATGAAAGAGTGCCAGGTGCTGGCATTTTAACATAGTCATTTCTATCTAGCTGTGATTCTAGCAAGACTGTTAAATGTGTACACATTTTACACATAAGCAAAGAAACACTGTTGAGAAATTATGAACACAGTGATGAATTTGTAATCTAAAGCCAAGCCATGGTGTGCTACTGTAACAAGAGTTCATAATTTTTATGCAGGCTAAGCAATGTCAATAGGCTCCTTCATAAAATAATGAATGTTTGTAGTAATAATTTCATGGGTTGACTGCAATTTAATAGTTTTTATTTCAATGTAAGTTCATGAAGGATATCATTGGTAAACAGGTTCTTATGAAATACATTCAGTGAGAATTACCATTAACCTCATGTTAGTATATTTGGTGCAGTTTTACATGCTGTCACTGTTTATGTGAGGATTCTGTTTCATAAAATTTTATGTGTCAATTAAAAGCTGGACATTTGCAATAGGTTTACTGAATATTCTTATTGATCAGCTAGGAGCTGGTGTGCCTGTGTTGCATCAGTTTTATGCTTGTCCAATACAAATTACTTCTGAGAGCCTTTTGATTTATGCAGCACGAATCCATAGACACTTTGCATCCTTTCCCTCCATCTGCCTGAATTTGTGGTGTCAGAGGGTGTCACATTCAGTACCCAAGGGATTAATTTTCTCATTATTCAACAAGGACAAAGCAAGCAGCAGACCTGCCAATGTGCTCAACCTTGACCCGCCTCTAGGGCAGAGCTGGTAATGCATTCCCTCTGCTCTTGCCTCTCTAATAAGAGAGCTAAGAGCAAAAATCAGTGCTATTAGCACTCCTCTGTGAAGGAACAGACCTCAGATCTTTTACTTGTGATTTGAACTAGTGACCTGAAGATAAAGACTTTGTGTGTTTTTCATTGAACCTCTGCAATGTCTGGGTTACAGGTTTAAAATACAAACTTGGTTTATATTCAGCATGTCCAGGACACAGCTAATTCGCTGAAATATTCATGTATTTTTTATCACTAGCAAAGCTGGAGAGGGCAGTTCTCACTGCCCATTCCCCCTCCCTCCTAACACACCACTCTCTCTGTTGTGAATCAAACAACTGTTTGTGCAGTGAATCAGATTTAAAAATGGAGCACCATGAAAAGCTTACACAAGAGAACAAAGTGAGAGCTATATAAGCTAGTTCTGATGCCAAAACAAAAATATGTGCTACCAAGTTCTTTGTTCATCCTTTACTAGTTCTAATAAAGCAGCCCTATTTGTAAATTACAATGAATTGTACAGAAATTATTTTTACATTTCAAAGGTTGCAGAACAAATCTATATAATGGAATAGCAAACCATTCTACAACTTCTGTAAACTAATCCTCTGTATGCAAGCAGCAAAGAAACCCAAACAAAAAACTATTAAATTGGTAGTGAAGAGGATGCAGCAACATATGACAATGACTGACCAGAGTTATGACTCAGCTCTGTGCAAGTCATTTCCAAGTGCTTCATTTTTTCTTTTAAAATATAAGAAAAAAATCACCTTTCACTGTTAAGAGCCTCTGAGCACTGGAGCATATGAAGAGAGTTATATAAGTGCAAATTGCTGTGCTTAGTCATATATATTAAGAAAACACCAGTTTTTCATTAAATGTTTTTCTTTGTTCAGAAGTCCATACCTTGATCTAACAAAACTTACTCAGCCCATTCAAATGACCAGAAGCTGTGATTCATTCACTGTGTGCAGCAACACCAAAGCTTTGCAACAGGTTTGTCTGTGCCCCACAGTGAGATGGGCTGTGATGTCAAAGTCTGGCAGCCTACAGCAGGATGTGAGTTTAGATGGGAGATCTTCAAGAATCCACATTATACACTTTAACATTTACTATTCCTTTGACAAGTGTCACGTTTCCTTGAGTCCATACTGACCTCACTTTGCAGTGTGCCTTTGGAGGTGTTCTTTACTCAATAATAAAGCAATGCCAGAAACCCAGCTGGATGGGCAGGGTTCATTTTCTGTGGTGCTGTAATAACAGGCTCAGAACCTTTATTAGCTGCAAATAAACATCATATACTTATTCTCTCTTAGACAAATGCCAGCTACTACAAGGTCTTATCTTAACTGCTTTATTTTATCTCAATCCTCGTGTGAAAAACAGGGTTTCTACACCTCCCATCTAATTCTTACACAGTGTGCACGCCCAGCCTGTTGCTTAGCAGTTCAGAGGTTCATATCCATTCTTTTCTGATCTAGTACATTTTTATTACTCTTTCTTATCTCAATTCTATCAGCAACCTTGGATTTGTTCCTCCTTAATCTACTTTGATGTAAGATCAGCCACTAACTGACTCACCAGTAAGCAACCACCATCAGATAAGGTCCTGTTTTCAGGGCAGCTGCTCCAGCTCTCTGCAGTAGGATTATCCATAGTGCCAGTCCAAAACCATTTATGAACTGTGCCTTCCAAATATTCACACACTACCTACACATGCATGTTTTATGTTTTTAATTACATTTATTTTGGCTACTACATGTCTTAATAATCAGCATTCTCTAATGTAGTGTATAGTAATGTTGTCAATAGTTAAAATAAGCTGTGCTTACTAGAATGGGCTCAAAAGGTTGAAATACTGAGCTGAGAACTCCAAAGCAGTTACAAAGTGCTACAGACAAAACAGCAGGGAGGGGAGAATTGTCTCAGCTTGCTTGAAGTGAGTTTGAGCCTACCTTGTGTCCTGACCCATCAGAGGTTGACTCAACCCCTGTGCATCAGAATAGCCTCAGAGATGCCAACATGAGCTGCTCATAGCTGAGCAGAGTAAACCTACCCTAAATTGAGACATCCTGCTGTTTTATCCTGTGTCCACTGGGCTGGCAACAGGAAAACAGCCTAGAAGGAGGGTGGTAGCTCTGGATAGCCTGGGAATTCAGCAGAGGAGGGAGAGGTTCTAAGGGGGCAGACACATCACACAGCAGAGTCAGGAGTAGAAGGTTGTAAAGCAGCCTGTGTTTCACTTATAGATCTCTAATGCAGTAGAGATATTTCAGAAAAAAAAAGTTGTAAAATTGCAATGTATTGTCAGGTTTTATCTAGTGTTACTTAATTTCTCATTATTCTGATGTTTATGTTGTAAAACGTAGTAGATGTGCTCAGTATGCTAAAGAGTAATTAATGCTTACTTATCATTACCAGAGACTTGCTCTTGGTATCCAAAAGCACATCCTGTTCCATGTTCTAGCAAGTGTATGGAGTACTAAAAACTTCCATATAGAAAACTTGCTTATCCAAGCAAATAACACTTAGCTGCTTAACTCTTGCTGTGTGAGTTGTTGAGCTTGCTAGTTCTTTCATCAGGTTCAAGAGAGACCTAAAATCCAGCCTAACAAAGGTCAAACACCTGCAAAATGATCAGTGTCTCTTAAACCAGTGGTGTTGGTGCAGTTTCCTGTGGATCTATTGGAGGGACTTCTACAAAGGCATCAGAAAGATGGCACTACTCATTTTTCCTTCCTTAGGATTGCAAATTATGCATATGCTTACAGCTGGTGGCTTCCTTGAGATGCTCAGATAAAAGTTAACAAAAACATGCATGACAGGATTTTCTACATGTTGTGTAGAAAACCCATCCTCCCACATGCAAGATATCTCTCACTTCTGAAGGTGAAGAGGGGCTTTATACTTGAGCTTTGAACCTAGGTATGGGAATTATGTTTAGGTGTGCCAGTGATGATGTATGTCATCACAAAGGATTTTGAACATGAATTACATCAGTGGCAAATGCAAACAAATCTTTCAAAATAGTAAATGGAAATCATTAGACATAGAAATATTTCTGTGCACTTTAGATGAATAGAAATCCAAATCTGGAGTTATAGATAAAATTCTATATCAGTGGCAATCTGAAGTAGATTTTGAACTGAATCCAAATCTGAAAGTTTCATCTTGCCATTTCCCACAACTGCTTTTGTATCTGAAATTCTGTGAAGTCAAAAAGTTGACAACTGCATTGTTGAATGCAAGACTATTTCCTGTACAGGCTTCAGAGTTGGTCTCCTTACCCCAGAATATTAGATGTATAAATGCTTACTCTGTGTGCAGAAAAACCACCAAGGATGGGAATAAACGCTCATTTAAACTGGACATGACATTACAGAATCTTCCCAAATTTAGTCTTCAGAAGCCGTAAAGTGAAATAATCATATGGCATGAATCAGGTAAATGGTTTGGTAATGATTTAAAACCTGAGTTTGGGCCTAAAGAATTAAGTTTCTGTTAAGAAATTAAGAAGTTTCAGTTCAGCAAAGCAAAACAGGTATGAGTGAAAACACATAAATTAGACTCTTAAACAGCCCTGTGACAAGGCAGGACCTGTAAGTCTTCACAGGCCAAGCTGATGCCTTGAGAGACTACCTAGAACAGAGGCCAGACAGTGCTAAAGGAATAAAGAACATATTTCTTAAAAGGCCTTCAAAGGATACACCTTGGGCGGTGCAAGAGCTCGGCCATGGCTCCACACAAGATGGACAACAGGTTGCATGTTTTCACACTTTTATAAGTTTTGGTCCATTTGCATATTAGGGTTAATTGCTTCAGATTAATAGCTTCAGATTATGAAATCCAATCCTCCCAGATTGCTCTCCTCAATTTGCTGTTGTTTACACTTTTTTTTGGGGCCTGAAGCTGCAATGGTGTGCTTGGTTCTCAGGCTGCAAAATGATTGTTTTGTCTAACTAAACCGTGAAGAGGACTTGCTAACCCTTTATGTGAAGTTCAGTTATACACTAATGCAGCACAGAATCTGGAAAATATGAAAGCTAAAACTTAAGGCATCAAAGTCACCTAACAAACAAGTCTGAGGATCTCCTGTCTACGCTTGAAATTGCTGAAGATGTTGCCAGTTGTTAAGTTGCAAGTTATGAAGCTAAGCTGATCCCCTCTGCCAAACATTTTGGGCATGTTTTGAACTAAAAAGAATAATCATCCTTACAAGAGTAGCCTGAGGCCTTCTGATGCAGTTAAAAAATGGTTTGTAAGCATATGCATATGCCACTTTGCTGACTTCTCCTTCATTCTTACTGCTGGCAGGAACTTGTCAAATCGATGTGATCCAAATGTATGAGGCCATATACTTGTGGTGTGTATATTTTTATTAGGAATGCACATGTGCACTCTTTTGTCCTCTCCTTCATTCATTTTTTCCACAGCAGGAAATCTCAGCGTATTTGGCATGCAAGCACATCAGCACAGCACCATCTCCAGTGAGCACCAAGAGGCTTTCCAACTTGAAGCTGATGAATCCATACCACTGGAAAAAATAATGTGAAGGGGAAAGCTTGGTTCAGTTTCATCCTGCTGCTCACTTGGGAGATCATTCCCAGGCTCTTTCCCTGTCTCCCTGATGTAGGAGCTCCTGTGCCAAACTGGCTCTGCACTCCCACTGCACCAGTCCCCTGTCAGTGCACCACAGGGGCTGTGACAGCAGCAGGGACAGGGACAATTTCACATTAGCACCAAGGGAAATGCCCACTGACAGGACACTTTGCAGCAGTCCTTTGCCTTGCAGATGTTCTGTGCCAGTCACTGCACTGGAGGCCTAATTTATTGCAGCCCTTAGGATAAATTTCTACTTTATTATTAAAGAATTTCTACTTGTTCTAGTGGTGTTTGCTCTCCACAGGTCCCAAGAGAAAATAGAGAAGTCAGGCACTGGCTTCATATTTTTAGTGCCTTCATGTGTCACCATGTTCAATATTTCTTACTTGCTGAAAGAGTCCTTGGGCACTCCTGAACATTTCAGTCAGTCACTTCCCTGTGCTTTGCTGGGCGTCTCTGTTTGCACTCAGGTATTGCTGCCTCATTCTTTGTACTATTTTCTGCAGTGAGTGGAAAAGGCACATTACCCTGCAAGCTAAAGGTGGTGCAGACTGTTCTCAACAAAATCATCTAACATAAACCTGTACAGGTAGAGATTTTGGTATTTTGTTTTGATCTGCACAGAACTTTCCCTCTTTTGCTGCTGCTGTCACAAAGCATGCAGCTCTCTGAAATCTCCCTCTGCTAAAGGCCTCCTTTCAGGAGGCAGGAACTAGCATTTATCTTTCATTCCAGCACAAGGCTGTTAAGGAAAAGGTGCTTTTTGACTCATTTTGACATGTAGCTTTTGATTTGTTCTTCCAGACTGAAGAAAAGGTTAAAATTAGACAACTGCAAAACAAACATGCCACTTCACTTTCACAAATGCTGTACTTAAAGCAGATATTTTTCTGATAACCATGTCACATTAAGACCTACTACAAAATAAATTATTGGCTTTTTTGATGAAAATGTTTGGGGTTTTTTTTCTTCTTCTTTACTTGTGGTTTCCTCTTATTAAGGAAAGAAAGATATAAAGAGGGAAATAAAATTGAGTCAGAAAATGATGAATGACTTCTGAATGAGTTGCATGGGAAAGTTAGGAAGTTCCAAAAATAAGAGCACTGAATTAGGATCGCATGTGTTAAGAAGAAAATGTAATAGAATTACAGCAAGATGTAGAAGTTCACATTTCTGGGGTATAACACAAAGGAGATGATAAGTGAAACAAAGATTTGAGGAGGCATCAATGCATGTTAAAGTTAATATGGTTGGAAGGGAGAGAAAATTAACAGCTAGGTGAAGTTTTTTTGATGGGGTAAAGAAAGAAAGTGGTTTCTGATTGTGGTATGCCTTCCACAGGAATAAGACAATTGATCTGAAAAAGCTGCAACACCGATGACAAGACAGGAGGATTAAAAAGAAAATTGCTGTATTCTATTTGCCTGCCTTTGCCACTGAGTGCATAAGCTCTGGCTGATTCCTTGATGGCACAGCTTCAATGTGGCTGTGAAAGGAGCAGGAGGAGAACAAGCCTGGGCTCTGAAAAGACATGAACTGCTCAGGGGGCACATGCTAAACAAGGAATCAGATCTTAAGAGAAAAAGCAACTTTGGCCAGGGCAGGGAACAACTATCATTTATTTTATTGAAGCTGACAGTTCTAGCTAATTTATGGTCAATGTAAAATATGTAGACAATATTTTCAATTTTAGGTGGTTAAATGAAGGCTTTTAAGTCAATTTTCAGCACAGAAAGGAAGGAAGCCTGGTTTTGAAAAGCCATTATTTCAGTGGGGCTTTTTGGTGCTCTGTTAGTTCCTAGCTAGCTGCCAAAATATGGATTTAGGAGCCTGGCTATAGTTGGCCAAACAAAAAGCCTGGTCACAAAATATACTGCTGGGCTCTCTGTGAGAGACTTAACAGCTCAGAGCAAACCTTTGGAGAAAAACACCATACATACAACAACTTTTGTTTCTTGTTCAACTGTCTGGGCTGATTCAGGTGATTACCTGCTTGAATTCTGCACTCCTGGGAACAGAGAACATGATAAACCCTAGAATTGCATATCTCGCTTTCTTTTCTAATGTATCCCCTTTAAATTTTCTTATGTTTCTCTGTACACAGGTGTGGAACAAAAAGCTCAGGAAAGAAATTAAATGTTTGGGTTTTTTTACCTGAATTTCATTTACACAGCTCTGTGGAGAATGAAAGTTCCTGTATGCTCCTCCTCTAATCAAAAGGCAAAAGTCTTTTACGATATGGAATGATTAAAAAATTAAGTGAAAATACTAAAAACCCCACCCAACCAAACAAGTTGGAAGTAGTATCATTTAGTTTACCTGAAACAACTGCAATTGATTTATTCTACCTCATTAAATTTTAGGTTGTTAAAAACCTGGGATACAGCTATTTGTGAGAAACTAATATTAGATTATCACTCCTGGCTGACTCACAAGTTTTTCCCATCATTAGGACAAGCCTTCAGTTAAAAAAAAAAAAAAATGAAGCTTTTTTTAAAGGAATTTCTAAAGTTTATCTGAAACTAGTGTCCAGCTCAACACTTTTTAATATTAATCTAATTGAAAATCACTGAGGAACACTCAGATACCTAAAGTCAACAAGAGGTAAACTGAGGGATCAAAAAAAAAAATTGGTCTGTGTTAGACAAGGAGCACTGAACACACAGTTATTCTTTTGTCAAATTAGGAGAAGATATGTGACTTACAGGCCCCTGGCAATGCTATAAAGGAGCTCAGGGAAGTTATGAAGTTACAGGAGTGCCTTTTTGATCAATGAAAAGCTGGCAGCATTCACACTGCAGATTACACTGGTGGTTCTGCATCTGCCGTCCTTTAGGGGGCCAGGTTAATATGTTCCTTTTACATATCAGCATTTGAGCATCTCTTTGTGAAAGGGGCTGGGGAAAATGAAGGGCACCAGAAGAGAACAAAGCAGTCTGAAGTGCAGCTATAACTATCCTGTAAATAGCTGATAGAGATCTTTGATAGAGACATTACCTATACAAGTGCATTAAAAGACACACTGAATATCCTTCAAGCTAACTAGCTGCAAGATGAATTTAAGCAGCAGTTGAATAGACAGTCAGGACATGATAGCCACGTTTGAATCCCTGGATTAGCCCCACAGTTTACATAACACAGTCCCTGAGGTCCACTTTGTAACTGTTTCTCATCATGCAAGGATTTCCTTTGGATTAATGAAAAGATTAATGTCTGGAAATCCTTTGATTTTCCTTTCAGTAGCATGAGGAAGCAGTGAAGTTATTTACCCAATTAAACATCTCTGTTTGACTTCCCACCCTTATTTTAAAAGTGGCGATTTGGCAACATAGATAAATGAATATTAATGACAGTTGTCCTCCCTTCCTTGTCTTATCTGTGCTTCATCCTCAGCTGTTGCTAAAACTATTTGCAATTTTATTTGTATTTAAATGTATGTAAATAGAGGTGCAAATTGAAGTTGCAGTTTCTGACACCAGGCCTATAAAAACCTCATTCCACGGATGCTTATTTTTAAATGCACAAATGTGAACAACTTTCTTTTCACAAAGTCCTCCCTAGACAGTGAACTGCTGCTCTCCCTCACAGATTTCTATCAGAGGATCTTTCAAACAGCTGACCACTTTCAAATCCTGCTATTGTCCCTACCTGCTACAAATAGCTTAACCAACTTTGAACCAAAACCAGTCTTTTCACTGGATTATGCATTGCAAAAGGCTTTGGATTATTTTGTGTGACTGGACCCCTTATTTACAACAAGAAGATTATGGTTTTAAACAATAAAGAATTTTTGGATTCATGAGGATTCAGATCTTTTAATTAATTTGCTAAACACTTCAGGATAGAGGGCTCTTGGTAATCTTCTAGTGCAATTGATACCATAGCAATTCCTACATTTATGAACACTTTAAAAATCAGTATGTGCAACCCCTCTGATACCTTAGGTGGCAAAACAATTCCCACTCAATTTTGCTATGTAGATACTGACTGAAGCACTCAGGCTTGTTAACTTGCCTACTAGTTTTTAAAAAACAAGACTTGAGAACTCATAAATTCTGGCATTATTTATTCTGTAGTTATTATTAGTTATTCTGTTGCTGTAACACTTGGCTGTCTCACAATCTTTCCATTTATTCATGGTTATTTACCCATGGGATTTGTAAATGAGATGAAACTCACAGTGGTAGAAGAAGATCCCCAGCGAAAAGTCCAGTGCACAGGAGGGTCCACAAGCACCAGACTGATGAGGCTTCATTTCCTCTGAAGTGTTGTCTCATGGTTCACTGTTTTTGGCATTTTCATTCCAAGACCAAAGTGAAATTTCTGCCATGGGCAGACATCTAGTACACCCTTTTTGTGTGCATTTTTGTGTCTGTATTAAGACTGGATCTTAAATGGTAGCATTTACCATAAAAAATGCAAAAATGGTCTTGTCCACCCCTGTGGCCCCTTATTTTCATTACGTTTGTTGGAATGGAACTACCTTTTAAGCCTGTATCTCTATTCAAGTTTATTGGAACTGGCCAGCCTGCTTCCGGTGGCAGGAAAAGATTTTTCAGGTGGAACAAGAGCAAATGCCCACCAAGAATGCCAACTACTTTATTTACACCACAATAGGAATCAGCCCATGACCCACTGCCCCGTAGGAGTTTTGGTCCAGCCTTTGCTTTAATGAATGCAGCTCCACAGGGCAGTAACCTGGAGAAAGGTCTTGCTGCTGCACCATGCAAACTGCACTGCCTCACAATCTCTTCTCTTACTATAATAGCCAGCAAGCTTGGAATGATTTGAACTGTAAATAACTTCTGGGGCTTATCAGAAAAGGAACAGTGTGGAGAATGATAAAATTGTTACTGTAAGTAATAGTCTGAGAACTCCAGCCTCCCCTCCAGTGAGGCAACTACCTACCTTCTCATGAAAATCAAGAGCAGCTCCCTTCCCTGAGACAAGGATCCATGCTTTGAGAACAGATGGTGCTCCTTTTGATGCCAAGCACTCTGCACTTCACTGTTTATTAAATTGGCCAGAGAAGACTGTAAGATCAGCTCTCAACAAACACACACAAGCCATGATGTCTGCACTGTGCCACTGAACCAGTGCACACTGAGAACTTTACACTGTCAAGACATGGAATATGCACAGGTGGAAATCAGGCCCTCTGAGACATTTCCTCCAGATGATTTTTTTTTTTTAAACTCTATTTCTGTTTTATTCATAGAAATTTTTTTCATTTAAATAATTTCTGGAAGATCATGGCAACTGCTTTATAATGCCCCCAGTACAGATGGTGTCAGTGTCCAAAGCTGGTGGAGAGGAAACACTACTGCTCTGACTTCACATCTTTCTGGCTCCCCTTTGAATCCCTCCTGTAACTTTGGTACAGAGTTCTTCATGACTGCCCTACTTCTTCCTAAAAGCAGTGCCAGAACTCCCAAGCCTTCAACACTGGCATGCCCATAATTTCCAGTAGAGCAGGAAGCAAACCTCCTAGCTTTCCCTCTGCTCATCTCCTCAGTAGTGACCCAGCCACACAGGTTACAGGTATTTGCTGTTGTACAGGTAGTACTTGAGACATTTACACAATTGGCATTTCTCAGGATTCAGCTCAGTTATCACATTCATCTGCTCAATTTCAATTGTCTTTACAGCACTGTAGTATACCACAGTTTTCTGATCTAAACAACAAATAAAAAAAAGAGACACCAAACAGTTAATTTCTGTGAAGCAGCAGTTTCTGGAAAGAACAATTCCTGTTATTGATTTTTTTATTATTTGGTATTTTTGTGATTTTAAAGATTGCTCTGAAAAGAAAGTATGACCCTGAAACAGACATTTATAGCACTTCACCACAACCACAAGTACTTGACAAATGCAGTTATACATAACCTGTAATCATCATCTATAGGGGGATCTACACTGCTCTCAGCAGTGAAAAATCACACTCTGCTCCTTTAGGAATGCCTGGCAGTGGTAAAGTTCCTGGGAGAGGCTCTGGACTTTCAGCTATTGTGTGTAGACTGCTGAAAGATGAAAGTTGTTTAACAGGGTCTATGCCCTCTGACCACTTTGGCTTCCCTTCCTTTTCCTTTTTTTTTTTTTAATTTAAATGAAAAAAAAAATTCTGCCTTGTGATGCATTAAATACCATGTTTGTGTTTTCAGTTTGAAGACTGAAAATTGATTTCATTACCTATAGACATACATTTTTGGACAACCTATCTCTTCAAGTAAAGGTTTTCCAAGTCTACAGAGATCAAAGTAGCTATGAAAATATTAAGCTGGGGACGTTTTTTAGTGGTCAAAGCTTAAATTTACAAGCCAGTGGATCCTGCACAATCAAATCAGGTCTCTTACAGTTGGTTCCAAAGTCACATCAGCAGGAAAGTTGGAGAAGCTGCAAGATGGGTTTACTGAAACCCAGAAGCCTCTGGAAACAGCAAGCAGCAGTGAGAGGAGAGGGAGAAGGGAGCCAGCCGAGTCAGCAGGGAAGCAGCAGAGGAACTCTGACCTAAGATTGCTCACTTTGTTCCATGTGGCTGGAAGCCATTCTGATTTCAGTTTCATTATTCTTCACCAGCAGAGGACTTCAGGAAATCAGCTTTTTTTTCTTCTTTAGTCAGTTCCTGGCTAATGCACAAGCAGAGCTATGCTTACTCAAAAGAAAAATTATTTACTGGGATTTTGGCATAAAGTTGGGTTTGCATGG
The DNA here is from genome assembly GCA_003676055.1 of Chloebia gouldiae. NCBI lineage: Eukaryota > Metazoa > Chordata > Aves > Passeriformes > Passeridae > Chloebia > Chloebia gouldiae. Next base: position 501,717 of record QUSF01000016.1, read on the forward strand.
GCAATCAAATCTACTAAGCATTACAATCAGCCACTGGCCAGCAGCAATGGGGATGCCTGTTGCAAGGATCCTTGCAGTGTCATCTTCCCTTGGATCAGGACAGACCCCTAAAGCCACAGTTTTGCTCAGTTCTTCTATTCCAGCAGGTCAGGGTCCTACAGGACCAGCACAGCACATGCATAAGTCATTGCTACTCCAACATCCCACAAAGGAAACGTTTCTTAAATATCATAGCTACAGACATAAGATGTTCCACAATGGCCATTTCTGGAGGAATGGTTTCTGCTGTCTATTTACAAATGTTTTATCTATGTACAATCCACTCACTTCAGCAACAGGGATGTGTAGGTACACTCCAGCCAGGATGGCAATAAACACATATAGGCATAGAAATTACTTTCATCAGGGGCAATCCACAGTTCCCACTGGATGGCCTGGCAATAATCAGTCATCTACTGAATTATGAAGGTCCAGTTCATAACTTAGTTTCAGTTTGGTTCATTGTCTCAAGCTTGTCCATTATCTCATCCATGAGGAGACAGCTGGAATATTCCTGAACCTCTCAGGAAATCCATGATTTGGTGTGCACATAGGCACCCTGTTACCAAGCTGCACCACAATTATAACTAAAGAATAAGCTTGCTTTCCCTATTTATAACTCACAAATTAAGTCCCATAGTTCTTATCACACCTAGTTGTCCTGGATAGAAGGGAAAAGATGTGGAATAGTTTTTCTGCTCTTGATGATAAACAATTGTCTGTATTAGAATGTCTCACTTGAAAAGAATTTCATCAGCCAAAGTAGAGGATGATCACTCAGATATTTCCCTGCCCTCCTTCAGGGTGGCTGTGGGGAACTGAACTTTGAGCTGTAAGTTGGAATGCCTGACTTCTGTAGTTTAAAGGGAAGACAGCAGCTCTAGCTCTCCTGTTATTTCTTCTGCTCTGAGGAAAGAAAGAATTGAGAACACGATCTGGACTTTGATTAGCTTGCTTTAATTAAAATACACTGAATTTTTCAACTCTCAGCCAAGCTGAAAGAAAACTCAGATTCAGTCTTCATTCTACTGGAGATACAATTTATTAGTATGAAGTTAGCATCTTCATATCTGAGAATTACAATATTCTATAAAGTCTAATACTCTTGATACTCATATTTCATAATGAATTCATTTCTTAAAATTCATCCAGAAAATTGTCAGAGGAGATGAGAGGGAGAGGAAAAGGGAGGGCAAGGAAAGGAATGGAAAAGGACCAAAAGGTTAAGGGAGGGAAGAGGAACTAGGGATGGAGCAAGAAGGGATGGCAGAGGAGAGGCAGGGAGGGGAGAAGGCATTTTCTATACATTTCAATGTAGTATCATTTATTCTAGCAAAACTGCCATGCTTTATACTAAATGAGAATCTAAATTGAAGATACTAAATTGGTACATAAGCCCGAGTTAATTAAAAACAAATTTTAAAAAACCCAACAAAACAAAAAGACACCAAAAAATACCCAAACAAACAAACAAAAAACCTTAAAAAAATCAACCTGAGCCCCTAGTGATCCTGGCACTTTCCCTTTTGATATGCATTTATGTAAAACAATCATTAAAGGTTTTTATGGGAGTGCATTTACTTCTGTCTCTCCAAACAATGACATTCCCATGGTAATCTTTCTTATCTTCCAAGCTTTTATCCTAGCTTTACAGGATTTTTACTTACAACAGCAATGTTCACTGAAAGCTATCAGCAGTGATATAATTCATCTGTAGATATTCCAGTAAATGTTCTTTGGGACAGTCATCTTCTAACATGAGAGGAAAGATGTAGTCAAAGGGAAAATAATATGAACCTCTCTCCTTAGATCCACATTCTGCAAATACTTGAATACTCTCAATACTAACTGATCTGCACGTGAATGTACAATACTCAGTTCCTCAGTGGAAATAATCTGCAGCTCACAGAATCAGATATCTTGTTTTAATGTTAAAGCAGCTCATGTAAATCACACGTAGCCAAAAACACATCCTATTCAAAATTGTAGGATTGATTTGTATCAAAACAACCAAGTCTTAACCATAGGTATTCAGACAGCTGTGTCTTTTTACATGTATGTAAATATTCATTAGAATGTGCAATAGCTTCCCTGGAAGATTAGTGAGATTTTACTCTGGGGTTAGCTAATAAAAATAAATTGTTGAATGCAAAAAAAAAAAAAAAAAGGCAAGAATAATTGTCATGGGAATTGGATAAAATACTCCTGATACAGTTCTTGGGGAATAACTCCATTCCTTCCTTCTGAAGCAATCACCTCCTGAATAATACATTAGCCTGTGTACAGTGTTAGGTGTGATTTCACAGAACCTGACATCAGTGTCCTGTTTCTAATTGTCAGCACCATATGATGGAATGCATTCACTTAAAATACAAACCCATTGGAAATGATTCTTATCTCAACCTAACTATCAACAACATAGTCACAAAAGAAGTCACTTGAATTGTCAATATTTTACTTTCAACATGCCTGCATTTGTCCAGCTATAAAGAAAGTATATTCATCACTTATTAAATCACCTGAAATAAATATATGAAATTTCCTGGAATCAACAAATATGATATGAGGAAAACACAGATGAATTTAATGTTTACCTGAAAATATGCTTTTATTATTTTAGTGTTTGTATTATGTGAACAAAAGTATTTTCTTATTATATGTTTTATATTCAAAATTGCTGTAAGTCAAGGTGATCAGAGCTCTAGCTAGCTAGCTAGTTGTTTTGACTAAAATCCTTTCACTAAGCTTTTGGTTTCTGCTTTTCTGTCCTTGTTACAACAAAGATCTTCAGATTTGAAGTAATAAAATGCCGTGCATTCCCATGGACAAAACCAGAGCTTAAAAAAGCTCAGAAAAGATTTTGCACAGTTCGCATGTCAGACAAACTTGTACAGGCTCACGTTGCAGCAGAAGACAAAGCTCAGGAATTCCTAGCAGTCTGTACATATGCATTCACCGAAGTTGCCTGTAATTTTCGAGTGATATTGGCACAATGCTGCTCAGAAGAAACCACAAAAATCTCCTTTACTCAGAGTCTGAGAGGACAAAAGCGAGCAAAGACAATGAGAAGCCTGCATGCAGATTCCAAAGCTATTTCAGTCATGGGAATGCAAACATGGGTCAGTTGCGTTTTTCAGTAAGATGTAATGAAGTGACTCAGAGACCGAGTGCAAATTACCATGGTGTTACAATGGCATGGATACTGGGAATGTGAGAATTACATACAAATATTACCAGGTCAAAGAGAAATCTCAAGTTACATCATTATTTGCATAAATAAATGTGAGTATGTAGGCAATATGCAGACTCCCTCCCTCTGACTTCTAGTACAGAAAAACTTAAAGAGGAGATTTTCTTATACTCTTATACTTTTTCTTATGTTGGGCCACTTTGTCCTTCTTTCAATCCTGTTTCCCACAGAAAGGTGATAAAGGAGGTTCCATCAAGAAAATCCAGTCACAGGACACTGAATGGTGAACGTAAGTAAATTTCATCTAGCAGATAATTTACCTAAGAGGTTTCCTTTCTTTAGGTACCAGTTCTGCAACAAATATCATTCAAATGATAACCAGAAGGGGTGGGGGGCACTGTATTTTTTATGACTATATGAAGCTGTAGGACTGCTTCCAAAACACAATCTGTTACAGGGCTCACATCTCAGATTTTTGATGCTTTCATTGGCTACCAGATTTATGTCTCCTAGGAAAATTTCAAAGTATGGCTCATGCTTCCATGATGCAGGAAATATTGCCAATATTATCACTGCTGGACACTGTATAAGCTGCATTGTACATCTCTGCGATCTCAGTGAATGCCAAGATAATAGAATTTTTTTATATAGAGTGCTTGAGTGGGCATTTACATTTCCTACGCTTATTCTGAAGTCCTGGACACACCTGTGGTATAACTGATAGTGATGGTAGTGTAAATTACATCCTGGATAGAATTTAATATATCCCAGGTAGAGATCATGTTTAGCACTGATGTGGCTTCAGAGTTGTATCAATATGGTTTGAGAGGTCTGATAAATATCAAGAGTAACTCTAACACTGAAAGTCTAATGGCTGCAATGGCTTTTTTGCACAAGAATTGCAAAAAGGAACATAAATTGCATTATTGAAGTGCACTTCTTTCTCTAATATATATGAACATTAAGCAGAACTAGACACTGAATTTCATTTTTCACACCAGTCATTTTTTAAATTTTGCCACACATTTCTTCATCATGAGAAACACAAATTAGACTCACAGTTTTTACAGAGGTATTCACCATAATATTTATGACTAGAGTACTTTCCTATTTTCACTGTGTGGAAGATCTCAGTTCCATACCATAATTACCCTGAACAGTAAGAAACATTTTTAAAAATGTTTTTATTTAAAGTGACTATCACTTAGACAATAAAGATTTTTACCTGCTATACATGAGAAGTAATGACCCAAATGAAAATAATTAAAATAAGTATCTGGGGTGATGAACATAACATTTTAATGCACCTTGTCAGTATTCTGGTTTAGCTTGAACTCTAGAGTGACTACAGCATCTTTTTATATATCAGTATTCTTTGTATTTTTATTAGCCTATCTTTTAGGTTTCTGAGTAAGCACTGACGATAAATAGTAACAGGATAAAATATGTTCGAGCATATTTAAGCATGGATAAGTTGTTCAACCAAGACATCATTCTGTGACAGTATTTAATTAATTCTATCATGGCAACAGGAGATCATCTCTGCTTAACTTACCATGTTTTCCACACATGCTTATCCAAAGGAGTCAAGCTTCTAGTCATTAATGATCATAAGAATGCCTAATGAATTAGTTACAGTCACAAATTTCAATATTCTGGTCAAACCATATTTTAGATGTATATGTTTCCATTAAGTCCTCTCAAATTTTCTATTGGGGTTTTAATTTTTACTCCTTTAAAATATCTCAGCCAAGGTATCCCTTCCAAACTGGTATGCCTTCAGATGGTTAAGTTGATGTCATAACTCTGAAGTCTTGTGAGCATCTGTGAAACATCACCATGTCTGATTGTAGTTTGGTAAGATTTCTTAATTTTGCTTCTTCTTATTGTTTTTGGTAGGTATTTTTTTTTCTTCAACAGAAAGTATCTGCAGTCTATCAAAGTATCAAGACATATCACTGGCTGTCTCAATATTAATCTTATTTGTGGTAAAATGATGAAAACTTTCCCTCTGAAAAGCACAGAAGAGATGTTTCAACAGCCAGAAGAGTCAGTTGATACTGAATCTATTGTTTGACATGGGTAAGACATTTTCACAATAACCTGACAAATGCTACATGCCTCAGATTCAGAAGCTACTCAGTGTCATGAAGTGTTAGTGTATGGCACTAAGCTGGAAAAGAAATCAGTAGGAGGTCAGTAAAATATTACTTTGATTGCATGTCAGTGTGCATAGGTCTCCAAAATGTTGAGCTCTCCCAAACTATATCCTCCAGTGGAACTAAAGGCTTTGTCATGTGGATTAAAAATGTAAGGGTTTGCTCTGCCAATGACTTCCCTTATGGGGTGCCAGAAAACAGAGAAAACACCATCTAGATTTCACATTTGAGATGGATGCCTCTGGAGGGAGAAAGCTTAGAGTGGAAAATGGGTTTGTAGCAGCATTTTTTATAATTAGTCAAGGATAAATCTCAGAAAAGAATGCTTTTAGACATGAACTCACACACACAAGTACACTTTTGGAGAGAAGAGTAACAGCACAAAACCTTTTACCAACATTCAGAGGAGCCTCTGTGTCCTTCAGAGTCTGACACCCCTGTACGTGTGTCACATTAAAAGATGTACATACAAGAGCTGCAGATGCACAGTTATGCTTGTGATTCAAGATAAAACCTAAATATGGAAAGAAGACTGATGGTATTATAGCCTCCAAGTTTTCAACAGAGGCTGTTCCTTACTTCTTGTGTATTCCATGAAATTGTCGTTCTCAATAGCTTCCCTGTATTCTAATAGTGTTTATGTTCTTATAGGACAGTATTTTTTTTTTAAATAGCAATCTCAGATGAGCAGAAATAAGTAAGGAAATTCAGAACTTCCTAAAGGTAGAGCTACCATATTTCATGTCCATGTGAGAAAACGGGAGTCGCTTCTGGCAATTAGTGGAGTTGGTACTCCACTACAGAGCTGCTCAAAGATTCAGCAGTGGGACACAGATGGCAAGAAATCCTGCACCTTCCCTTCTGCAGCTCCTCTAGTCTGGGCTGGTTCCAGCGTGGTGCCAACAATGGCATTACAGCACACAGACAGCACACAGCCGGCAGTGACCAGAGAGGGCTGTAGTCAGAAGGGGTGCAGCATCTCTGCCTTGTAAACTATAGCCCATTTTCACTTTCACACACTTCCCAATTTCCTTTTCATGCCTGTGCAGAGGACACTGAGGTTGTCTCCAGTCACATAAAGTCTGCTCAGGTGCAAACTTCATACATAAATGACTTGCAAAAATTGTGATGAATCTCGGCCCACAATATATTCCTAAGACTTCCCTTTCCCTAATTTACATGTCTATAATGCCAATGCCTGCACCTGAGCTACTCAGTCCAGCTTTTCTAATTGACCAAAGTTAGAAGCAAGCCCTTTCACAGGTTTGTTCATCTACTTTGTTTTGATTGTCCACTTAGGACAAGATGCACTGCACCACAAAGATGCCCTTTCCTCTACACTGTCTTTGAAGAAAACCCAGAATGGAAATAATAAACACATTTTTCATCAGATTAATCCCTCCATGTTTTTCAAGGCAAAGAACACCTTGTAAAAGACACTTTCTCTAGCTGTCCATAGATTCAACTGAGCCTCAGTCTTCATGTACATTCCATGTGACAGTTTAATAACTTTAGCTGAGTTTTTCCTATCCTGCTGTGAAATTTTTATTCTGGAGGGTTATGATGGGAGAAGGGGGGCACTCCTTTTTAAATTACTAAACCTTTTAAGAAGCTATCAACTGTTACATGACTTCCACAAAGCCATGTAAATTGACCTTCAAGGGAGGTTGCCATAACCATCTGAACAGGCAATTAGCCATAATAAACTGTGGCCAAGCACCTTTAGAAGGTTTCCTAGTCACAACTGGATGTGCTATAGAGGTGCAGTCCATGGGTGGGCAAGTGCAGTTTCCCCAGCTCTGTGCTGTGCTTCTCTCCAGGAAGAAAAATCTGTCTCAGCCATTCAGAGGCTGAAACTGGATCTGTTGTGCTGCTGGGGCTCCATCCATTAATTACCCTGAGGATTAAATTTAAGGCCTTCAGCTGACTTTAGGAATGGTCCAGAGCCAAAAGAAGGCTCTTGCCTTCTCTTTTGCAAATGTCTGAAGGTAGTCAGCAGAAGGTGCTACACGTTACAACACGTGAATTTATCATCTTCATCTACACCTACAAATTCTGTGAATTATAGCCATTCTGCATGGAGGTAAACAATGTAGGAAACAATGTTCTATTTTGTTAATTAGTCCCATTAATTTTTACTCGTATAAAATATCAGAGAGTTACACATTTGCACATGGGTATATTAATATCATTAGTTGTCTATTCTGAATGAAGCTAATTAACTTTTAGCTGAATTTTACATAGAGAGCAACCAAGTTCTTTTTGTTAGCAGGAGAGCTGGTTTTGAATGTTCACATTTCTGTTTGGAGTGATCTATGGGTAGTATAGATTCCTAAACAGGGAGTATTTTCTAGAAAATAGCTGGCTGCCTGATTGAGTCAAAAAGTAGCTGCTGCTGCAGTAAATCTCTGCTGTAGTTTAGCATAAAAGCATATCTAAATGGGCAAACAGAACTTTGCATTTTAGAAACACATATGAGAAAGTGTCACAGATGACAAAAAATGGCTATTTCACCTGGGAAGGGATATATATAAAGTCAAAACCTGTCATGGAATTGGAATCTATGATACATTTCAAAATGAGGGGAAACCCAGCAGATTAATGTTGTTTGTACATTTTCAGCAGTCCTGCAGTCACCTTGTACTTAACATTATCCATGAAATGACAGGAGAATCAAACTCAGTAAATATTTATTTAGCCCTAAAGTATTAAGACTAATCCCTTCTGTTTTCCCCTCTGTTGTTCTTTCACACAAATGTGAAAAAGTTGGTACATGCAAACTTTAATTCACTAGTGGTAAGCTAAGGGGATAGAGAGCCATTTTAACTTGCAGAGGTACTTGCATAAGCAGTTACAAAATCATTACAGGGTTGCTGCAATGTAGGAGAAAAGGTTTAAACTTTGTAGTGTGGTGGCTCTTAACTGACTAGTGGATCAGAGGTTTTCTGTACAAAGGCCTGAACCCCATCATTTCTTGAGGAGAATTTTGTGCTGAGGATTTCTGTGTTACAACCAGGAGCTGACAGATGCTTGGTGGGGTTTTACTGGATCAGCTTTACATCAGTTCAGAAAAAAATAAGCGAAAGAACATGGTCCAAATCCTTTTTGTCTTTTGCATCAGCACAGCTTTTTTAATAGTTAACACTTGCACACCCTGGAATTGTGCCACATATCCTAACTCTTCTCTGCCCATTTTATGAGCCCTGCGTGTTCCACTTCCATGCCAAAGCTCTGAAGTTGGGGTCTGGTGTGTTCCAAACACATCTTCTGGATATTCACTTTTAAGTGCCATGAGCTTTCTGCTTGTGTAGCTATTCCATTCTGCTTCTTCAGCAGATCTCCACAAATTCAGGAAATGAAGCAAGCTTGCACCTCCTCTGATATCTGTCTATGCAGGATGGCCTTAAGATAGTTTTTCAATGAACTCTGTGGGCTCTGGATGAGCTTCTTATCATGGCAGGTTTTTTCTGCAAAGCTACCCTGTGCACTTTTCAAAGGATAGTTTGAACTAAACCAGGCCTATGCGAAGTCATTCCTTGCTCTAACATACTTCATCTCTGAGGGCCTACTTATGCTGGTATTTTTTGAATTCACAGAAGTTAAGATGGTTTCAAGAGTGAAACATGGATGTAAGCAGCAGGAATACAGCTGGTAGTTATGTTGCATTCACACATGGTCTAGACACCTTTAGCCCATTGTGTTACCTGTGAACATTCAAATTAATTGCATTGTCACACACTTATGAGGTGTTTTTTTTTTCTTCCAAAATGTAATTGGGTTTAAACTGATATCCATACACTGGGTTATTGATGGCTACAATTATTACTGATACAGCAGAGCAAATTATGATTCTATTTAGTTCAATAATTGCAATAAAAATATAGAAAAATCTTCTACATTGAAATAGAAATGGACTTATTCTGTGTATTTTTCATTGTAATGCTGCATTTTGTTCCCAGATTATGTGCCTCTAATTATTTTGTCTTTAAAAGATATAGACAACTTGCCAATAATAAAATGTTTGAAAGAAGAAACCCAAAATGATTCATTAATATACGTCAAAATAAGCAGTTGGTGATTTTAAAATGAAACATTTCAGATCTTTTTACATTGCTTCCATATTTTTTCAGCTGTAATTATTTGCCAAATTACATTCATTGATCTGAACAATTTTGGTCACTTTAAAGCTGTACTTTCAGTGACTTTCACAGTAATTGAAAAAAAAATACCTCTCCTGCTGTTATAACAATAAAGGATGTAAAAATATTCTCTGCAAAATGGAGCAGGAACAATAGACACAGTCATAACAGCTGAATAAGAAACAATATTTCTGTTTCATGCAAGTAATCCAGTAGGCATTTTCCAGCCTGTCTACATTTAACAGTTGTGAGTAGTCTACAGCTATATCTAAAAGCTTCCTAGCACCTCATGTAAAACATTTTTTCATCTCCCAGGCTGAGGTTCCTCTCTTGCCTCAGTTAGAGTGTGTGCATTTGAGTCTCAAATATATACTCCTGCATCAGTAATTTAGTGGCTTCTTTCTTTATCTGGGCCCACACTGTCTTCTTTGTCTAGTGAATATGTTTAATGTAATAAACATGATTTGGCAAATAGGGGTTTACATATCTGAGATAACTTTTAGTCTTGGAGATTCTCACTATCAACAGAAATTCCAGCTTCTTTGAAAATGGTGTATACTCCCTTGTGAGAAAATCTCATTTTGATTCACCTACATTTTCTGATTATAACAGGAGATTTTGGTGTAATTTCCCAACTCACTGTAATCAAGTCAGATCAGAGCTTCTGTACTGTTAAGATTAACACACAGGCTGAATTCTACGTGTGCCAGAGACATTGTTTTGGTCATACCAGGCATATAAAATAAAACATGTGCATAAGTCTTTGCAGGATCAGGTTACTTGAAATAAAAGTTGCATCTAACACATCTATTTAGATAAATACATTAATATACAGGTAGAAAGATGCAACATATGAGAATGATGACTGGGTTGCCACTAGAATTCTATTTTGTGTAGAACACAAGAATTGTTCCTCTGGTAATATATAACTAGAAAACCATAAATTACTCTCTGTCTTCTACCTCTGAGACCTTAAATTTTAAAATACATACTTGTGTATTACTGGTCAGGGACATATAAATATTTAATGGAATATAGGTCTATTCATAATACACCAAAATTAAGGACTATTGCACTTTTCCTTCTGGAAAGGATGTGTGCAGTGCATAATTTATCCTATTCTCCACACATACAGTGGAGGGTACAATGTCTTCTGTTTATTGACTGAACAGAGCACCAAAATCACCTTTTTGGCCAGAGTTTTAACATCTCAGTTCTCATGCAGGGTTCACATCCTTACAAGTGAAGTTATTTATTAGTGCCTCACTTGAGATGTTTTCTTCCCTCATGGGTTCCTTGTGGGTACAAGTTACTCCCATGGACATTCTGATTAGACACAAGACAAAACTTTTCAGAAAGAGAATTTTTCAGCCACGGGAATCCTGCCAGGGACTCCCCAACACTGGACACTTTTAAGATTCAGCTGGGCCATCTTTTCCACACCATGCTTTTTCCAGAAAAGATTGGACCATGATGTCCCTTCCAAACCAGAATTCTATGATTCTATGAATCTCATTTCTGAGATTATTAATAAGAATATTATTGATCAAGTCAGTCTGACTTTGGAGAAGCTTTTTTATTCATTCTGAGAACTTTCTGAGAACTTATAACCTCAATGGAGGTGTTTCATGGGAAATGGAAGTGATACAACCAACAAACAATGCAGCTAAAAATGAGTGTCAGGATTTAGAATGAGAATTTTAGATCAGAGTCAGCCAAGAATACTTGGAAATTTGATCACAATTGGCTATATATTTTGTGATATCAAATCCTGAAACTTTTCTGTCCTGGCGAAAATGTGCTTGGTTTCTCATTGAATAAATACACGTTTTTGGGGGCTGTTGGCATTTACGCCTGAGGACCGCCTCTCCCCAAGAAGATCTGTTAGAATCACTCTGTTACTGATATAACCACAAGCATTTATGCAGTTTATTTAAACCCCATGCTAATAAAAGCATTGCACCATTATACATCTCATGACAAACCATCCATTTCTGATATGTTTAAAAGAGTCAGACTTGGGGTGTCAGGGATTCGGGATGACCAGGACTATCTTCTACTTCTCTGTATTTCCCTTTTTACTTACTGTGAGTTTCATTTATTTGTTTGCCAGCAAAGAAGAATATAACTGATTAAAAATAAAGAATCACTAGAAATAACATCAAATAACAAGCTTTTTGTGATCATATTATCATAAAGAGGTAAGAAATAAACTATTTTTTTCTCTATGGAGAAAAAAAACTCCAGGAAGTTCCATGCCCTGCAAAGCTGTGAGGTAATGGCTTTTCTCAGATTTGTCATTCTAGGTATCTCTGCCCATGGCAGGGGGATTGGAACTGGATGATCTGTAAGATTTTTTACAATCCAAAACTTTCTATGACTCTATGATTCCATGATTCTGTGATTCCATGATTCAGTGATAAGAGGGCTAACAGCTCCCATTGCCCCAAAAGTGATTATGGCTACCATCGTGGTGTTTCACAATCAGGAGAAAAATCTGAAGAACAGGATTTGTCAGGTTGGCATGGTTTTTCATGCTCATCAAACTGTTTAGAAAGCTTAGCTGAAATAAAAAGTGAAACAGTATAGCAGCTGGTGCAAAAAGATCCTTAAACATTTGATAGAAAACATACATGAGAGAAAGCATTGCTCTGGCTGAGAGAGGGAGAATTGCAACAAAGACCCCACTTTATTTTTGCCATTCTAACTATTATACCTAGGATTACAGCAGAAAACAAAGAAATAATGGCATTGTTCCTTTCAAGTGCAAAGCGTGACTGACTGCACTTCATTCTGCTCCATCCCTTCTGCAGATTAAAGCCCACAAGTGATTACTATGTTTTCACACCAAAATATAGATACATAAATAAATCACTAAATAAAACTGATCATCTGCTGCAGGACAGATGTTAAGAAAACACTCGTGGTTTAAAAGAGAAATTTATATCAAAAACATTTGCAAGCAACTCTATGACTGGCAAGCATCAAAAACCAAGAGATTCATATTTAATGTTGGTGCTTTTCTCGAATTCAGATGTATTAAAAAAAGAGACACCATATGCTCAGGGGTGGGAACAGGGTGGATATACCAAAGTGACATTATATAGAAACTATAATAAAATCACTGTTGAAGAATTGATCCCATATGACATGATGTTGAATGTGTTTGGATGTAAAGGAACTGACAAAACTTAAATAATTAAATATATAATTAGGCCTTAAAACTTGCTGTTGAAGGAGAGTACTGAGGATGCAACTAATTTCAGGAGGCATTAGCAGGTGTGAGTTTGTGGGCAGGAGAAATATGTTTTACAGCCTGTGTTTCTCAAGGTATTTGCATCTACATGTCACTTAGAGTGAGTTTTCTTTTAATTGGGTTCCTCTCATTTCTAAAGTCATATAGGAGTGTGTTCTACCAGTCAAGACTCTATTGTATCTTATAAAGGATGACATTAGAAGAATGTCAAGTGTTTCAGTTACTGTACACCTCATATATTTCATGTAAATTGAAAATAGGACTTTTGTATTCTGTTACAGGATAGGCTGATTTGGATTACTTAATCCTTTCTGAGTGGATTACTATAAATTAAGGGACAAAAACCTCAGGCCTCATGAACCCTGAAATAAGGTGTAGGTGTACCCTTACTCCACCCTCCACCCCCACTAGCTAAAATATTAAAAGTCCAAACCTCACTTTTGCAGAATCTGAAAACATTTGTGAATTTGGGACAGCTTCCAGAAACTTGAAGAATGTCTCATTCTGGAGGACTGCAACAAGGAAACAGTAAATATTTCTGAAATGAAACACTGATACTTCACATCTAAATTATGCTTTTGTTTAAAAACTGACCTAATTTGAAGGGGTCAACAATGTTATAAAAGCCAAAAAATTGAGCAACTTTTTTTTTGGCACAACTGAAATTACATTTTTCCCTGGATGACCAAATAAAAATCCACTATTATGTGCTCTTAATCTACTCAGATTTTGAGCTTGTTACATAACAATTTTGATCAGGAGGCGATTTCTTCATAAAATAGTTACATAATTGCAATTTAGGTGTAGTTATTATTAATAAAGGAACCCTTTTTTTCATTACAGGTATAATGCTTTTTGTTTCCTCATAAATGCAGCTTTCTCCTGTAATGGGAATAATTAAAGAGGTACAAGATATTTACATAGATTATGACTCCAGCCTCAGTTATGCCTTTGTGTGTACCAGTGCTGCTTCTCTTGGTGTCAAGACACACCTTGGGATGGATTTCAGGTTAAAACAGAGTTTTTGAGGTTTTTGGTCTGCCTATAACAGTGTCTATTAAAAAGATGCTTAGAAATGAAGCACTCTTTGTGCACAGAGACTTGTTTTTAAAGTTTCATAAGGTTCCTTCAGGATTTGGGTATTTTTTCTGAAAGGATCAAAAAGTGTGTAGGTGCATTCTGGGCTACCCTTTTCACACTGAAACTAGAAGGGGAAATTCAGAATTCAATTACATATGTAAAAACATAAAAGTAAAGTGTAAATGTTGTCTAAAATTAATATGTGCTCCTCTTTGCCACTCAAAGTTTTAAAATACTTGATCTGTGATCTGTGCTGAAAAATCGTTCAGAGACTGAAACTTTCACTTAGTTTCAGGCCAACATCAATTTTTGTAGATACTCAAAAAAGGCAGAACAGAAAATGCAATGTGCACAGGCTTCATACAGTAGAAACCTACAGGTATAACAATGTGACTTTTTATTACTGAACCATGCTATGTTTAAATTTTATGCTGGTTTTTGAATTGACAGAAGTTAAGATGGTTTGAAGAATCAAACATGGGTGTAAGCAGCAGGAATACAGCAGGTTACTACAGTTATCTTGTGAGTTTACCTTGATGCATCTTTCATGCACTACATCTCCAAGTTTTATCCCTAAGGTACAGGCAGGGATAACCTTTGGGTTCATGCACTCCACTCATCACACTGTGGGAAACCTGCTGCATTTAACTACCAATACACAGAGGAAAAGGTGAGGGAAAAGAAAAAAAAAACCAAAGTTTACACATTTTTTAGTACTTAAATCCTTGCCAAGATGTGATCATTTCTAAGGATAAGAATAAGCATTCTCAAGAAAAATGAAAAGACTAAGGGAGGAGCAGTTGAGAAGATGAAGAGAGTAAGTCTAAAAAGAAAAAAGAGCAAGCTCCTCCAGGGAATTCTAAACCTGCTTCTACTCCTATAATTAAATGAAGCTAGTGTAACAGTGCAGATACTAAAAATGAATAAATGTTCGCATTAAAATGAATGTTAAAATCCTCTTTTCCTTTTCCTTGAATCAGGAACCAACCTCCTGCTGGGGCTGAGATCATGTCAGTGAATTGGCAAAATGAAAATATCATTGCAAAATGTAAGTATGCACTATAAAATTGTGACCTCATTGAGATATATATTTCTTTTTTGGAAGTCACCTTTCTTCTTTTAGACACTTTTGAAAAGAAGACTGATTTTGACTATCTCTAGTTGTGAGAGAATCCTCTGTGAACATAACAATTATCCTCCTACAGAGCTGGACCAGGACCATCTTGGATAATTTATTAGTATAAAATATCACATTTCAATAAAAATGCAAATAAATACTTAAAGAAGAAGAAAAGCAAGAAAACAAGCATACACAGGAGAGCAAGAAACTACAGTAAAGGGAAGCAGAGCAGGAAGAAAACAGGGAAGCATTGCCTTGCAAATATGCTTCTGAGAGGAACCCTGAAGTTTTCTGTTCTCTTTGCCAATGAGGTAAGTGGAGACAGATCGAACTGGAAAGTCTACCATTTCCTCACCTATTATTTTTTGTCTGCCAGAAATGCACAAGGAATTTACTTAGCTGGCTGTGAGTTTTAAATCTCTTGGCTGAGACAACAGGAATCACAGTTGTACTGCAGATTGGATGATATGTACTCCTGATCACGGGTGTGAAACACGATGCTGGAGAGTGATTGTTGTCAGTAACTGCATTACTCTTTTGTGACAAAAAGCCTGTGGTCTGGAACTTTTCTGAGCTTGACCACTCTGTGAGCAAGAGAACCAATTTTTTAGTTGTACTTTGCAATGCAGAAGGAGTCAGACACTCATATTTCTCCTTAAAGGGATAGTCCTTGATTGAAACAAGATTTAAGTATGTCATCTTTAATAGGACTGGCAAATAGATTTTAAAAATATAATATACCATGCAACTCCATGTATATTATTCTTGGCTAAGCTTGTTTATGATTTAAATCAAAATATTATGATAGATATTTTATGAGGTGACAACACAGATTGTTTTTCATTATACTGTATGCAAAGAGTGGGAAACAAGAATAATCCATCTTTATAATATATTCCTAATTGTAATCATTTTTGCATAACAGACGTGATTATAGAGCATCCTTCCCCCAAAAATTCCTCAGTGTATCCAACAGTATTAAAAACACACTCTACTAGTGGTAAGGCAAACTGTGTGCTGTGGGGTGTTGTCTGAGCCCTTCCCAAACCCATCCATGGATGATCAGAGCAAGGAGTCCACCACTGGGTCAGGAAATGCACACACATAAATATGCAGACCGTGTCCTTTGGTCTTGCTGGCACTGCTGTCAGTCACGCCTGCTGCAGCCTACAGAGATGCTTTTCCATTGCTTTCTAGACAAGGAATTGGACAGGCACCTTTCTCCATACAGCACAGAAAACAGTCCCTCGAGCAGCAGTTTTGCTGAGGCACACCCAGAGACAATTACTGTGACTTCAGCTGGAGGGACGATGCAGAAGCACAACCACCTGTTAGCAAATCACACAAACTCTGTGCAGTAACAGGCTAAATACCTCACCCAGCTGGAAGCACATGGAAAAAAAAAAAGAGGCAGGTTTTGTTTGGGGTTGGTTTGATGGGGTTTTATTTTAAAGGGTTATAACGGGTGATGGTGCGTGAGCATCGCCAGGGAGGCCCTGTCCCATCCATTGGAATGGAGGAGAGGGTGTTGAGAAAAGCACATTGTTCTGCCACAAATCTATTTTCCCATTCTCACTGAAGTGAATAGCCCTTCATTCCAGTGGGAATTTGTGCTGTCACTTCAAATGTTATGCATATAAGTTAATTTCACACTGCTTCAGGACTTGGTTTTCAAACTACCAAAAGGGTTAAGAACTGAGAAGGAAACACTTGCCAGACTCCCCAGTCTAAACTAAGGGTAAGGGATTTTTTTTTTTTTCCAGTGGGTGGACAATGGCCAGAAAGAGAGGGAAATAGGGACTGGAAATAATGTACAGTCTTTTGTATTTCTACAGCTCAAAGATGCTTTTTAACAGGAGTGTTGCCAACTGTAGAAAAGCATCTTTTTATGGAAAAAATATGCCAGTGACAACGGATTTACAAGAACTGAGCCAGTGTGTCCTATACGCATTTATTCCATATTATGCAAGATTAATTGTTTGGAGCATCATGCATTCAGGAGTGTTCTAAGCATTGGAGAGCCAAATTTAGACTTGATATCATGAAGTCAAATTTCCTTTTGTACCACAAAGTCCCCAGGATGCCTGATTACAACAGTGCTGAATCTGGCACTGGAAGATGTTACCTACAGACTGGGCACAGTTCTGCTTAAATATGACAAATTGCATTTGCTTCCTTAGCCTGCATGTATCGATGTACATAATTTGGTGCTAGACCTTCAAAACATTTTATTTTAAACAGACTTAATGCGTTTTTGTTGTTTTGGAATAAAAGGAATAAAAATGTAGCAGATGGCAACTTGAATATACTTGTCACACACAGGATTTTAAGGTTGCACTCTCAGTTACACTATGGCCCCATTATATTTCCTGCCCATCCTAGGAATGCCTAAAACTTGGTGTAAATGTAATTATGAAATGTAATTTGTTTTGACTGCTAAGTATAAAATGGGATTTATCTGTATAGGACTCATCTATACAGGGAAATGGGATAATTACACCCAATTAAAATATCTACCTGGAATGTTACATCAGCAAAGCT